>MU583213.1:3658576-3719478 GCA_024362625.1 Silurus asotus
TATATATATATATATATATATTTATAAGTATATAAAACCCTAATTCATGGTATTCATGTATACATGTGTACTTGAAAAAATGCAAAAGTAGCGGGTTTAACTAATTTAGACGTTTTAAAGCTTATAATGGCTGCTTGTTGAGGAATGTCTGGGGGATTTCTCCTTGAAAAAATTCACTCATGCTGCGTTGATTCTGTAAAAAGATAATAAATAAATAAAAATGGTGTGAGTATGAATGGTAAAGCAATTTGTGTAAACATTTGTATTGTATTTTGCAGATGGCAAGTTGACAGTCATGTTAAAAAAAAATCTATATAGAATTGAATACAACATTGTTTTGGCAATTTTTGTAAAAAAAATAATAAATCAACAGACATTTCGTTTAGTTGTGAAGATATAAGAATCTAGAATATATCATAAATTACATTTTGTATAAAAATGAAATGATAATTGCATAAATGAAATATACAAACAATGAAAACGTGCATTTAAACACAGTAAAGCTGCAGTAAATCACGTTTGAACATTAGTTAACTGTAACAGAAAAAAAGCTATACAAAGAGAATGGAACAGAGAAACAAAGCAAAAAACAAATAAAAAAATATGGTGTCCAAATGCATAATCATTAGCTGAAAACCACAACAGTGACTAAAAATGTCATCATTTACTGCTGTTGTTATTTGCTGCTTTTAAATGTACTGTTTGTTTGCACGGGTATAATTGAATCCATCACAAAGTCACGAGCGTGTCACACCAGAACAGATCCAGTACAGATCCAGTACGGCAAACAATCCGCTTACTGTGCTGATGTTTCACCTTCATCCGTGACACCGGTGTGTTTTATTTTCATGTGCTCTTGCATCACTGTGGTACTTCCATACCACACATGCTCAGCTTTATAACTTGCAAGTACCCTTTTCATTATTGCGTTTTAAATAAAATGCTTCCATGCCTTGCGTTTAATATAAAATGCTTCCATGCCTTGGATGACTTGGGATTTTTACCTGTGGCTGTTATCTTGCCGCCATGTTATCTTGCCGCCATGCAAACTTCTTTATTTAAAAGGCCAACTAATTGATATCAGCATTTGTTATATTGGCAACAAATTAAAATACCGATTATTATCGATAAGTTGTTGCAGTCCTAGTCTACACTTTACCCCAATACTGAAAAAAGTAATAATGAGCATAAGAACATAATGTTTTAATACCTTCAAGCAGCTTGAGAATGGAATCACTGAACCTAAGGTCCTGGAGCACTTGTTGCATACTATGTGTGAAAATTGAAAAATATATAGTTACGTCTAATTGTTATAGAAAACAGACACACAAACAAACCCACACTTGTTCCAGGATGACAATGCCTCTGTGCACAAAACAAACTTTATTAAGATATGATTTACTCGGTTAGAGCGAAAGATCTTGGGTGGCCTGCTACAGAGATCTGACCTCAACCTAACTGACCACCATTGGTATAAATTGGAATGCTCTCCACAATCGAGTGAAACATCATCATCTCAGAAGAGTGGAGCTTACAGTATATAAAGGTAAATAGGAAATATAGGTTTAATGGGATGTTCGAAAAAAAAGTCATAGCCAGGTTTGCAATTCAGTTCAATTAATTTTAATTTGTATAGCGCTTTTAACAATGGACATTGTCTCAAAGCAGCTTAACACAGATGAAGTGGTAATAAACAAACATCTGTCTATACACTGTATCTTTATAGTGCCATAACTCATAATAGCATATGTAATTACACTTGTAGATTATTGTGTCCACAATAGCTACAGATCACTGTTCTGGGTTGTTAAATAAAATATCAGTAATATCAGAATATAGGAATATTGTATTTAATTGCAAAGCGGTTTATAACAGTAATAATAATTTGGGGAAGATATTAAGACAAATAAGAGAAAAATACATGCAATATTTACAGCTAATCTGGTTAATTGACTAGCCAGTTGTGGAAAAAAACATTCCCTGGTCTTTTTCTAAACTACCCACTTAAGAAGAACCTGTACCAACTGTAATCTAGACTTTCTCTGGGCTCAGGCCTATGTTCATTCTTCTCTGACGTCTTTCATCAATGAGGAGCCTGTAGAACTGTTGCTTAATGTTTTCATGTTTTTTTGCACCATTCTATGTAGAAACTGCTGTGTGTGACGATTTTGAAATACCTAAACCAGCCCTTCTGGCACCAGCAACAATTCATGAAATAAATCGAAGCTTTTCACATGTATTCTTAATGAGGTTATTGTACTACTTCCACCTGATTGCCTAACTAGATAATTGCATGAAAGAACAAGTGCTTCCACCTGATTGGCTAACTACATAATTATATGAATGAGCAGGTGTACATGCGTTTCTATGAATGTATGTATATTATTTACAATTTCATATAGAAGACCTTTCAGTTACAAACTACAGACTGTGTGTGTGTGTGTGTCTGTGTGTGTGTCTGTGTGTGTTTGTGTGTGTGTGTGTGTGTGTGTGTGTGTTTAAAAATGCGCTTGACTATATTTAAAAAACTGACTAATTACTATTGGACTGTGACACCAGCATACTCTTAAGATTGAAATATGATTCTTATTTCTTCAGCTATCTGATCAGCTAAATCAGATATAAATAAAGATTTCTCAATCTCAATTTCCATTTATGTTGCAATTTTTTTTTTACAGCCAGCTGACATTGTAGTGAGGTGAGAAAAAATAAATCTGAATCTAAATAACAGCACCTCAGTGTCTTTCTGCTTGAACCTACTTATTTTCTACAACAGGAAATGTATATAGCTATTAAAATCAGCCACATGCAAAGTAAGTTGCTAGAGATTTTCTTTTACTGAGGAAACAGTATATAAGAATGAACCAGGTATATATATATATATATATATATATATATATATAAATAATATTAGATCAGATTTACCTTATATCTTTTGGATTTATTCCATTCCAAAGAGTTCAGAAAAGAATATCTTTCAAACTGACAATCCGAATGCTGTTTAAAAAGAACTGGTCTAAATGAAATACTTTAAGCAAGATCTTTATTATTTTTTCTTTGAAGAAGCCCACAGAGATATGTTTTATTATGTAAACTTGTTTTCCACCAAAAAAAGAAAAGAATTGAGAAACCACGTGTCTTTCTTAACATTTTTGGTGTCAAGTGTGTCTTTTTGTGCAGTCTTTTGATTTGTAGCCAAGTAGGGGGCAAAAATATGGCATAAACCAAACTAAAACTTCTTTTATTCTTATATATATTAAAGGTATTCATACAAAAGCTGCTGTGCATCGTCGCTGCTTTAAGTAATGCTACTGTTCTTTTATTAATAGAGGATGATCATAATCACAGCATATTGTTATGACATTCTAATAATTGCACTTTATTTTGATCATTCGATGGCGAGTGGCAGATGAATAAATGTAAATGAAATGTGAACGTTTTATGAGTCTTGCATCTCACTGGGTTTCTGTTTCTTTTTGTTGTCTTCAGGCGACAAAACTTAAAAGCCAACTGTACAGTTTAGAGAGACTGCTTTCCCACTATGACTGCCGGGGCTTCAGGCACAGGATCTACGTGCGCCCGAATCCCGTGCTTCAGCATCACGGGCATGACAATCATTTGCACAAGCATCAAGGCGAGGATTACTTACCTAATGCGCTGGAGGATTTTCTGGCCATCCATGGTAAAAGAAGTTCATGTTGAAATTGCTTTTATAGTCTCGGTTTGTTTTTCGTTCAACCCAAAAATGTGTCAGTGTATCTAGGAGGGATTTTAGTCATCCGAGAAGGAAATCTAAGCAATTAGACTTGCTTTAATAGATTAGAGATTATTCATTAGTTCATCTTGCAGGGTTAAAGATGAAGGCAGATTAATTAAAGACTCATTAAAGAAAGATTAAAACTTGAAGGTTTGCTTATTTGCTAAAAACAATTTACTCCTAATGCTTTCTGAACTTTAATGGCCTCAGTGTAGCAAAATTAATTATGCAATTATTAATATTTTGTGTACAGAGGCCCGGGAAGCTTTTATCAGCCAGTTCACACAGCTGGAAACCTCTGCACAAGCCCTACAGCTGCAGCTGCATGACTTTGCCAGTATAATGAATTGCAGCCTCTTGAAGGAGGAAGGAAGCATGAGCATCGAGGAAGAGAATAAGACGCCGAAGGCGAGGAATGAGTGCCCAGTTCTAGTGGACACGTTTGCTGCTGTAACAGAAACACATTCCCAGCTTCAGAAAATGACCTCGGACCTTAACAACCTAGTAAGCATTCACAAGCCTAAACTTTACATACTATTATGTTAATCAAGTGTTTAAGTGACTCAACAATGCACACTACATTTTATGGATAAAAGTATTAAGACTTTCTCGCCATTTGTGGTTATTCACGAAGCTGTCCCAGTTGAATGTCTTTATACATGTGGAAACATAAGATTTTCCCTTCACTTGAACTAGGAGACCTTAAACCTGTTCTAGCATGACAATGCCCCTGTGCACAAAGCAAACTTTATGGCTTTTGGAATGAATTGGAAGGAAGGAACACTGACTGCAGCCCAGGCTTCCTCGTTCCTATACCAGTACCTGACTATACTAACATCCTTGTGGCTTAATGAACACAAATCAACACAAGTCAATTCCAAAATCTAGTGAAGCAACTTCCCAGAAGAATGGAGGTTATAATAGAAAAGGACCACCCACATTGTGAAATGAAATGTTCAAATAGGACGTACGAATCTAATGGTCCAAAACAAATCTGTCCTTATAATGTTTCACTAAATTAAATAAAAATGTGTATATTTAGATAGAAAAGAGATGAATATACTGTAGATACAGAGAGATGAATGGAGAGTGTGTGTGGCACTGATAGAGAGAGAGATGAAAGTCTTTAAATGGCTCTAACTATTCTGTCACTATAAGTCTATGGGAGGTTTTGGGGTATTTGATGGTCCACTTTGAGATCGGTCTGAACAGCCTGAAGGTGCTGTATTGAGTTTGATGAAGCTTCCAAATGTTTGGATAATTATATCATTATAATATAAATTCTATAAAAACAAGTGTTTGCATTAAAACATAATGTATATCATATATAGTAGGCAAATATTAGCAAAACAGACAGACAGACAGACAGACAGACAGACAGACAGATAGATAGATAGATAGATAGATAGATAGATAGATAGATAGATAGATAGATAGACAGATAGATAGATAGATAGATTACTCAAGCTCACTTACACAAACACTATTGTTTCATCCAATTTGCTTTGTGTCTTTGGTCATAAGTTTGTCATTGTACATATTTTGTTTAGTGTGTATGTTTCTGTTGCCTAGAACATAAGTCAGAGGCAGTTACTGTAGTTACAACAAATTGTCAGACAGTGGCATTGGCCTTAACCTTGTTTGACTGTTGAACTGCTATCGTGCCGTGACATACACAAGTTCAGAAATTCTACCTGAGACATGCCTAATTTTCTGATCATCTCTGTCTGACGTGGATATCTACAGTAAATATTTGAGTCTCTCTCAGGTCTACATACACATGCACACACTTTCCTGAATCTACTGAATACTCTTAATACAGCTTGTAATGTTCATACTATGTGATTTAAATGTGAAGCGTAACTGTTGACTTTTCTCTCCCTGTTTCAGATAATCCCGTTCATTATCCCGAAAGGCCTGACAGAATGGAACACCCTTGTGAATGAATCAGAAGCTTTGGTTAAGAGGTGGGTTGGGAAATTAAACTGCAATTAAACCAAAGTCATGTCAACTCATTATGTGTCTTCCAGTCATAATGACTAATATAGAAATATGAACTGTGTGTCTTGAAATAATGAAGCAGATAATGATGCTTGAAACTGGTGGCTTTTCAAAGGGCCATGAAGAGCTAAATAAGAGACTTAAATATCTTAACCATGCGTCTTTTTAGACAGAAAATTTAATTAAAGTCTTTTGCGAATTAGATGACATGTTCTTAGCTAATAAAAGAATCACTTAAAGGATAATTGACAGTAATGATCATTTTATATGGTTTATTATTCATTTTCTGTCACACACCTCCCGGGTTCTGGGTTCTTGAGCTCAGGTTCTTCCCATGTTCCATCTGTGTGAAAGTAAAACTTATTAGATATCAATCAATGTATGATAAAATATAATGTGTCATACAGAGTATTTGAGTGAGCGTTTGATGGATGAAATGAAATTTCAAGAAATATATACAGTATGTATGCGAGGGGATTTTAATATTCAACTTATAAATCCAGCTATGGCCACCAGGACTCACACTGATCCACACTGACTCATACTCGTGCAGGTGTGAGTGATGATATACAAAGCAAACAATTCTGGAAATGTCTATTACCTGGGGACATAATGTAGTGGTGGGGTTCATTAAAAAAAAAAATGCCACATCAGCTTTAATGCCAGATTTAAGCGCTAAACATACACAGAAGGTATTAATGTAATAAAAAAGATTGTCTGAGTTGAAAGAATGCAACTAATTTCCAATATTATTTTATAATTGATATAATTTTTGCAATCAATAATCATGTAATGAGTCATGTAGAACAATGTGCTAACAGATATACTACTAACTACTTATATTTCATAGACAAATAAAATGTAACGATCACCTTCTGGTAAGACCAATTTCTTTTTTTTCCAGTCACAAAGAAATGGCTGCTCATATTGAAGGACTAGCCATAGCGGCTTTAAACAAGTCTAACAAAACGTATTCCACACTGCTGGATCTACTGGATGATAACTCAACACAGCGGCATTCGGAAGCACTTACAGCGCGGTAAGAACTGACGTGTGTATGGTGTATCAAACCTGAACCACTGCCGGTGTCTTTAAGGAATCCTGACAACATTTGTAGCATGTAATGTCATTTTCATAGCTTTTTCATTGTAAATCAATCAGATTGCACAAACAGATTAGTATTGGGATATTAAACAATCAGTACAATTGCTATGAAGCTGGTACATGATTGTTTTTCCAGTCACGATTTTCAACCATAAAAATAAGTACTTATTTTTTATAAATTTTTTACTGCTAGATGTCAAGGAGATTGTATATGTTTGTGTGTTTCAGACTGTTGGAGATGCAGCAGTTGAAGGAGAACCTCACACGCCAAGTGAATGAGACCCGGGCTGTCTACCTGTCAGTGGAGGAGCAGAACAAAGAAGCCGAGGCCATTTTACAAAGTGTTACCTCCACTTCCCCAAAACATAAGGACTTAAATAACATCCCCCTGAACACAACCTCCGCAGAGCGGCTCAGTGAAGCATATAATGCAATAACACAGGATACACAGCTGATCCAGGTCTGTACACAGAGCACTTTCGAAAGGACTAAATACATGACACACCAATTAATTAATGAATTAACACTCCCACTAATAGCCATGCAGAATTATGAGCTGTACATGCATGCAATATTAATAAGCGCCCTTTAACTGAGGCAGCTGGAGAGAACTAGTGCATAAAAGGGTATAAAAAATATAGTTTTTCAAGCAGGCAATAGGAATTGCAATTCATTTCACAGAGATAACAGCTTTCTTTTTGTCAGAAGGAAAATTAGTAGAAACTAGACACATTTTGATATCTGGAAAGCTGTTCCACAGACAGACATACAGAAAAAGGATGACAAAGACAGAAAGATAGAGAGAGACAAATAATAGTGATACAAACAAAATGTGTCATATAAAGTGAGAGTGGTACAAGTTGATTAATGGAAAGGAAGTATTAATAGTAGAAAGAGAGGAGTAAGAGTGCAACAGGTAGAGGAATAGACAGACAGAAGTGGACAGGTGTGTATGAGGTTTAATTTAGTGTTTTGGGATGTGTTTTACTGCAAGGGGAAAAAAGTTACGATAATCAGTACTTACTTAATATATATGGAAAAGTTGAAGATGTCAGGGTCAGGACTCAAACTGGGGTCAACCTTGTGATAGTCTTTTTGGATGTGACACAGTAGGGCATAAAAACGCACCAAGACGTACTGAAACCAGTTAAAAGTTCCATAATAGTTTATTAAGAATTCCAAACACAAAAATATAGAAAAGCAAAATATTGTCAAAGTGATCGAAAAGAAATCCACAGGGGAAAAGAGTGGAAATCCACAGAAACAGGTAAAAAAAAAATACAACACAAAATACTTACCAAAATGAAGGTTTAAAATGCTCAAGGTCGTCTGTGGAAAAAGGCAAAACAAAGCAAAAAAACAAAACAATAAAAAAATATATAAATATAAATAATATTAAAAAATATATAAATATATCAACTTTTTCTTGCATGTATCTTTTTTCTCCTATATTTAGCTTAGATACACATATGACAAACATAACTCTGGTAAATAGTGTATGAAATTGTATGAAAAACATGTATGAAAATGCAACCTCTTTTATTTCTAGAGTCTAGACCTGGCCAACAGGACGTCTGAGTTGGTTTTGCTGATCGAGTCTAAAGAACAGTTGCTAAATAAGTCCAGAGTGGAGTTAGAACACCGGCTGGAAAATGCACGCAACAAACTTAACGCCAGTGACAAGTTCCCGCAGGTGAGTTCAGAAAAAAGAAACCTCCACTGCCACTTCTGAAAACCTCAAAATATTACTGCATCTTAATAGTATAGTCTTCTGTGCTCTGATTTGTTTTAATAATCAAGAAATTATTACATAATGATTTGCTGAAATTCCTTATAGCTCTTTGTGTACCTTTTTTGCATCTGTATTATTACCGTATTTTTCGGACTATAAGCCGCTACTTTTTTACCATGTTTTGAACCCCACGGCTTAAACAACAAAGCGGCCTTTTTATAAATTTTTCCTGGGTTTTTCCCGGTTTCACAAACTTCAAGCCAAAAAAATGAGGCCCATAACATTACACCAATGAAACTTCCGAACGGAAACGAAAAAACGCACCTCACCTGTGTTCTGAGCTGCACGGCTTCGGGAGAAAAAAACTAGAAAAATAGTTGTAAAAGGAATGAGAAAGACAGTAAAAAATTACTTTCTTGGTAGGCTACTGTTTAGATAAAAGCCGTTGTAACGCGTTGAGTCTGGGTGAAGGGAGAGCTCGCTAACTCCAGTTGCAACAGAAATCATATAAGCAAAGGTTTCCAAAACTCGTGCTTTTTTTATTTTTCTTGGCAACAGCGTTACGGGTTAGTCAAAGAAACTTAGAAATGAGCATCAGAAAATAATAAGGACATATTCCTCCGCCTTGCACACATGCAGTAATAGCGGAAAAAATGCAGCGGCTGGCTATTCCCAAAATGCCGCTCTGCTCTTAAAGGAGCCACAACATATTTCACCCGTTACACCGTGTAACAGAAACTGTCTTTGTGTAAAGTTCATTAGTTTCAATCTAGACACCTGCGGCTTATAGCCTGTGCGGTTTATTTATGTTTAAAATAAAAATCTTTTGTCAAATCCAGTGGGTGCGGCTTATATATGCCCTTTATAGCCCGGAAATTATGGTAATCATAATTGAACTAATGCATGATTAGTTATTAAATAAGCACAAAACATTCCATAGGACTACCTGAACAGAACAGAAATGTGTAATTGACTAGCATTTTGTTAAATACATAATATAAGCAGCCATCTTGGAAACTTAGATTCCTTTACATTAATCTCTTATTTCTAGCATATTTTGAAAAGGCATTTTTTTTTATATTATATAACAAAAAATGAGTTACATAAAAAAGGATATAATGCCTGTAACCAAAAAAATGGTCTAACAGCTCTGTTTTTATATATAAAGATCTCCCCTGTCATTGGTGTGTTTAGTTGTTGACATTGTGTCTGTTATCCTGTTCTCAATACCATAACACATCATCTGTCTCTCCAAAGATGACAGCACTTGCCCAGGGGCTTAGAGAGACAGCCCTTACATCAGTAGTGGAAGGAAAGAAGATAGAGTCAGAGGCATTCTCTCTCCACCGACATATAGAAGGTAGGTAGAAGCTACAGTAGTACAGTCAGGTTTTTGACTGTAGCACTTTCACACAATTGTTTTATTCACTGTAAATATACTAGGGCACAAATTAATTAATGATTAATGCAGCACACACTTCTGTTTGACCATTTTTATTAGAATATAAACAAATAAATATAAAAGAGGCGAAAATTAAACCTTCAACGCAACACACATTTATTCACGACGTCCTTTGTTTACTCAGATATAAAACAAGTGAATTAACTTCACTGAAAAATTATTTTCAATCACCAAACATGTGTTTAACTTTGTGATACTGATAATTAAATCAATCTGTGTGGAAACATAGCAAAAGTTCTGTTTGTTGTCCTGATGATTTACGTCATTTAAAACACCATAATTACTTTAAATCATTGACAAGTGTATTTTGCCTTCATGCTTTATGTTGAGTTTGGTTTCACTAATAATAAACGTAACATTTGCATTAAGCATCCATATTTGCCCATGCCCATGTTGATTAGAGTGTTAAAAACTTAAGAAATATTAATATATTATTAATAATAAAAATGATGTTGATTAGAGTGTTAAAAACTTAAGAAATATTAATATATTATTATTAATAATAATAATAATAATAATAATGTTAGTTAGTTAGTTAGTTAGTTAGTTAGTTAGTTAGTTCGTTCGTTCGTTCGTTTCTTCGTTTCTTCCAGACTGGGAACTGCAATGGTCAGTATCTTTTAAAAATGGTTCAAGAAAGGTATGTTGGTGAACTGGCGACAGCTTTGTGGGCGACCAAGGTTCTTTAATGTGGGTTGTTAAGGCTGGCCCTTGTGGTCCAATTCAACAGACAAGCTCCTGTAGCTGTAATTGAAAAAGTTCATCTTCCAACACAATATTAGGTGGTCATGCTTATGCCTGGTCAGAGTGTGTGTATAAAGGCAGGTGTGCCTGTATTTCCATTTCCAAACCTCCACCATGCTTCATTGTTGCCTGCAAACAATTATTCTACCACTCTACAACCCTTCAGCAATTTAACTGACTCCTGCTACAACCAAATATGAAGCCCAGAATTCTCCAGAGAGTAAATGGGTGTACCCTGGGTCCCACTGGTTTCTGCCAGTTCTGGCTGTTTTTTTTTCAGTCCCACTGCTGGACATCTCCCGATTTCAAAGAGAAGTAAGCATGATGTGCATTTCAACTAATGCAAGTTTACTTGGCCAACCACTGCATCTATGGTCCTCAACATTGCCTGTTTTGTCTTCAAAATAGCTTTAAAAACATCTTAAAAGCCCAGTCTGATTTTAAATTCTAGCCTGGGAGAGACCTGACTGATGCTGTATAATTACCTTGTGTCTTGTTACTGTGCCCAGTTTTTAAATGTTTTAACCCTTACATAGCATTTCTGTTTGATTAATAAAATTGAAGTGATGTGCTAGTCACACCAAATATTGATTTGAATAAGATTTTTCTGTTTGCTTACTTTGCAGTTTGTAAATTAAAAAATTATTAAGCATTTTTCTTTTTCTTCTTTTTTCGGCACACTTTTCTTCACTTCTATAACACAGTTTACATCACTTTGCACAGTTGACCCCAGGTACTTAAACTCCTTCTTCTCCACCTTTTCTCCCTGCAACTGCACCATTCCAATTCCTTCCCTCTCATTCACATAGTGGCGGATGGTCAGGGCCAGCAAAGCCTCCTCTGCTAGGATAAACACTAACAGTAGCACTGACCTACCTTGTATTCATTTATTCTGAACAGTTTATTCTCTTAATTTCCTGGTGTTCTGGACTGATTCCAGTATGTTACATTTTTTGTCCAATCAGTTTTCAGCCTCTATGTGCTGCCATGTCAATCTAATCTGCCGAAGGCCTTCAAAGTCTGTCTTGCTGGCCTTTAACATAGTCTCCTTAAGAAATACCTCTGTTTCTTTATTCAATCAGATTTCAAATTTGCCTCACAGGACCAGCTAGCTGGCCCAGAATAGAGTCAGCATTTTTCTGTCCTCTGATTGGTTGGTCAGAGGGAAACTGTTACAGCCAAGTTTGACTGACAAAACACATCTGTGTACATTAAAACATCAGAGTTAGATGAATCTTACGGAGGAAGAGAAATTTATTTCGTTTTGGACATAAGTAAAAATACATTTTGAAGAAAAGCTAGACATTGTGAGGAGGTCGGCCAACCCTGAAGTTAGCTAGCTTGTCTCAGCCCGCGAAAGGGTTTTTTCGCCACTTCCAGACCAGTGATTATGAGCGGTACCACAGGCTTACAGTCTCTGTGAAGTGGTTCAAATTATAAGTTTGCATCTCTGGTGAGTAGGTTGTATTTTATTTATATCTTTAATGTTTTTGTCATGTTATTGGACAAATATTAATTCTGAACTCCTCCAGATGAGGTAGGTGACACAGTTGTGGTTGTAGTGTAGAGGTTTGGAGCTTGCTTTAGTAAAATGGTATTCACCCTCCATATGTGAAATGCCTCTCTCTCTGTAATGACACCCGTTGTTATATTGCGTTTTTGTGTAGTGTTGATGGTTTCTATAATTGCGACATGATAGTGGTGATATTAAGAGGTGAATTAAGTCAGGTAAGGCCCAGGTACCAGATGCATGGCCCGCCACTGCATTTACACACATGTACTCTGTCTTACTCCTACTGACTTTCATTCCCCTTCTCTCCAGCATGTACCTTCACCTCTCCAGGCTCTTCTCAACCTGCTCCCTACTCTCACCACAAATTACAATATTATCTGCAAACATCGTAGTCCATTGAGACTCCTGTCTGACCTCGTCCATCAACCTGTCCATCACCACTGCAAACAGAAAAGGGCTCAGAGCCAATCCTTGATGCAGTCCAACCTTCACCTTGAACCAGTCTTTAGTTAAATTATTAAGCATTATTACTTTCGATTATTTCTTCACACCTGCCTAAAACAAAGATGGGACTGAACCAGCATCTGAGAGGCCTTAATGGATAGAAATGGACAAATCTTTTTGATGTTGCAGCTGATATAGTAAAGATTTCCATAAGAGGACTTTTATGTAACATTTTATGGAAGAAGTCTCCAGGGTCAAATGCCAGAAAACACTTTGCATTGGGCCACATAAAGTTTTTCTGGAACAGAGGACACTGTTTTATTGCTTAAAGGTACACTAGAGACTACAGGGAAGATAAAAACAAAGCTAAGCATAAATTCCATTTAAATTTGTTGTATTGTTTGTGCTTCTGTCCGCCACAACAGGTTTAGAAAAGGAGTGGCCTGTTTTGCATACTCGGACCCGGGCAGCTCTGAAGCGAGAGGGTTTTGTGGAGGAGAAGGTCTTGACAGAGGTGAAAAAGAAAGTGAAGCATGCTGCGAGGGCACTCAATGCTGCATTGGGGAATGTGACACAAGCGAGGGACACAGCAACACAGGCTCAGAAGACAGCTAATTCCATAGCTAAGGTGAGTCAGAAATGGTGCTGTGAACAGGAAGTTTTCAAAACCCTTCTTGCTATATGCTCAACGATTTTAAGGGTTAAAAGTTATTTCAAGAATTCACAAATCCAATCATCTCAATTTATAATTAATGATTTGTAGTATTCATCTTTATTTATTTATGCATTGAAAAAAGACAAATAGAAAGCCTAAGCCTTAGCGGGTTTTGATCGTCTGATCATTTGCAATGTCTCAGGTCAACATGATTAGATATGCATCTTGAAGGTAATTCACTCAAAGGTATTAGTAGCACATTTAAGGTTAGAACTTCAATCACGGTTCTTTGTCTTTCTGAACACCATAAAAGGAAGCGAAATCCATACTCTCATCTAAAATCTATCTTGTTTAGGATGCTAAAGCTGCTTTGTCCCAGGGCAAGCAGACGAGAAAGGTGTCTGCTCAACAGAACACAGCCGTGAATGCAGCCATGCAGCAGCTGAAAGAGCAGGAGAATTTAGCTGCTCAGGTAGCGGCAGACATGCAAGACGAGGTAAATGAATTGTGTGTGTGTGTGTAAAGTAGAGTTTTATTTCTTTTATATTACATAATTCCATACACCTTTTAGTAATTACCAATTTCCTAAATCAGTTCATACACTATATAGACACCTGACCTTAAGATTCAAAATGTGTTTTTTCAGCAACCCATTCAACGGTAAGTCCCAATTAGCTTTTATAATTATCTCCACTCTTCTGGGAAGATGTTCCAGTACATTTTGGAGTGTGGTTGTCAAGATTTATGGTAAAATTAGCTAGTGATGTAGGGTGAGAAGGCCTGGGGTGCAATCAGCATTCCAATTCTTTCCAAAAGGGTCGTGGTCAGAGCTCTATAGAAGATCTATGAGATATGGTTTTAAATAAAACATATCTTCATGGTGCTGGTTTTGTCCACAGGGGCATTGCAATGTGAAAAAGTGTTGGGTCTACTAGTCTATCTGTCTGTCTGTCTGTCTGTTTAAATGTTACATAAGCATTCCCTTACAGGAAGCTTTTGATCATATTTGATATAGTAAATAGAAACCATGATCAAGTTTATCCAACTATATCAGGTTTTTTTTTTTCTTGTTGGTTCAGTCGAATCAAAACAAATCCATTTCATAGACATTTGATTACATTAAATGTCCACCATACAACCCTGAGCTGTTGCTATAGAAACGCTAATGTATTTGTCATATTAATTTTACATTTTTAGAACATGATCAATACCTTCAGACCAAGTATTCAACAGTGCTGTGGCATAAATACCATCCTTAAAAAGTTTGAAAATGTTTTGACTTGGAAAAAAACACATTCTCAAATAATGCTTATTAAAACCTATACTTTTTCTACTGTATGACTTTTCAAGGCCATTAACTAATTTATAAATTCGATCCTTATTTCTGCTTCCACAGGCTGATGTTTCTTTGAAGGGAGTGATGGGCAGCATGGAATCAGCCAAGAGTCAGCTAGAGGGGTTTGCAAACATGCTAGCCAGGCTCCTTGGTCAAATAGGTACATCCAAAAGCTTTCTTTCTTTTATATTAATTTCTTCCGACTGTCTTTATTCTACGTTTCTTTTCTATGGGTTCCTTTTCCCCACCTTTTCCTTTGTTGTATCTTGCTGAACACATTTTTGTCTTTTATTCGTCGCATATCCTTGCCCTATTTTCTGCTTTACATTTACATTCTAATCAGTGTGTGTCTTTTGTAATGTAAAACCTTCCTCTGAATCCTGTATCTCACCAAATAGAAAAGAATACAGACGTAGAGAAGTATGATCGTGTGCTGAACGAGACTGAGGCTCGTCTCCGAGTTCTCCGGGGCAGTGTGGAGAGCCCGGTGCTGAACAGAAAGTTTCAGATACTTCTTGGAGCTGCTGAGGCACAACAAAAACAGCTGAAGGAACTTGAAAAGAATCTGCAAGACATCCAAGAGGAGCGGGATAGCCTGAATGATATTGCTAAGAATCTACCTAAAACATGCCCAGAGAGAAGCTAAATAAAGGGAAGAGAAGAAGATGGGAAATATAAACAATGTGTGTATAATATTCCTTAAATATTTGATTTGAGTACATTAGATGGATGTAGAGGATATATGAATGGGGCTCACTCTATAAGAATTCATCCATGCAGTTACATGTTTAGCCACGTGGTGTCGCCAAATATACACGTTCTTCAGTTCTTAAGAAGTTGGTTTTCTGACATTTACATATACACTGCAACCATGTACGTTTGAATTACTGTCTATGTATTGCAAACCAGGCTGATGTCCAATAAACGAGTTTGAAAGTCATTATATGTTTTAATTAATCTGTATTTGCTTTTGCAAAATTTGGTCAGAAATCATACAATTTTTACATCATCTCTGGGTCTATAGATATCTGCAGGAGCTCCATTTGCCCTTATTCTGTGCAAAATATTAAAAAGTTTAGCTTTAATCAGTCATACATGAAGTCATACATCACAAAAGAGTTAGTGAGCTTAATATACAAACATATTATTTTTATAATTAATGCATTTTAACGCATGCAGTTTTTTATTTAATATTACTTGTCTACTCTTTTATTCTTTTTTTGACGTTTTGATGCACAAAACCTCTAAACATTATTTACATTTAAAAAGATGCACGGAATAATGTTTAAAGACTAATGTTTTTTTTTTTTACTTGTGATCTCTTATTGGGTAAAGAAAGATAGTGTAATTAGATCAATTAACAATGATAATAATATGACAAATTAATGCTAGTATCAAATAATTTATAATGGCATAATTGAGTAATACATTATTTAGGGATGTGATTAGGTACTTTATATTAAGATGAACATATTAAATAGGGTAATTTACATGAAATGTCTGTCAGTATATTTTTTTTCCTGCTCTGTTTCTAGATTTGAGATCTAGAACAAAGTAGAAACTGATGTCAAACAGTGCAAACCCTCAAAATAAGTTTTGACAAGGTACAATATTACACACCCACACACAGATGAGTGGCAAAGGAAAAGGTGGCTGTGTAATGCAACAGCAACGGGATCAATGCGAGCCAGAATTCTTCTTACTTCTCATATTACTGATAGGAGTGGTTTATGAATGTGATGAAATGAATTTGAGATTAAATAAATGCAATTATTTTGTTTGTCAGAAAATGTACATTCTTGAACAGCTTGCTTAAACGTTTCCTGAAGGTAAACAGAAAAGGAAAAGAATTCCCTCCACAGCAGATCAGTATACAAAATAGCATTTTGATGGAAATAAGACTTTAATTTGTATGATGCTAAACATTTTTTCTCTACAGGTTTTGTTCCATGAATTCTCTAATTTCTTTTTTTTTTTTTTGCCTCTATTTTTCTCGTCTTGTGAAAAATGTACTTAACGGATTCGATTCTGGATTTAATAAAATCAAGTTTCAGTGATTTTTTTTTTATTTCTTTACTCTCACTGTTGCTGAAGTTGTTCGAATTAAAGGAGTTCAGATGAAACGACTCTGAGAAATGTATTTGGTTAAATGGGCAAAAAGCTGAATCTGGCAAATAAAAGTGTTGGTTGTTGCAAACAGTATTTGATTTTAAATATGATGAGACCTTCTACATCAGATTTTTACTTATTTTTGTGATGGCAATGCTTATTTGTAGTTAAATTCATCAAAATGATGAATTCTCTAATTATTTTTTTTATTTTTTGCCTCTATTTTTCTCGTCTTGTGAAAAATGTACTTAACGGATTCGATTCTGGATTTAATAAAATCAAGTTTCAGTGATTTTTTTTTTATTTCTTTACTCTCACTGTTGCTGAAGTTGTTCGAATTAAAGGAGTTCAGATGAAACGACTCTGAGAAATGTATTTGGTTAAATGGGCAAAAAGCTGAATCTGGCAAATAAAAGTGTTGGTTGTTGCAAACAGTATTTGATTTTAAATATGATGAGACCTTCTACATCAGATTTTTACTTATTTTTGTGATGGCAATGCTTATTTGTAGTTAAATTCATCAAAATGTATTTGTATTTGTGTAGATCTTTTCATGCAATTTGTTATTGCTAATGCTTTAGCTGTTAGCTGTAAAGTGACCACAATCATGGCTACAAGACTCTGGGTTAGTTGTAACATCATTGAAACACATTTCAACCAACCCTAAGCAAATAGTTGTATGCATATGGTTTTATTTGAGTATGCCTAGCAGAAAACCAGACTGAAGGGTGTCTCTCGGGATTTTAAAGAGTGCATCGGATGATGGAAAACAGCTGGAAAAGTCAGATCTTTAGCAAGATTGTATTGCATTTGCCATGTAACCTTGTGCAGATTCTGTAAAAAAAACAACAACAAGCAAACAAAAAAAAACATTATTTTAGAAGAGAAGGATCAAGTGAACTTCCTAGAGAAGGCTACCACAGTGGAAAGAAGATCTTAAGAAACAATAGAACTTGTGGCCGTGCAATCCAGACATATTTGAGGAGAGTGAGATCACACGTCCAGCTATCTGTCTGACCACCACAAGTCCACACCTCCAGCTATCCATCTGACCACACCTCTAGCTGCCCACTTGGCCTCATCAAGCTGTGCTGAAGAAATGGTCAACTATAGCTCAAAAGCTGTACCAAGGGAAATTCTTGCAACAGGTAGAAAGAGAAGACAGACAGCAATATTCACCGATACACCTGTCAAGATGGTCCTGGGTGAAGAGCAGAGAACAAAGTCTGACAAAGTGAAATAGAAAATAAGGTGAAAAAGTCATGACATTAACAAAAATGATTACACACTCAATGTTCAAGTGTTTACGTTCAGTTTAATTATGGCCGTTACTATGACTGAGAGGAATAAACTTACAGACACACATGTATGTTATCTATTCAGTTTTATGATGATGATGCTAATGTTCAATAATGCTAAGTCACTGCTCACAACCTTGGCGTAACCATGGACAATCAACTGTTCTCTTCACATGTTGCTAATGGGTTTCCTTCTTGTCAGCTTCTTCACTACAACATCAGAAGGATTCCACAATTTCTGTCCACACAGGCTGCTCAGGTGCTTGTTCAGTCTCTTGTCATTTCGAGGTTGGTCTACTGCAACTCTCTGCTGGCAGGTCTTTTTTCTAAACACTATTCATCCACTGCAAATGATCCAAAATGTAGCTGTGACTTGTGTTCAACCTGCCCAAGTTCTCCCACACCACCACCCCACTGCTGCGCTCCCTCCACCGGCTTCCAGTAGCTGCGGATTCAAAACTCTGATGCTTGCCTACAAAGCCAAAAATAGACCAGAACCATCTTACCTCAGAGACCTCATCACTCCTCACACTGCACCGTGCTGCCTCACATCATCCAGCACTGCTCGACTGGTCCCAGATAAGTATACTTCAAGAAAAAAACTTGGTAATGTTTATTTTTAAATTCCCCTAGAACAGCAGAGTCCCTGGCTATCTTCAAGCAACGAGTCGAGACCTTTCTTTTCCACAAGCACTTAAACTAACACTTTCCAAGTTTGCTTTGTTTGAAAAAAAGCACTTTTGTACGTCACCCACAAATACACACACAGGCACAAAATTATCCATGGACGAAAATATGATGAAATGTCCAAATTCTACAGCAAAGGAAATGCAAAAGTGTAAATTGATTAAAAACATCAAAAAAAAAAAAAAACTAACTGTTTTGAAGTACTTTGGCTGACCTTTCCTCATGATGTCCAGCTTTTTCTGAAAAATGCTTAAAAAATGTACTGGTATATGTGTGTGTGTGTGTGTGTGTGTGTGTGTGTGTGTGTGTGTGTGTGTGTGTGTGTATGTGTGTGTGTATGTGTGTGTGTGTGTGTGTGTGTGTGTGTGTGTGTATGTGTGTGTGTATGTGTGTGTGTGGGGGGGGTTTATTTGGCCAAATTATGACTGTGTTAGATTTTGTTATTTTGTATTTTTCACTTTCGGCCGCACGATGGCGCCTGATAACCAGAAAACACAGGGTATTCAGATTTACTTAACGGATTCGTGTGGTTGGTGATATATCTTGATATATCTTCACTGAATCAATTACCAATTTAATAATTATATATAATTAAAATGTACCTAATCATCATGCGGAATCGATGCGAGCTTCAATTATCGATACAAAAAAGCAAAAACTACAACTGAAGGCAGTGAGAGGAAAATAGGCACAGGCGGAAACGGTAATTTTCTTTATTAGTAGTAGTATAGTTTTTTCTAAAACACTCTACAAACAGCGAAAGTCGATCAGATGAAAATAAAATTAACAATAAAAAAGTTTTTATTCCTACCAATTGTTGTTGTTTTTTTTTTAATTAGCTCGTGTTTGAGAGTCGATTCTCGCGAGTCGACACACTGAGACCGATTCATTAGCGGAACGCTACTCCCTGGACTTCTGTGATTCGGGTTCATTCTCCTCCGCCTCCTCTCGAGAAACATCAGGAGTCTCGCCGATATTCAGCTTCCCAATTGTTCCATCATGCCGTCTAACCAGAACTTACAAGGTAAGATAGTATTTGGTAATATATTGAATAAATTCATTGATTTGTAGTATGTTTATAGTAATTGTGTGTTTTATTCGGACGCTATTGAAACACTGTATTCTGTCTCTTAGCGCGCTGCTCTGTATCACCACAGCAAGTGCACAGCCATGAAAACGCCTTTAAGTCCGTTTATTTTAGAGGTTTGTGCTTCTGTTTCAGGTGGAAAGGCGTTTGGATTGTTGAAAGCCCAGCAGAGGGAGAAGCTGGACGAAGTGAACAAGGTAAGGATGATTATTTTGCATAATGCATTGTTACTGTTTGATGGGAAAACGGTAGCTAGCTCAGTTCAGCTAACTGGACCCGGGCTCTGACCTTGGTTTATCTTTAAACCTTTACAATAAATAGAGCAAAATAATACGTTTTTATACAAAAAAAGGTGTTTAAATACAAAATAAAATGTAGGAGTTATTATCAAAACGAGGGTCTGTTTTAAAGCTAATTTGCCTGGCTGTAGCTGTGTCTGTGTGCGCGAGCGTGTTTTTGTCAGCTGTCTGAATGAATGAGTTCGTTGTTGCTGCTCCTCTTCAGTGGGAAAGCTGTTCTTGCGAGCGCGTGCTCGTGAAGGCGTCACGAACTCATTTACATATTCATGCGGTCGTCGCGGTTATTTGCATATCACAAAGCCGTTCCCCGGCACCATCTTGAAGTCACCCAATAGAAAAGCAGTGATTGTTCATATTTAAATTTTGTCACCATTCATAATCATCTGCATGTCGATAGTATTACATGAAGTGGAATACATAATGTGTATTGTAAAGCAGTTTCCTTCAGTCGCAGTTTTTTTTAATGCATCACAAAGAAATCACAGATACGTTATAGAGAGATGAGTTACATTTCCATTATATATGTCATTATTATATCATATACTGTGTATACTAGTAATTAGCACATTGTGTTTAGATATGAATGTGGACCCAACCCCCCTCTCCAGCCATGTTGATTTGTTGTTGAATTTTAGAAACGGATTAGGAAGAGAGTCGAGATTTTAAATCTGTGGCTTGTATTGTTTGAAGGTGACTTGAGCACGGCATTAAAATAAACAAAGATCTGCATAAACTCGTTCAGCCATTATGCAGTTAGTAACTGTGAGTCAGACACTCTGAGCTCGTTTAACCAGCAGCTGGGATGCGACTTGAAGAGACGTATCAAGGCCTGAACATCACAAACGTCTGCTTAAGAATTGCTTAATAGATTTGACTTCAATTGCTCTTCAATGTTCATTTGAGCAAAAGCGCAGTGTGTCTAAGGGGCCATGAGTGAGACGTCTGGACATGTGTACACACAATTCTGGTGCTTGTTATTTTACATTTTGTCTAATAGAAGAAAAAAATGTTACCAGCAACATAAATGAACACTGTCAGGTTTTTCTGTAAAGACTGTATTGACCTGAAGCAGATCTTTTTAAGCAGTGTGTGTAGAAGGTGATTGACCCGAACAGTTAGTCACTTTTTAGGTAGAAATGAGATGAGAGGATGCTTAAGACCACTATCAACAATATCAGCCTTCAGTCAGAAAGCACTGTACTGAGGGAAACTGTTAACAATAGAGGAAGTAAACTGATACTTTGAACTGAAATGGGAAGTTTGATTTGTTTCTGAAGGTGCAATTTGAAAACATGTCCAAATTCCAGGTAATATTTTTAGTGCCCTTGTTAACGGGGTCTCAGAAAGTAGCACACTACTGCTTCTGGGTTAAATAGACAAAAGATGTCCTAGAAAAGGTTTATTAATAATAATAATTGTAATGATCAGTCCTGAACAGAGGTTAGCCACCTATGATTCAGCATTTAAGATTACTTTTAATATAAATGTGTCAAATGTATCTTTTCCTCAAAGTGGAATAAGCTGTTTTTTTTTTGTTTTGTTTTGTTTTTTATTTATTTATTAAAAAAAAGGGACTTTTATTGAGCTCATGCCAGACCATGGTCTGTATGTTTGACACACCCGTGTTAACAAATAATAATGAGAATAAAGTTGTTATCTGCACGTTTACACCACTTGATGACATAGGATATGCAAACATAGTGCTTTTTTGTGGTTTGGTCTGGTTTCGCTTTGCTGCCCACTTCCTTTGACCTTAATTTTAACTATTTTTGGATTCTATTTATTTATTCATTATCGTTCTTCCCCATCATGTTCTTTCTTTGTTCTGTGCTTGGTTTTTCCCCACTATACAGAAAGGCCAGGACGGGTGTGCATGTTATGACAACTTTCATAATGAAATTGTGCCTGATTGTTCCTCTTCCCAGTAGATACGTTAACTTATGCATTGTGTGTTGTGTGCACTGTACTTTTGAATGTATTCTTTGTTTCTGGATAAAACTATAGAATGTCACGTCTCGCTAAACAGTGTCCTGTACAGCCATTTTAAAGGTTTATTTTCCAGTCTTCATTGTCTGCGCTTTAACAGTTCGAGGTAAAGCTGCCTGACTGGATGCAATTATTGTCACCAAACTGGGCTTCTAATTTTTGTGTAATTAGTCATCTGAGTTCCGACTGCATGATCATTTCAATCAGATAAAGTCCCATGATCATTTGCAAGAGTTCAGTGAAAGTTTATACAGCTAAACATGCAAGAAATAAAGCTAGCAAACATTTAAATCTCTTGTATATCTGGATAACTTTCTCAGCTTTGACCTAACAAGCTTAGATCCTGCTGTGTCCCTATTTTTCGGTTAAATGAAGGCTGTTTTGTGTTTTCAAATTGGATTTGTTCTAAGAGCTAGGAAGTGGTTACACTTTAAGAAATCCCTATACCCTTTTGTTTAGCTACATACCAGAAATAGTCCTTTACGTTTCCTTTTAAAGCGTTTCGGTAAACAAATTGCCATAGCGAGTCTTATCTGTTTCTACTGGCACTGTACCTATCACAACTAGTTGAACCAAATAAAGCAGAGGTGTTTCACTGTAAGCAATTAGTTTATTTATGAGTTAAAATTGGTTTATTTCAGATAAGCACTGTAATAAATTACAGATTCAATATAGGTTATTATTACTGTCATTCCTCACTTATGCCTAATAGTCTGGATGATCTGAAGAACATGATTGGGAAGAAGATTTGGATTAAGTGATCAATTAAGTCTCATAGAAATACGATTTGGAAAATGGGCTTTCGGTCAAGAATCTTTAGTTTTGTTAAGCTTAGGTTTATTTTGTTTTCATGGCCGTCTGCTTTCAGTTTTGACAGTTATTTTTAATACAGTTGATGTCATCATCTTGTAAATCGGACCAGAGGTTGTTGATAAAATATATGCCTTTAAAGTAAGCGGCTCAAGCAACCTGTTTGTGTGTATTTGTGTTAAACTAAAAATATTATTTTTGTCATATTAGCGAAACAAGATCACTGTGCCAGCTGTGTACACTTGCAAGGGGCACAGCGAACCTCTGCTACTTCCTTCTAAGCTTTATTCTTCTTCCTAAGCTGAAAAAGAAATGGTCAGCTATCACCTGCAATCTGAGCAGAGGGTTAGCATTCTGCTAATGCATACTCACAAACACATACTGTTTGCATCTGTCTACACAGTGCTGTGCTTAGATGTAACCTTAGAGTCACTAATGGGAAATAGTTTAACTGCATCACATCATTGTTTTTTTTTTTTTTTTCCTCTGCAGGAATTCATGGAGGATCAGAAATACAGAGATGAAGAGGATTTGCCAGAGAAGCTGGATTCCTTCAAAAGTAAGCACTACAAAGGCTAAAAGATCAATCGGAACGTCTGTAACATGTAAACATCCTGAGAGGTGGCTGCACACGTGTGTACTGCGCATGCACATGTGACGTGTTTATAGAAGAATAGCTCTGTGGGTGTGTATGTGGAGGAGATTTCTGCACTGTGGTTCTGCAAGAATGCTTACTTGCTCTTTTGAGAATTCTTTTGGGGAAGAGAAATAACATATGAGTGTGTCCATGGATGAGGGAGATTATAGTAAAAAACGTGAACTTCTTTCTTTTTTTTCCCCCTCATCCCCAATTTTCCATTCCTGACACTTGACCTCTATACTCAAGGGCCTTAAATTCCTTAAGTTGTTTACAATTTGACCAAGTTGTGTTTTTATGTGCCTGTGTTTGTGCTCATGTACAAAATATGTAAAATCAAACTTGCGTATCCTTGAAGAGCAAAGCCATAAAGCAGTTTGAAAGCTAAGTATAAATGGAAATTGGAAGAGAAAAAAAACGTGCATGATCCAACAAGTCTTTGTTTCTGTTTTTGGTCTGGTCAAGTTTACACTCGCCTGCACACTCACTCTGTCTTAAGGCCTATGGTCAGCAGCAGACTCTTAAATGTGTCTCTATAGGTGCCTTTTATTTTCATTTTTTTATCCTCTCAGCTCAGGGAGAGAATGAGGAAGCCGCTGATTTCCAGTGTACCACAAAAAAAAAAAAAAAAAAGACGTCCACTATGTTAACCAAACATGGTCATGCTACTGAATGAAGTAGGTTGTTGATTTAATAATCTCTTCACAGCATACAGTAGCTAATCAGCCTTTTTACAGTTTTTAGTACAATAGTATGGCTAAAATGTAGACAAATGGTGTTTTTCTCCCCAGTATTACAGGAGATGAGCCAATAAATATTAATGATTCATACAGATGTTTTGAACTATTTGACGTTAAATACCACACTGTCTGTAAGCCCCCCTCCTTTCCCCTTGTTTCTTGCTGTGGTTTGAATTTAAAGGAAGAATGTTTTGGGGAAATGATTGCTGCATTTGTTTTATTTTTTGTTTTTTTTTTAGCAAAAGTCTGGTGTATACTTGACATCAGTTCATTTTATTTATTATGGACATTACCACATAGTTCCAGAAATTTAACAAAATAGAAAAGAAGGACAAAAGAAACGTGCGTTTATGAATGGATATCAGTGAATCTCATCACGTGATAATTTGGCTGTGCTACACGAAAGATTCTGGATCTTTGTTTGAAAAATGATGCAGTGGAGATCAGGTTTTGTTTTACTTTGCAAAATGCTTCTGTACAACTGTCAGTGCCTGGTAGTGTCAAATCATCAACACGCTACTGTTATTTTCACACACTAATGTTGTCAGCAGACATTTCTTTCACAGGACTAATGTCTACTGCTTTGAGCTGGCTGCAAAGTGGACTTGTACATTTTTATTTTTGTGACGGTTGTATAAAGTAAGCTGTTGCACTCGGCTGGTTATTACACCCAAACACAGATTGAAGTTACCAGTTTAACTTGTGCATGTTTTAGGTATTTCTGTCCCACCCACTAGAGTTTTTTATGGTTAAATCCTGTTTTAAAGGATTAACTTCTCTAGTTAATTACCCTGAGCTCTGTGGTGAGGGCATCAAATCAAGCTGCCATGGCTGTCTATCCCTTTTTCTCTCAGTCTCTATTTCCCGCCCTGTTTTCTTTTCCTCCCCACACAGTCTTTTGAATAGTCATGAGTTTCAGGGGACAGCATTAACAAGGGGGGCCATTGTAACCGTCATTTGTTTGAAGAGGAGGAGAGACACGGTTTCAATCCCCTATCCAACAGAGCTGTCTTTGTGATGCAGAGACAAACAGTTATGGAGACAGATGGACAAGACGGCCAGAGTGTAAAGCACAGAAAACCGAGCCTTAGAAATGCTATAAAGTTAAATGTTTAACTGTTTTATTTTTTACTCAGCTTTAGAGTTACATCTGCTGTGATCTGTTTTTCTGTCCCAGTTTCAGCTGTCCTAATAATGTCCTGGCCATCTACACTCGCAGCTGTGTGTGTGTGTGTGTGTGTGTGTGTGAGAGAGAGAGAGAAGGACTCTGGTTACAAACATTGTCTATTGAGCTTTATTCAGCATCATTAAATCTGACATCTTTGCATTTTATTTTGCAGACAAATATGCAGAATTTGACCTGAACGATGAGGGAGAGATTGGTAAGTAAGAGAGTGTGTGTGTGTGTGTGTGTGTGTGTGTGTGTGTGTGTGTGTGTGTGTGTGTGTGTGTGTGTGATTAAGCCTAAATAAGAGTGTACGTTTCATGTTACTTGTTGCTGAAGAGAAAGTTTGTAATTGTAGTATAGTCTTGGGGTTGAATAAATCAGCAGCTGAAGCCTGGGACAAGCAGGTTTTGTGTCCAGGCTTTTTATTTTAATTCAAATTGGTTTTGCTAATAAGTGGGATACCAACCAGGAATTTCAACTCTCTTTTTATATAGATGGAATTGCAATAATCTCTATGCTGTATGTTTGCTTACAAGCGGTCAAAATTTTGAAGGTGCTGAAAAGATGTTGGACATCATAATAATCATATGTCCATTCATTTCCTTAAACCTCTTTTTATGCACTTAACAAGATAATTGCATGTAATTAATGTTATAATGATAGTTCTGGCCTCTGAGTTTTGGGAGCTCTGATGTTCAAATGGTCCAAATGCATACGCTACATAATCGTACATTGTCACTAGATAGATAGATATCTATCTATCTATCTATCTATCGGTCATTGCATAGTACAATTACATAGCAACGAAATGCAATTTTGCATCTACGATAAGTGCGAACAGTAGCATTGTGAAAACTGACCAGCGCAGATAAATATGTAAATATACAGTACGTGAGCCATCAGTGTCCTAGCAGTGTAGTGTAGAGTTCAATAGGGTGATGGTAGAAGGGAAAAAGGCAGGTCGTAAATCAACTGGTTCTGGTGCGTATGTTCTTGTATCACCTTCTTGATGGAACTCTGGTGAGGGTTCTGAATGCCAGGCAGTTGAGTGCCAGGGAAACGCTGGTGGTTTTGACCTACCTCTGTAATTTTGATGCTTTGTTACACGCCTATAACTATAATTAAATTCTAACCAAATAAATATGCTATTCATTGCTGTTGAATTCATGATTTTCAAGGTTTTATTAATTTAGGTTTAGGCAACAAACTCTATGGCTGGGATAAAAGTAAATACTTGCAAGTAGGGATGTCAATAATTAATCGACGATCGGTTAATTGTCTATAAATATTTTAATCGATAAACCTTATCGACAGTCGATTAAGCATGATCACCATTAACGTGCATAGTTTGAGACGTAGGCAGCTAGCCGGCTTTGCCAACCGGACGACGCATTCGGCTTATGCCAAAACTTATGCCAAAACATGTAAAGTACAGCACTTGTGAAGGTAAATGAAGCGAGCACACAAGAGTTTTGTTTGGGATCATTTTATTTCAAATTAAGGAATTTCCTAAAATGCAAAACCTGAAAAAGTGTATTTGATTTTCATTCACTTTATTTCCATGAAAATAGCTGCAGTTGTTGTTCAATAGAATATTCAAAATAGGCTCATTAAAACACAAACGCACACACTCACACGAGATGAAATGTGCGTAGATCTTTACAAAATACACATGGATTATAAAGCATGTGAAAAGCACACACAAGATAAAATGCATTCAGAACGCTTGGATTATGAACTGGGTTGAGCGAGCGGAGTGGAATCTTCAGAAAGGCGCTCTGCGCTCTTAAGGAAATATTACCACTCCGCTTCGCTCAGCTCATATGCCAGAGTGCATCTGAGACTGCGTTATATTAGTCATTGTATTTGAATTAAATAATTATATGAAATGATCAATCGATTCATTTTATAATCCTACTAGCCTTTTATTTAGAGTAAAAACCCTTTCCTTTGTGGGAGGACGCTTGCGTTTTTAATGTCATTGCACAACAATTCATGCGATAACTACTGTAGACGCATCTTGCAGTATAAAGGGTAACGATTAATTGATCGTTAATTTAAATGACGATCGATCATGAGAATTTGTTGAAATTGACATCCCTACTTGCAAGACATAAACAGTATAAACTCTGTAATACAAGGTCTCTATATCAGAATGCAATGAATGGACTAATTTACTTGTTATAGTTCGATGCTACTTGCTTTAGAAATCTGCTTCATCTGTAGATAATGCTCGTTAGATTTTGTTAACAGGAAGAAACCTTTCCAGGAATGTAAACGATAGCTTTATTGTGTATCAGTTTCACCATGTCACGAAAAAAACAACAAACAACCAACCAGCATAAAATTAGCCATCTGGCAGACGTCCACCTTTTTGCACATGAATGCATTCCACATGTCTCATAGAAAACAGCTGCAAATACCAACTGCCCAAACACTTGTGAATTCTCCAGTATCATGTCCTTCAACTGTAACCTTCTAGTATGAACGTTGACAGCAATGTTTAGAATAAACAGCATTAATACATGGTGTAAATAAATATTTAATGTTTTAATGTTCACAAAAATCATATGGTTAGTTTAAGGTGATGCATGGATTTTATATTTAGTTAAAAGACTATCATTAAAATGCAGCACTCAAGAAATGAGCCGTTTTTATATAGACGTTGTCTAATACACAGCAATCGTAATCAGACTGAATCATTTTACCTACAATGCAGGTAAAATATGTTCACCTCAGAATGAAATAAACGTATGTGAGCTGTGAAATTTGTTCTGACAACACAAATTAGTGCACAGTGTTGTTCCTTTTCGAAACACGCATAAGAAGCACTTGCTAATTATCAGAGGAGTTGCTTATTTCACCGAGATGAAGTGTTGCCTGTTTTTCATTACTGAGCTTTCACTCTGCATTTCCAGGTAAATCATGGTGGTGTATTTGTATACCACCTTTGTAGAGACCATGACTTCATGCTCTTCTTTTTGTGGTTGAGCTGTGCCATATATGAGTCTCTTTGACTTACCTTCACCAAGGTTTGCACAAAAAAGGTTTTTGCAGTGCAGTTAAATTGTGAAGCATTTGCACTGGGGCAGTCAGATTGCATTCGTCATACTAAGTGTAGCCACAAACATAGTGAAGCACAGTGGAAATAAAGGGAGAAACAACAACAGGAAAAAAATATGCTCTAAATATTACATTCCTATTTACTTAGGAAACCAAGATTTAATGTATGAAATGATAGATCGGGTTGAATGAGTCATGGCTGCATGAGCTGTCTCGCTCAAAACTCACTTGTGACACAATACTTATACAGCTTGTTTATCAGGTCTGATTTTTATTTTAGTGGCTTAGTAGTTGCTTTCAGGTTTTCTTTTGACATTGGAATTTATTTTACTCTGGATTTAGACTGTTGCAGTGCATCTGTACTGTAAACATACATTTGAATGAGTGGAATTTATATTTGATGTTTTATTTTTTTAAATTATAAATCATAACCTATACAAGCTGTTTCTTTTTTTTTTTTTAGTGCGTAAAGGAATACAAATAAAAAAAAATCTAAATGAACAGAGATTTAGTATTAAAAAAGAAAAGTACTGAAGGTTTACAATATCTTGTAAAATTGTATTAATAAAGTCTCAAAAATTTTAAACATAAGTTTGTAGAAGCATAATGTAAAGTTAACATTTGAGCCTCAAAGTCAGCTAAACTGCACGTCTTCCACAATTTTCTTAAAATAATGCGACAACAATGCAATCATGTGACAACAGTCAGAATGCGTTATTGATTTGCTTTAACAGTAATGCTGGCAGTAGTTTTACCTGCAAGATTAATGTAAATGAGTTTGTTCTGTGTTATTGTTCTATAGTCACACCTGACTATATGAAATTTCTTGCAGATGCTTCACAAACAGATTAAAATGTGTAATATATATATTAAAAAAAA
This sequence comes from Silurus asotus, assembly GCA_024362625.1. NCBI lineage: Eukaryota > Metazoa > Chordata > Actinopteri > Siluriformes > Siluridae > Silurus > Silurus asotus. The sequence goes on from MU583213.1 coordinate 3,688,088, forward strand.
AGTTATGATCTACTTTGTTGGGAGATGTTTATTAAGTGTTTCTTAGTCCCCAGTTTCAGTTTTCAGTTGGGTTCTCAGTTCTGTGTTCTTTATATTTTTAACTTCAGGAGAGGAACTAAAGAGAGCGGTTGGTTAGAAATGTAAGCTATAACAAAATCTAACTTGTTTTGTGGAAGTGTCACTTTGATATCCATAATAATATTAATATCAATAATAATAACAATCATACCTGTTGTAGTAGACAAAAAAAAGGAAAACATTGATAGTTTCATTAAGAATTATGCAACTCAACTATGCCCCTTTATCTCAGATGGTGTGTGTGTGTGTGTGTGAAAACATATTTTGTGTTTGTCATGCAGATATGATGGGTCTAAAGAGGATGATGGAGAAGCTTGGTGTGCCCAAGACCCACTTGGAGATGAAAAAGATGATCTCCGAGGTGACTGGCGGCAGCAGCGAAACAATCAACTACAGAGACTTTGTTAAGATGATGCTGGGGAAGCGCTCGGCTGTGCTGAAACTGTAAGTTTGTGTGCTGCATGGGCACTTTTTTTGTGCTGACACTTTGTGCATGGCGAGGCTGTTTATAGGAGTCGTACAGGTTTAATCATGTCAGCAGATCTGCTGCTGAGCCACACAATCACAACAGTTCATCACCATTATCTCTCGTTTGCAGGGGACGGAGTGTCACGGCACGTATCGTTATCTTGCACACGCGATTTCTGTGGAACTTTTGTTTACATAACTTTGTTGGAAGCAAACAAATAGTTTTACATTATTTTGCCTTTTATATTTTTGGTGTTATACTATTGTATACAGAAAGCTGTTGTCTCTACCCTCTTAATAAGGGCAAGCGAGATATCTCACACACCCAATTCCCTAACTAATGCTATTATGGATGCACTCCAAGTTGGCCCAAAGTGGTTCCACCCTCTCCCCATTCTTTTTATTTATTTTTTTTCTGCTAGAGGAACAGAAGAGGTAGGGACAGAAATCGCAGGCTTCAGCTACTCAGTGTTGTTTTCTTTGGCAGCGATAAGACAGACTTGGCAACAATTAGACTTGCAAAAAAATTAAAAAAACTTGTTGATACTGTGAACTTGTGCCAAGTTTTAGCAGTGTTTACTGTTTCTAATCTTACCAATGTCGCCATATTTCTCAGACACTGTCTAGTTTGAGATATACAGAGCATAGATTTTGCAATGTAATACACAGAAGTCCATGTTAAATGTTTTAAAGTGTTGTACAGGTAATATAGTGTTGTGAAGCGTTCTGCTGTGGTGGTGTTTATTACATTCAGTTTAGTCAACCGATTTGAGATGATCCTTTGGCAGGCTGCATTTCATGTACAGTGGAACGCATAGTTTTTGTTTTGTTTTATTTTTTGAGGCATGGCATATTTTTTACATTAAAAACCACAAAACCAACCAAAAAAATTCCACATTGTAGCCTAACACACTATATAGAATGATAGTTTAAACTTTTTAATTTGTTTATACTCACTCAAAGCTTGCTTGGGACCATGGCACTGTTGGATATCCTCACACACCAAGCATAATCGAGGCGGTGCAGTTAGATTCCCCAGTAAAACCATAAACAAAATGTTACTGTGTTGCCTTAAGCGCATCGGTTTACTTTCTTTTGACCACCACTTTACTATGGCCTTTATCTGGGTCAGAATTTTGTCCAGGGCCTGATTTGTGGGTTTGCACTTTTCCCTTTTAAATATATATATATACATTGCTGTCACTGCTATCTGTCACACGCATCATTAATTCTGTCACCAATTGAGTGTTATTAAATAAATTACTAACAGAATCAATCCTTTAGTATCATCAGAAATTTTAGCATAAAGGGCTGCAAAAAAAAAAAAAAAAAACAAGTGGCAAATATAATGAAACATGTGTACAAACATACTAAATTAAATTCACCCAAAAACATTTACATTTCACACGCATCATTCATTCTGTCACCAATTGAGTGTAATTAAATAAATTACTAACAGAATCAATCCTTTAGTATCATCAGAAAATTTTAGCATAAAGGGCTGCGCAAAAAAAAAAAAAAAAACAAGTGGCAAATATAATGAAACATGTGTACAAACATACTAAATTAAATTCACCCAAAAACATTTACATTTCTGCTTAACGGCAAAACATGTTCCTCTGCCACCACTTATCCAGATGCCACCAGAAAAGGTTATAATAAAAAGATCTCAACTCTGTATTATTATTAACTTGATTAAAATGTGTGTTGTATTTGTTTTATTGTTCAAGTTCGAGTTTATTTGTAAGGTGCTTTTTACAATGGACATTGTCTCATAGCAGTTTTACAGAACTTAAGAATTAAAGTGAATTATGTGTATTTATCCCATAAACATCTCATTCAACTGTTGTGTAGTGTAAGGTGTGTGACGCACGGCCAGTTTAACAACATGCCTTTTAAATAAATCATGATTATTATTTACATTTTAGACCCAGCTTTTTAGTACTCTGGGAAATTGACCCATAAACCAAGTAAAAAACTTAATGTAGGTTTTTTGGGAGGAAGATTGGTTTATAATGGGTGAGGGGTTTGTCTGTGTGTGTCTGTTTTTTTTTTTTATTATTACCATAAAGATAGCCTAAGGTGCTGACAGGGCTTTAAAACCACACTACAACTTAAAGTACAACAGTGCTATTACTTTCAAATCATTAAAGAAATTATTTGGTCCCAATCAGGCCTTGGTGTGGCTCCAATGCTCTCAAGTCCCTGTCCTGGTCAGAGTTCTCCTGCTCTTGACAAAGCAATTTGACCACTAAATCAATCCAGGATATGAACCACATAGTTTGGATTGTGGCTGCATTGTAGTAATGCAGAAATGACATTGTTTCTAAAGAGTTGAATAAACAAGCAGAAACATAACAAGAGGCAATAATCAAAATCTTAGTCTTTTACTAGTCATTGCAGAAAACCAAATAGGGAGTGAACCAATTTGCTGAAATGTAGACATCATTAAGAAGTGTTCACATGTGCAGTGGGCTTGTATCATGCCATGGTGCATTTAAGAATCCTTTAGCAGTTAAACAGGTGGTGGTGACTACAATCTAAATTCTTTTATTTTTACTCCACCCTTGTTTCCAACTATGTACACGAAGCTCTGGTGCAACCAAAATTCACAGGATACCTTTAGCAAAAACCGTCATGACTTCTATTTTCAAAGGCATTTAAATCAAATTTAAAATAAAATAAAATTTAAGTTTACTGCCGGAAGGGCGGCACCAGTAAGAACAAAACAAACAAAAAAACCAGAGAGCATTTCCACCTAAATGATTTAATAAGATTAAATTCATTCTCTTGACCCAGATGAAGGTAATATGTCAGATCCCATCGAGTCGGTCCTTTAAGTGGAGTGAACTGGGGCAGAGGGAATTTAGGACAGCTTTAAGTAGCCCTCCGAAGCTGTAGTACTTCAACTGACCCAAAAGCTATTATCAGGGGAAATGAGGAATGAAGTATTTCTTTACTATATAGAAGGAATAAAACATATGGTGTTTTTTGTATTATTATTTTTACATTAATTGCTGAACACGTCATGCTTTTTAAACCATATACAGTTACATGTAATGGTATGCAGTGTCCTTGAACAACTTGGTTCCTGTGTTGTTGTTCAATTACTTCCTTTTTTTTCCCTTCTTTCTATTCTTCTCTCTCATGTTCATGATTAATATAACAAAACTTGTTTAACCACAAAATTAGTTTTCCCTTTGCATAAAGCGTACTGACTGATAGAAAGCGATAATACTGGAGACTCGTTTCGGAAGTGTTAAATAAGCATCTGCTATCAAACACCTTTGCTATATCAATGGGTTCCCCTTCCTTGGTTAACTTATCTTTTTTAATTTGTTTCTTATGGTAGATTATGTGGAGCGTTCACGCTGTGAATCAGATTATTACCAAACTATTTACCACAATTGTACACAGTTGTACGGCCACCACAACAGTCTGTGCTGCTTTAAGGGAATTCAACTGTAGTATAAGATGTTTGAAATCATATTTCCCTATTTAACAACATGTTTTTCAAATAAATCCTTATTATTGCTTTAATTCTAGACCCAGCTCTGTGGTACTCTGGAGAATTGACCTATTAACCAAGTAAAAAATGTAATTTGGGTTTTATTTTTTTTTTAAATGGGTGAAGGGTTTGTAATATTGTAAGAGAAGGAACGAATGTTGCTAGTTGTCAGCTCAGCACAGGGCATGTTAAGAGCTTAAGGAGATTTGCATTGATTAAACAGAGAAGTAAAGTAAAGACACGTCCTGTAAATAGATTGGCCAAGAACGCTTCACACCTCTTATTCTAAAACGATCTGGAGAACTGAAGTCGCTCTCACTCAGACTGTGGCAGGAAGAGTGCATTTCTAGATGTAAACTTTGCACAACTGCATTATAGCTCTCTATGTATGAAACTATGTGGTCAAATGTTTGGGGAAATGCGACCAGTCATACTTGTGTTTTTCAGTTGTATGTAATGTCTTTGTATGCTATAGTTTACTGGAACTAAGGTATGAAACACGTTCCAGCATGACAATAATATGTAGTGGAATAACTCCGACTGAAAACATTTGATCATATACTGTATAAATGCTTTCATGACTTAAGCATTAAGGAGAATCTGTGAAACCAATCAGGTCATGTTGAAATCAGTTTCTTTTGTTTGTTTGTTTTTTGCCTCCTCCTCCCCTTGTTAAATGATTGGTTATTTTTACTGGCCTTGTTCTTTGACACTGCCATTCAATTTACAATTTTGAGAGTATATTTGAATTCCAGAATTCCAGGTTTGCCAACTATATAACGAGGTGGCATGCAAAAGGTGTTCTCAGCTTAATATAAAGTCTAGTCATTTAATCTCCTCTGTCAGTCTTACAGTATATTTCACTAGAACACATACAGCATATACTCTGTTTTGTCAGCAAGAGGCAATGCTAATTTGGTTCAGGGTCAGTACCGCACACAGAGGGAACGTTGTAGTCAATGAAAATTGTTTTTTTCCCCTTAATATGTTATTTAGTATCAGTGTGCAGATCAAGGGGGAAGTAAGCCAGCACACTGCAAAGTAACCTATAACACTGCTTTGTGTTATAATAAAGTGGATAAGAGTGTTGTACATCTGACCTTTTGTGCAACCATCAAGTTCCGTTTGTTCTTATGAGAGATTTTCATCAAGAAGTAGTGGTGCAGTTATGGTTGCATGGGGAAATGACGGAGTACAAGGACTTGTTTATCACATTGGGTCAAATGCAAAACCTGGAAGTTAACTTTTGCAGTGAGACCTTAATAATTATTCAAACATACACACACTTTCTTTTGCCTTGTCTTTAATTTCTATTTAATATAAACAATTATGTATTCATTAGCAGGCTTAACAGGCAACTTGCCAACATGAGTATTTTTATGCAAAGCCATCTCGAGTTGTTTTGGCCTGTGTGTTCAACATCAACTTTAGCCAGCAAGATCAATTCTCCACAAATATGTCTCAGTACATCACTCCATTCCTGTTTCCTTCAATCATGATGCTCTCGTCTCTATGCTTCATTGTGAACTTTGGGATCGTATGGAAAGCCCTTCTTTCAAACGCCGTGAGCCGGGTTCTGTTTTTGAATCTATCGAAAGATTTTCAAACTTTTTTTTATTTGTTTGTTTGTTTTAGCTGAAATGTTTAACATAAAGCATATAAATCATGATGGAAATGATTATTTGTGAAACTACAGTAGGAACAGTTAGAATGACAGTTTTTACTGTTCAAATTCACATATATTGCATTTGGCAGACACACTTATTCAGAGCCACTATTACTATTTACTCAACTACATTTTGCAAAATCAGTCGTTCCTTTTTATTTATGAGAGTTTAAAGACTTAACTGGTCAAGCAAAGCAAGCCACCAATCAGAGTGGAGTCAAGTCCAGACAAGAAGTTTTTGTCATTTTAACTATATAAAGCTGATGCAGTAAACAGTTAAATGAGACAATGTTACTCCAGGACCCTGTTGCTACATAAAACAACATACATACACAGCTACACTTTTTTTTTTTTAATAGTTGAATTTAACTTTCATGATCGTGTTATTTGGCATAAAGCACTTTTTGATTGTCGTGCTAAGAGTAACATCAGAGTCCTTTTACATAAACTGAGATAATTAAGCAAGAGTATGTGACAAATATCATAATAGGCACCATAGTACTTTGGATACTTAAGTACAATTGAAGGTAAGTGGAGGTTTAAAGGGAGCACTTTTACTGGAGTAATATTTTACTGAGTGTATCTCACCTTTTCTCCAGTACATGGTTTGTTTACAGAACTTTGTCCACCACTGGGGTTGAGGGCCTTGCTCAAGAGCCCAGCTGTGACAGCTTGGTGGTGCTTGGATTTAATCTTGTGTCCACTGCCTTAACCACTGAGCTACGACCAATGTTAAATTTCCATCTTTAGCTTGGTGTCCTATTTTACTCACAGCAGGCTGCTACTGTCTCCTTCTCGTTTCAGGGTGATGATGTTCGAAGACAAGGCTAACAGCCCCGCCTGCAAGCCAGACGGTCCGCCACCAAAACGTGACATCGCCAGCCTACCCTAGAGCATCAGGAAAACGAGACCACCAGTTCCCATCTGTTTCCAATCCAGTGGGGCTAAGTGTACATAGCCTTATCCAACATTTGTTTTTAAGAACCGAAGGGAAATTCTGAGGTTGGAGGGGATAAAAGCTAAAAAAAAACAAAAAAAAAAAAACAAGAGATGTCTATATAAATTTGCTGTGAAAGTCAAACTGCAGATTAGCTTTTTTTCTTTTTAAATAAGTCCAGAAATGTATATATTTATATGGAGCTAGGTCTTTTGAAGTGTACTTATTCCTTTTAACGGAGTCGTTTGATGAAAATGAACGAAGTGTGTTTGTTAACAGTGCAGTGTGTAACGTTTTAGGTGTAGTGTGATTAAGACCATTTTATTTCCGAACACTTTTTTCATTCCTGATGAAGGTGTTTGTCGTCCTTTTCACAAATTTGATTTTTGAGTGCTTTTGCTTTAGACACAAAAGACCAGTTAATTTCAGACAGCATTTTATTTTTGGTTTGGCCAGTAACCTTTAGCTGCAGTGTGTCAAGTAAGTTGTAGAGTAATGGCAATAATATCTACATATAGGCCATTTAATGGTAGGGCATTTGGAGGTATTTACACTCACCAGCCACTTTAGTAGGAAAATGTGATTGCCAGACACAATGGTTCAAACTAATCACTCTACAATCCATGGTGAGCAAAAGAGCATTTAAGAGCACAACCTCATCACCTGGATCTGTAGTTTTCCAATTTATGTGTTTTTTCTATTAAAGTTGGCAATGAGGTTGTGTGTGTGTGTGTATATGTATGTATATATACACACACACGCACACACACATGCATGCATGTTCTTTTAATATCTTAGGGATTTTATTTTGTGGTCAAAGTTATTATTACAGAAAGGGACCAAGAAAACAAAGGAGAAAGATTCACTGGCTGTGGATAAGTGGCAGGTTTTCATTACTTCTAGCTTAAATACCTCATAGCTTTCAATTCATCCTTCATTCTGATTCCTTTTTTTTTTCTTTTTTTCCCCATCTCTCGTCTTTTCGCATTATGTGACTTGTGTAAGATAAAATGTGACTATTTTTAATGAAACATTGTTCACTGAGTACAAATTGTATATTTTTATTCTCCCAAATCTGTGGTTCATTTTATATCCATCAAAGCCCACACTTGGACAAATGCCATATTTCTACATGCATTCAAACAGGGTCACTTTCTGCTTTACTGTAAAATTAAGTTGAAATCAGGCTTTCCAAGTGCCTCATAGAGTTCTGATGTAGCCAATTTACACTCGGTGTACAAACCGGTTTTGTGTGGAAATGATATTTGTGTTTTTAATTGTATCCCTCAATCTGACATTCATCCTCTGTTCAGCTCGCTGACCACGGTGTTCTCAAAAATGTGTTTCCATTTATATTTGTAGTATTTATTTTGTAATTCTTTCTTTCCATTTATTCGAAACTAAATGAGTTGAATTTTTGAATGAACCATTTTCTTTTCACAATTCTCATATGTTTCTCTTGGCCTATAAGTTTATGTATTTTCAGTTCCTTTTATAATTTTATCCTGTTAATATAGAAATTGTGCGTCTGTTTAAATTTTCATTCATTTACTCGCTAAAATTGGACATGCGAATTAGCAGTTGCACTGTTTTTATTTAGAGTTTTTTCGATCATCTTAAATAGTTTGTTTATGATTTCTTTCAGCAGCATAAATGCAGGCTTTTTTATACTGTTGGTCACATGTTTTATTCTGTTGGCGTGTTATTTTTGCGAACACCAAAGGAAATAAAGTTCACATGGTGACACCGGAAGTAGCTTGTGAATGTTACTTTACTGTGTGTGTAGTGGTGTAATGAAAAAGCAAACTGTAGACAGTCAAACATGAGCATAAACTGAGAAATACATTTAAAAAATATTTTAAAATCTGCCCCACCAGCAAATAAATTACATTTACATTATTATAGCACTCATTTATTCATTCTTAGTATCTGCCTGATCAGGGAGTCACTGTGGTTTAATACGTCTACTAAGTTTTTGATGTTTGTTTTTGTTTTTATTTTGGTTTTTGGAACCAAATAAATGCATTAGAAAATGTACCAGGCAGATAAACTGCAAAATAACCGTTATGACCTTAAATAATAAAGCTGAGTCAGAGCCCTATTTCACATATATGCTGACAATGCAGGAATTTCTACATCTGGGTTTTTACAGTGTTTTCCTGTGTTTCTAGCATGGCATAGTGGTAGGATATTTTTTTTGTTGTTTAGCATTTCTGGTATTGCATTATTCCTGTATTGCGAATACGTCAATTACAAAAACATGAAGTGAACAAATTCGCCACCAGGTTCATTCCCATTTGCGTTAAAATTGACATTTACAAAATTCCAAAATTTCTCTTGCATGTGACCTCTGGATGACCTTGTGACTGTATTTTGTAAACTGCAGTTTTATGGATAATAATCTACTGCATTTGTTTATGAAGTTATTTATTGATTGATTTCTTTATGTAGAAATTTGACCATTTGATCCTCTGGCCAAAAAGCTATGGTTATTTTTGAAAAAACGTACTTTTGTTAATTCCTAGCTGCTTCCTTAAATCAGATTTTTAAAAAGAGGATCTGGTCATCGGTTGCCTTTGTCCTGTTTTGACCGTTTGGAGTTTTTCTTTTTCAGTTAAATATGTCTAAATGCAGTACAAGTGTCAGGGATGATGCACACGAACAATACAAATGTCAGCACAATAAACAGTGCCCTACTTGTTTTGACTGCTCATGGAATTGTGCGTTCAGGGGTAGGAATGCTTATTAGTATAATGAAGAGCATCTGTGTGTGTGTGTGTGTTTTTGCTAAAGCCTAAGTCTCCCTGTTCCATTCTCCGAACCCTCTAAGGGCCTTAAATAGAGACAGAGGTGAGGTGATCAAAAAAACCCGTGGGAATTACCACATGATTAGAGTTCCTAACATCTGATCTTTATGTGGACAGAATAATTGAAATATTATTAAACAGGATGCAAACATTTGCAGAGCATTCACACTGTATACACCTCACTATACAGCCCAATAAAACAAAGTGTAATTTACTGTGTAGAAAGTATAGGGAAGTTGATAAAAAAAAAAGGATGCTGGGGATACATCAGTAATGTGTCCTTTAGGATTATTGGCACCCTTGATAACAAATACAGAAAATATACACAATCATGCAAACAGAACTCATGCTTAGAAAAGCTTGACAGAAGGAGAGAGAAAGAGATGGAGAGCAACAGTATTCTTACTGTCACGGTTAACAACATGTAATGTGCATGTGAGTATATTGTGATCAGGGTGCAAACAGGGACTCCAGCAAGATTAACAATGACAGCATAACTAAAAGGGAGTGCCAGAAGAAAACACAGGGCATCCTGGGCCATAAATCGGCCAGCCAGTCCACCATCAACAAACCTGTGATGACATCCAAACTTTCCTGTTCAACCAGAACAATTTATAACCTTGAACCCTCTGGATCTGCTTCTTTATCTAAGAAAAAGTTATTTGCAAAATGCTTTTTTTTTTTTTTTTATACGTAGGCTTGAACACTGAGTCTGTGAATCCTGAACGTTAACTGAAAGACTGTGTACATTAATATGCTTTATTAAAAAAATTATTCTGCCCCATTTTGTAGCCTTCACTATTCAAGGTACCAACAAATAGCCTGCACCGTTTGATCAAAGAAGGCATGGTAGATCACAGAAGACCAAGATTTTGCTACGGCACTGCAGCACAAGGTCATTTTTATTTTGTGTTTCAATTGTTAATAGTATTAGTATAAAAGTATGATAGTAATTGTATTTTGTAATCATTGCAAAAGAAGAATTGGAGCCAATGAAGCATGGATAAGATCGAAGTGATGTTTTGCTTCATTTAGTAATAAATGGACATTCGGTGCCACCCAGATGAGCCCTTTTGGTTCCTCTCAATGTTTTTTCCTTATGCAATCTCAAGATTCTCCAACCACAGTCGCCACCGCCTCGCCCATCAGGGACAAACTTACACTTATAAAGAACATATTCATTTTCATCACCACTTTATCTGTGTAAAGCTGCTTTGAGACGATGTTCATTGTGAAAAACGCGATACAAATCAAAATGAATTAAAGTATTCATATCATCTCATTTTAGAAAGAATTAAATGCTGCTGCATTCAGGATTAATAAGAGCTTGTTTAGGCACTTTAAAAGAATATCCAGACGGTAAGCCAATGTAATATTCTAACCGAGAGGTAACATAAGGATGAACTAGTTTTTCTGCATCGTGTAGTGGCCTCATATTTCTTAGCAATATTTATAAGATAACAAACATCCTTGTAATATTATCTACAAGAGCTTTGAACTTTGAAAGAGTCAATTATCACACCAAGTTTGTTTACTCCTGCAAACGATGAAGGCCATCTAGAGATACTACATCAGAACGCTTCATTCTAGCTGCATGTGACCCTAATACATGTACTTATGTTTTATCAGAATTAAGCCATAGGAAGGTAATAAGTATCCACTGCCTCATGTGGTGTTACTGAAGTGAAAGTCTGATAACAAAATAAATACAATGATATACTTATCTTCTTCTGTACCTTCTGTTTTAGTTTAATATTATTCTTTTTATTCTGGTTTGTTTTTACTGTTTGGGTCTGGTATGATTCCTTTCTCACTGCCAAAGGAGCACACCCAGATAACTCCCTTATGCCCCTGGTGATTTTTTGACTGATGTGTGAAGTTTGTTGGTCTCTAAAATGAAAAGAGGACAAGAAAATAGAACGATTGTGTTATGACTATACAGACAGAAGGCTATCCAAACAGGCCGACCAGTGAGAGGGCCCATTTCCAGAACTGAAACGCTAATATTTAGAGGAAGTATAACTGGCAGTTATGACACTGGCAGTGTCCAGAGTCTGAAGCTTGACTACCATATTACCTGAAACTCTGAAACATACTAGACTAAAAACTATGAAATTCAATGATTCATAAAGATTTTATTTATACACATGCCCAGGAGAAATGTTAATACCTCAGTTTCTAACTGTAAAATCTGGAAAATTTGGTACATAAGACTACAGTATTTGTAAAAAACAATAGCATAGTGTAACTGGTGTTTATCTTTAATATGCAAATGCTGTGCTTTTCTATCAAAATATCAATAAGTTTAGTTTAACCCAAGTACTTCTTCTTCTTCGTCTTTCGGCTGCTCCCATTAGGGGTCGCCACAGAGATTCATCCGTCTCCATATTCCTCTACATCTGCCTCTTTCAAACCAACTACCAGAATGTCTTCCATCATCACATCCCTAAACCTCCTCTTGGCCCCTTTACTTTTCCTTCTTCCTGACGGCTCCATCCTCAGCATTCTCCTACCGATATACTCCATGTCCCGCCTCTGCACACGTCCAAACCATCTCAATCTCGCCTCCCTCACCTTGTCTCCAAAATTATGTATTGTACATGGGCTGTCCTTCTAAGAAAACTTGTTTCTAATCCTGTCCACTCAATGCCACTGTCTCTAGACCATACAACATCGCAGGTCTCACCACATCCTCTAAAGTTTCCCTTTCATTCTTGCAGATATTCTTCTATCACAAATCACTCCTGTCACTCTTCTCCACCCACTCCACCCTGCCTGCACTCTTTCCTTCACTTCTCTTACACACTCTCCATTACTTTGCACTGTTGACCCCGTGTACCTGAACTCCTCCACCTTCTCCACCTCTTCTTCCTGCAACCGCATCACTCCACTGCCCTCCCTCTCATTCACACACATGTACTCTATCTCACTCCTACTGACTTTCATTCTTCTCCTCTCCAGCATGTACCTCCACCACCTCTCCAGGCTCTTCTCAATCTGCTCCCTACTTTTACCACAAATCACAATATCATTTACAAACATCATAGTCCACGGATACTCCTGTCTAACCTCGTCCATCAGCCTGTCCATCACTACTGCAAACAGGAAAGGCCACACCAGTCTTCACACCTCAGAGCCACACCAGACTTCCTCATACAATACCACAACTGTTCTCTCCACCCTGTCATACGCTTTCTCTAGATCCGAAGTTCAAACCATGTACTAGTATTTACAATATAATCAGTTTTTTAAATTAATAAACATGGTTTTATAATTAAGGTTCATTTTGGTTGTGATGTTTGACAGCTCATGTTCACTATGCAAAAACTGAAGAAAAAAAAATCTCCATTGGCTTACTGTCCATTTTCTTGGGCTAGTTTTACATCTTGTGTGTTCTTTATACTGTATAATTAGGCTGGTATGAAACCAGTAAACCCTGGTTCATAATATTTCCTTGCGCATATATTATATACTGTATTGTCTGTATAGTCTCGTATAGTCTGTATTGTCTTGTATAGTCTTGTCTATAAACTAAATGTATAGTGCTGTTATTTATGTCTGTACTTTTGAGAGTCACCAACAGCTGGAACCTAATTATTTGTGTCAAAACACTTGGCCATTAAACCCGATTGTGATTCTGATTCTAACAACAGGAACGGAATTCATATTTTACTAGCAGTAAAGTGCTGCCATCTGCAGGTAAATGTAGGAAGTGTACGGTTTTCTTTTGTTCCTGAAATAAATCGTGCACAAATGAGACATTTTCATGACTTAAATGACAAAAATACATGACTGTTTAAACCAAATAACGACTGTCTTCTCTTTCACTAGATCTTCTTTTATAACTCAAGCAGTGTTTATATGCGTTCTCATACATTAGCGAGCATAAAGGATAGAATTACGCGAAGCCTTGTTTCCCGCGGTCTCATTTAGGCGATGCACCGTGCATACATGTGCAATAGACCCAGTAGAATGTCATGAGTTTGTTAAGAAATAGTTATTATTAATAAAACATTCTTTAGGGGAATACAGTACCGATCATACACTGCTGTAGTCTTTATGTTGTAGGGGACACAGATGATTAGACACTAGTAAAATGGATGTGACATTGTAACTATAGGTTAAATAGATGTCAGGTTAAAGAAAATGTTGCTTGGAGTGAGTTTCAGGATCATTCGTGGGGTAAGATTGGCTTTTATTTATTTGTTTATTTTCATTTTATTTAGATATACCAGCTGCCAAACGGCATCTTCACCACTGTGTCTGTTTCTAGTGTACGAGACACTGCTGGTGTTCATCAGCTCCAGCACTCAGAGGACAATGGACAAGGAATTACAGTTTCCTTCAAGGTGACGTTTCGGATTTGTAAAGCTTTTAAATACTTTATACTGATTGGTCAGGAATTGTGCGACCTATAAGATCAAAAGTTTTCTATTAATGCACATGTATGTATGGGTCAATGGTTAAGAATTAAAGAAGGTCAGGGGTTCAAGCTTCATTATCACCAAGCTGCCATTGTTGGGCCCCTGAGCAAGGCCCCTAACCCTCTGTACTCCTGGGGTGCTGTATATATGTATATGTGTTTTGTGTTTTGTTTTGTTTATTCACCATTTTTATATGCATATACTTTAAATATTATAATTGTAAATCGTTAAAAGACAGCACATGTAGGACATTTTGGAGGCACTGTGAGGGAGGGGTGATTGAGATGGTTTGGACATTTGTGCAGAGTAGGGACATGGGGTATATCGGTAGGAGAATGCTGAGGATAGAGCCACCAGGAAGAAGGAAAAGTGGAAGACTAAAGAGGAGGTTTATGGATGTGGTGATTGAGGACATGCAGGTAGTTGAGATGAAATAGGCCAATGTAGAGGACAAGGGGGGGTATGGAGACAGATGATCCGCTGTGGCGACCCCTAATATGAGAAGCCGAAAGAAGAAGAAAAAGAATTGTAAAACAGTCCCATTTGTTTTCACACACATACATATATATATATATATATATATAAAGTTAAAACAAGAAAAAAGTTACAAGAATAAACAGTTCTGTCATCTTTTTTTTTTTTAACACCAGAAAATTTAATTGATAATTTATTGACGTTTTTTTGTAAAATACCAAAATACTGTGATCACGTTTGATAGATGGATTCTGCAGTGACAGTATGTTTTCCACCACAGCAGAGTCTTTGGGACTTTGTAGTTTGTTGGTAATAAATGTTTAGCTGCTGTAATTTGTTTCCCAAATTCGCTAACAATATTAAACATCTCTGATTATTTACGGATTAAAACTATACCATGCAGACACCGAAGACTCTGTTCATAAATGTTAAATACAAGCGTCCAAACAGAAATATAGATCTTTTTTTTTTTTTTTTTTTTTTTTTTTTTTTTTTTTTATAACAACACCTGTTCGACGATCAGCACCCAATTGCTATCATGCGGTGCTGTGTTTTGTTCTTTATCTAATACCTGTCATATGTGTAAACAACATTTGCTAAACAAACTTTTAAATTTTTATTATTTGCAGATGATGTTAAGTCGCCTCGAGCCGTGGTCAGCCCCGACATCTCAAAGTAAGTTTGAGGTGTCTGTTAAATACAACTTTATGATTAGAAAGCATCAAGACGTGTGTTTTTCCTTAAATAAACATGTTAGTGTCATGAAACTTTGAAATTGCTTTCTTTTATCTGAGGTCTTTCTTTGACTGACGCTTCTACAAAAAGAAATAATATAAAACATCATACAATATGTAGGAAATTTCATTTTATCACGAGTGCAGTAGTTATTTTTAATGGACAAATCATTCGCACTATAACAAATCTCCAGTATTCCATGTGAAATCCCAGTTTGTTTCTGAAAGAAAAAGCAAAGCTGTAGTGCTGTTTACACTTTTATTTTCATATCTGCCTGCGGTAGCATTTAAATTAATTGTACTTGTGTGTAAATATTTAGAATCCGTAACATTGGCATTATGGCCCACATAGACGCAGGGAAGACGACCACCACAGAGAGGATGCTCTATTATTCTGGGTACACACGTGCTCTTGGAGGTAAGGTGGAAGTGTTAAAATGTAGTAGCTTTAAGCCTCTGTAGACAATATTTTCTATTTCCATCTAATCTCCTGTCGGTCCCACACACACACTATTCAAACTAAATCCGGATATTACTACAGACATGCAAGCAGAACCCGACTCTACCCCCAAACCCAGAACTCGCAATAATGTCCATGTATGTTCTCAGAAGATGCTCCATAAAGTGTAGATGACATGTTAGTTCAAGGCCACAATACTAAAACATGTAACTGTGGGTCAGTAATTGCTAAACATGTAACAAACATAAATTCAGTAATGTAGTAAAGATATTTACCATACAACAAGTGAATTGCAAACAATAACCAATCAGATTTGGCAAAAAATCAGTATTGAAATAATAATAATTCAAATAAAAAAATAAAAAATGCGGCTTGCAAATGTATTTAATCTCTATATAGTACTGCTGAGTAGAATTTTGCAACCGTATCAGCTTTATGTAAGTACCTACCAGCTTTGCTTACATTTTCCGAAGATTTTTTTTAACCATTCTTTTGTGTTCTCAGGGTCTTTAGGATATTTGTTTATTGTTTGCTGACTGCAATTTTTCAGTGTTGAATACACCGATCAGGCCTAACATTATGGCCACTGATGGGTAAAATGAATAACACTGATTATCATTTCATCATGGTACCTGTTAGTGGGTGGGAAATATTTATTAGGCAACAAGAACATTTTGTCTTCAAAGTTGATGTGTTTGAATCGGGGAAAAACAGGCAAGCATAAGGATTTCATTTCAAGAGCCAAATTGAGACGGCTAGACGACTGGGTCAGAGCATTCCCAAAAATGTAGCTCTTGTGTGATGTTCCTGGTCTGCAGTGGTCAGTATCTATCAATAGCGGTCCAAGGAAGGAACAGTGGTGGACCGGCGACAGGGTTGTGCACTGTCGATTCAACAGACGAGCTCCTGTAGCTCATATTGCTTGAGAAGTTCATGCTGTTTCTGATGTAAAGGTGTCGGAACACCCAGTGCATCACAGTTTGTTGAGCATGGGGACGCGCAGCCACAGACCAGTCAGGCTGCCCATATTGTCATAATGTTATGCCTAATCTGTGTTTTTCTCAATAAGATTCAGATCTGAACTTTTGTTTTTTCGTATAACTATTCATACTCGTTTATTTTGTTTCATTTATTCTCTCTTTTGACCAGGGGCAATTAAAAAAAAATTTCAATCGTGGCTCAATCGTTCAATCATGTTCTGATCACATAATAAAACTCACATCCTCCATGAGTCACTTTCGCTTACAAATAACTCTTACTGGAGCAGTGATTTCTTTATAGCCAGCCTTTTAAAATGTATGCTTAGTGCACCTTGATTTTACTCTCTGTACACTGTTTTCTGTAACTCCTGTTGACCTCACTGCTAGTTTTCACACCTGTCACTGACTTGCTTTTGGGTTTGGAAGATGGGCCTGGTCATGGTAGATAGAATAATAGATGATATATGGGTGGGGTGATGAAGCTACCACTTCTTTTCTATTGAAAGGGAGGTGAATACTTCTGTATGCAAATAGCATTTTCCTTATATATATTACTTTGATTTACCTTTTTTTTTCCAGACCAATAAAGAAATTTGAATTCACAGTAAGAGAAAATTAGTTTGCAATAATACTGACAGGAAGAATACAGTAAATCATTTTGAAATATGGATATTTCTTGTATTTCTTGTCTCTGTATAAGATGTTCAATATTATGCCTTTCAAGGTCTTATGGCACAAATTCCAGTTCAGATTGAAAGTGTTTCCCTCAGACCACCACTTAAACCTGTAGTGTATGTTATTTACATTCAAGGTCTCAGTTTCTGCTGAAACAATTAAATATTTACACAGGTACGTAAATAGAACACAGTCATTTGACTTTTGCTCTGTGGTGTAGACTTTATATTATCTTTCCAAGTTATTTTGTCATAAAACCAGTATTAAATAATTAAATCGCAAAGGCAGGTACGACCGCAAAGCCAAAATTGTCCCACCCTTTTCTGTCAATGCAGTCATAAAATAAAATGATTTTTCTTGTTTCAAAAGTATTGACCATTAAACATTAAAATAGCCTACTCATGAACAATAAACCACCATGTTAAAATAAAAAGTAATGTAAATAAAAAGTTATCCATTATTACTACTAAATTTCTTTTTTGGAAATTACAAACAGAAAATGAGGTTATGATGTTTAGTATTTAAGTAGCAATTGCAGTGATGACTGTCTTCTTATATATAGACGTAGATGATGGCGACACTGTGACTGATTATATGGCTCAGGAGAGAGAGCGTGGAATTACAATCCAATCAGCTGCAGTCACCTTCGATTGGAAAGAGCACAGGATTAACCTCATCGACACACCGGGTACAAATATACACACACTCACGCTCTCACACACCTCCCTGGTTAATGCACATACTAAGGGTGGAATGCGTTTTTTGTTTCAGGCCATGTTGATTTCACCCTGGAAGTTGAGAGAGCTCTGCGCGTGTTGGACGGAGCCGTGGCAGTGTTCGATGCCTCGGCAGGAGTGGAGGCGAGTTTTTCAAACCAGAAAATATTTTACCGCTTTTCATGTCTCACCTGAGTTTTGGAAGACGGCAAACGCCCGAGCTGATCACACATTCTCACTATTTTCACAAATTATGTGAAAGCCCTTAATAGCTTTTTTTTCTTTACAAGAATCAAGAAGTCCAGTGAGTTGTGTCCCACTCAGTTCAGAACCCAGGTGGAGTTAAAATCTAATCTCCAGATTAAAAAAATAAAAAAAATGAATAAAACATAAAGTATGCTATATATTAAGCACTAGGTTAAAAAGAACCAAAAAAACAGTAGTGAGGTGTGATGCAGTGAAACACGAATCAGAGTAACTGCTACAATCCAAAGGCTGATTATTTTCCAATAACATATAATGCTATATATAATATCATGTCTTGGTAAGGAATAAATGCAACATATTTTTTTTTTTTTTAGTTCATTCAGTTTGTTCCATTTAATTGAGTGGAATGTCTAAGTGGCTTAAAAAGCTTTTTTAAATATACCTTATTATGTTGCCAAGATAACACAAGCGTATCATCCCCTAAAAATATCTTTAATATATCAATGTTTAATCTTCATGAGTTGTATTGGCCATACAAATTCCCATACCATCAAATTATTTTATGAATTGCAGGCACAAACCTTGACCGTGTGGCGACAGGCAGAGAAACACAAAATACCCTGTGTGTGCTTCCTAAACAAGATGGATAAACCTGGAGCAAGGTAACACTTAAATCTCCACTGGAAAGAGTTATTGTGCACCAGTGGTGGGTTGTAAAGGCCACTGGTGGGTCATCAGAATCACTGACTTATGTTTATATATATTTTTAGTCCATGTATATGTATTTAATTATTCCCAATAGTCTTTTATCTTTATTTTAGAGAGTTTCCCTGAGATGCACTGCATCCAGGGTGTCTGTATATATTGCAGTTTCTATCCAATAAGATCTCAGCTGCCACAACACGTGTTCCCGGGAACATGGGTATCTGCAATGAGGTCTTCATAGTCAGCATTGTGGGCACCTTTCAGTACATGCTGCTTAAACACTGTTGCTTTAACATATAAAATTCCTAACTTTGCGCTCCGAGGACATCTAGAAGGCGTGTAATCACATCTGCGTTTTCGCGTCCTTTGATTTGTGGGTCAGAGCTCGCAAACCGCATCTGTAGCAAACTGCACAAGCTCAAATATATTTGTTTGGCTTTAACAGCTGTTGAAAATAAAAAAATTTAGAGGAAAGGACAGATCAAAACATTTGATACGTTTTTTTAAATGAACCATTTATACTTTCGCATTTTCTTTCCTGTAAAATTTGCACAAAAGCACACAATTTGCCTCATATACCTAAGAAAACCATAATGCACAGAAAATGCATATAAAAACCCAGGGTCATTTTATGAGCCTAATATTAATGCTTCTGCTAGAGACCATGCATGCGGATGGTGCAGTTGTGGCTGCAGTGAAAGGAGACTTGTTGAATTGTGTTCATTGGGTGTCTTGCTCACTATATGAGATTCCTGTTTGTGATGCAGCGCTCTGTTAAACTGTTTTTCTTTATATTTTGTTTATATTGATTGTTTTTAAAGCTGTGGTGTCATAATGATTGTATTAAGAGGTTGATTGATTCAGGTAGGACACCAGTGAAGGCCTGGTTGTGAAACGCACGGCCCACCACTGTTGTGTCCTCTAAAAATTCTAGGGTTAAAATTCTAAAGGTTTAAAAATTCTATCACTCGTACCAACAGCATTTATTCTTCTCTTGTTGGGATAACAAGATGTAAATAATTTTTTATTAAAATGTGTTCTCCTTTTTAATACTTTATTATAGTATGAGTTACTCTGTAGAAAGCATCAAGACAAAACTGAAGGCCAACCCCATACTCCTACAAGTAAGCGTCTTCTGCCATTTATTCACATTTATACAACAATAAACGATCATTTGCTGATTCATTCATTTTATTTTCAGATTCCCATCGGCTCTGGAAAGGGATTTATCGGAGTGGTGGACTTGGTCAGCAAGCAGCATATGATGTGGCGGGGGAAGACATGGCACGAGGATGGGCGGGCTTTCGAGATGAGAGCCCTCCAATCCACAGACGACCCAGAATTCCTGGAAGAAGTTAATCAAGCCAGAGCAACACTTATAGAACAGGTACATGAGCATCAAACACAACACTAGACTCAACTGTACAGATTGTAAAGCAGACTTTTCCTGATTGCGAATAAACAGGGAATCCTGATGTCATTTATCTGTTTTATACCACAGCATTTTTACACGGCTCTAGAAAAGAGCAGCTCTTATTTAAGTGAGAAATCGTAAACCTTTCTGAAGTCCTGCATGTGCCAGAATACGGAATTTCACATCTTCATATTTAATCAGAATTGAGCATTGAATGACACAACGGCATAAAGACCGGTACAAAACATGAACAAAACATGAAAAGATGAGTTCAGTAGCACGACTGTGCCCAAATTGTCCTATAGGTCAGCTATTCTTTTTCTTTGTTATATTATAATACAGTTCTTTCTAAAAGAAACATTTGGGTTTAAGATCAGAGGTTAAACATGGATAAACATGAAAAATAATGGATCAGGATTTCAGATTTTATTATTATAAAAGGGAAGTAAGGGGAAGTGGTTGCTCAGTGGATAAGACGTGTGGATTTTTGATCTCAAGGTTGTTTGTACTACCAAGCTGATTTTGCTGTGCTCTTGAGCAATAAATTTAACCCGCAGCTGCTCAGGTGTGTGGTAATATGTGTAATATGTGTGGGTAATATGAGGTAATTTCGATTTGAAAAAGGAAATTATTGAAATATGGACATATGGCATAAATTTTGTTTTAAAAAATGTGTGATTTGTGTAAAAAAAATAAAATAATAATAATCTCTGGCCAATTTTTAGGTCTGTTTGTTGACTAAACGTATTGGAGCAGAGAGAAAACATTTGTAATATTGATCTTCAATTTGGAGCAAAAACAAAAGAACTGGCCTTGCCATTCTAGTACTTTTAAAGGGGGCTGTATACACTGTAAACTTGATAATCGTACTATTCAATGCAAATAACTGTTAAACTGATAAAAATATGTTTTGGTCATGTTTTATGCAGGTTGCCGAGTTGGATGACGAATTTGCCGAGCTGCTGTTGGGAGAATATGGTGACAACTTTGACTCTATGCCTGCTGGGAAAGTATGTTATTATATACCCTTGGTTCTGTGTATTTGTGAGTGTGTGTGTGATTTATTATTTAGTAAATGTGTTAGCCCATGGTGAAAATATTTGGAAACAAATGAGAAAAGGGACAAACATGTTGCCAGATGAGAAGAGGGACAAACATTAAGTGCCAGACAACATTTATTATTAT
Organism: Silurus asotus; assembly: GCA_024362625.1. Taxonomy (NCBI): domain Eukaryota; kingdom Metazoa; phylum Chordata; class Actinopteri; order Siluriformes; family Siluridae; genus Silurus; species Silurus asotus. The sequence continues at coordinate 3,709,526 of MU583213.1, forward strand.
TATTATTATTATTTTACCTCTAAGTCTATGTAATATGTGGCAAAATTTGGCTGAAAATTATATTTAATATTTTGGTGTATGTGAGTGTGTGTGTAGCATCAAGAGAGTTATATCGAAGCTGTGTGCTGGAATAGACTTTAATTGCACAATTTCTTTACCCTCAGGCCTCAATTCATATGAATTTATAAGTTAGTGATTGTAATAAAGCAATTGAGACATGTTTTTAGTTGCAGGAGGCGATCAGGAGAGTGACACTGTCTCGTAAAGGAGTGCCCGTACTGTGCGGAAGTTCACTGAAGAATAAAGGAGTTCAGCCTCTACTAGACGCCATCACTGCATACCTCCCTGCCCCTGATGAAAGAAACCACGACCTGGTGTGAGTCTTCCTACTAATCAACTCTCATTCCCATTCCTGGGGGTCTGCTCACCTCTGTTTTCACCTCATTCCTATTAATTTGACGCTCATATATCTAGTTGCTTTAGAAATCCTTTCAGCACAAATATGTTTAGCGATCCCTCGTTGAAATTGTTGCTACTGGTTTGTGATACTATGAGAACATTCGTATCGACACACTGAAGCATGAGAAATTTCTAAATCCCAGGTTTATTGGGTCAAAATTATTCAAACACCTGCTCAGATATTGTGAATCATAACCGTCAAACACATGAATTAATTTAGCTTGGACGTTCAATGTTTTTTAATAAAGATAAATTATGGCCTTCGCTTAAGGCAAATCATATGTTTATATACACAAAAGTATTGAAACACTTGACTTTTCCCAGTCACATGTGATTCTCTGTCACAGTTGGAACCCCTTAATTGTATTGTATTGATTTGGAAGTTGCAGCATCATTTCACTTGAACTAGCAAAGTTTCAGCATGAAGATCTCCATGAAGATCTGGTTTGCATGGTATGAATTGGGAAGATTTTAAGAGCTCAAACGCCATTGAGACGATTTTGCACCCAAGGCCTCCTCACGATACGTTTTTCCTCACCTGACTTTACTAACACCCTCGTGGATGAATGAGCACAAATCTCCACAAGCACACTCAAAAAAATCGAGTGCAACATCTTCCCAGAGAAATTGAAGTTATTATAACAGCAAGTCGGGACTAAATGTGGAATGGGATGTTAGAAATTTCAGTTCGATTCGATCCAAAATCAGATTTCGTAGCAATATCTTAATAAACAAAATTGTTATTTATAAAACTTGATATTATTATGATTTAATAAAATTGTCTATAAGATAACTAATATAACAAAGTGTCCAAGCTTTTGTAAATGATCAACTAAAACATAAGCTTGGGCGCAGCAATGGAGCTCCAAAGTTGGCAGATTTCCATGACTTTTGTTGTTGTTAAAAGCTGGTGAGGAGCTCTTTTACCCATCATTTCATTGTGTAACTGCACAGAGGCAGATTTCACGGGCTGGTGCTAGTTGGGTATTTCTTTTGGACCTTTTCATCACTAATTCATCCCAGAGCAGTTCAATAGGATTTACTGGGCAGGTCATTCCATGATGGATAACACTCTAGCTGACTGTTTGCTCTCTAAATAATGCTTACACAGCCTGGACATGTGCTTCAGCTCATTGTCTGTATGGTGAAGATAGATCCTATTAGCCGCAGTCCAGACTGAACTGCATGTTGTTGAAGTATGGATTGGAAGCCATGTTGGTTCAGTATTCAATTCAATTCAATTCAATTCCATTGATGCTCCCTGCTCCAAAACAACCCCAAACCATAAAGCGTCCAAACATCGTCTCTCCTGTTCTCCATCTTATAGAAGTTCTTCTGCTAAATCCAAAAATCTCAAATCTCTCCACTGAACCTTCTTTAAATCACTCACTGCCCAATTCTTGTTCGTTTCTGCCTTTTACTTATTTTGTTGCATATAAACAAAAGACAGATGCATGTGGGATGACCATGTGTTTTTAAGCAGGCACTGGATACAAGACTTCAGATACAATGCTGCTATATGCAAGAGAATCATACATTTCCATCATGCACACAATCACGTCATTTGCATTTGATCATTTTTACTCTTTTTGTCATTTTAAAACCCAAGCACTTTAACTAACTCTTACTGATTGAATAGAAAGTGGCCATCCTGCCATACAGACTTCCTCTGAGACACAAACTGACAGGGTTGCTTTTATTAACACAGCAGTATGAACACATTATTCCAGATTTAGCCGGATTTGTCACCGAATGCGTTTTTGTTTTGTGTGTTTAGACGCTGGTATAAGGACGACCTGTGCGCTCTAGCGTTTAAAGTGGTCCATGACAAGCAAAGAGGTCCTCTGGTTTTCCTGAGGATCTACTCTGGATCGATGAAACCACAGTCAGCAGTGTACAACATCAACCGAAACGGAACGTAGGTATTTTTTCGTAGGTATTGCAAAAATCATGGATCTACACAGTTCTTCTGATCCACACAAAGCGTTCGGTAGCCTGCTTCATTAACTCAGAACTCCAGCTAACGTCATGTTAACATGAAAGTGGTTAGAACATATTAACATATGTATCGAATGTTTCGTTTGTGCAATAGAGAGCGAATGAGTCGTCTACTGCTGCCGTTTGCAGATCAGCATGTTGAAATCCCCTCGCTGTCTGCGGGAAACATCGCCCTCACTGTGGGTCTCAAACAGGTACAGTTTACTCAGAATTTACCAGAACTAAACATTTTTTTAGAGTTACATTTATTATTATCATTACGTTGTGGACTGTTAGTGTTAGTTCTAGTTGTTACTTATGTTATAGCAGCATCAGCCTCTGCTCTTTTCCCATTATTTATATCATCAACATAAAAAAATACAAAATAAACAAAGCCCTTTCATATAAGAAGTACAGTATTTTTTACATGTATAGAAATATCTGAACCTATTAGAACAAATGTGTTATGTCACTTACCTTGCGTTACACGTCATGTCTCCCTTTTCTCCTGCATTTTCATGTCGAACTAATTCTTGGATTCGATCCGTTCTTAAAATGCAACCTATCAATTTCAAGTGTCATAATAATAATTTGTTTCGTTTCACTTTGTATATGTGATATGCACTGGTACGGTCCTGCGGTCGCTCAGACGGTGACAGGCGACACCATTGTCTCGTCTAAAGCCTCAGCCGCAGCCGCAGCGCGCCGGGCAAACACCAAGACGGAGGGGAAAAAAGGATCCGGACAAGAGATGAACAGTCTGGTACTAGCTGGGGTTGAGGTGCCTGATCCGGTCTTCTTCTGCTCTATAGAGCCTCCTTCCATGGCCAAACAAGCAGGTTAGTTATTGACCCAAATTTTACAACCAGTAAAGCAAAAGCTATCACGAAATGTTTTCGATTGAAGCGTTCTCTTGTTTAATAAAGACCCATCATAACTTACAGTATAGTACACCACATTGTGTTTACCTTCAAATGTACTATAAAAAAAAAAAAAAGATAAATTGAAAAGACAATCTATGAAAGAGAAAAGAGAAGCACAATTTATAGAAACATCTAATCAATATCAATTATAACCAACCTTATGTTTAATTAAGTCCTAAGAGGCCATGCATTCTTGTTTTTTCGAGATCTCGACGTAATGAACATCGTTTCCTCGTGATCAGCGCTTCATTTTCTGGTGTCCGTATTTGTCCATACTTGCCTCTTGAATTTCTAACTTCGATAGGGATTCCAGACCCCGACGCGTACCCCATGATGTACACCAGACACATTTACAAGATGCGAGATTTTCTCACTATACAATTACGTTAGTGAGAAAAGGGATTTTTTCCACGTTGGGATCTCGAGGAAAATTAAGTCACTATAATGAGAACACATTTGTTGTGTTGAGAAAATGATGTCAAAACAACTCGTTTTCTCGGGATCATGTATAAGTCGTGATCATGAGGAAACATTATAATGCAAGGCCTCTTAGGACCTCTGTATTTTAGTGCTCGTAATTACACAAGATTTCCAAGTAAAGCTTTCTGTGAGGGTCATATCATTTGGCTGCTAGCTGTACTATTTCACCTACTGGAGCTAAAAACGCGACAGATACACACTTTATCTACTTCGTATATTACAGCCGATGAGGCGCATTTCAAGACGACATGCTTTTAAAATATTAGTCGACTGCAAAACTCATTTAAGGGCCAAAATAGTACGTGGGCAATACCGAGAAGAGCGACGTGTCATGGTTTAATGCTGACCAGAGGATTTCTGTAGGCTATTTAGCACTCTAGCATGAATTAGTCAACTTATTGACATATTTCCACCAGAGAGCAGCAGAGAACTAGAATTTGCAGTTAAAAAATTTAATTCCTGAAGACATTGGACTATGGATTAAATACTCGTAGATAAAATGTATTCCACCTTCAGCAGCACATCCGAAAACATGTGTCCAATATTCTGCCAGTAAAACAGATTCATACATTATCTAGAGAATTGTTTTTTTTTTAAAGATAGAAAAGTATCCCATCTCATTATTATTTTAAATACATTTCAATCCACTGATAAAACAGAAGTGCGAATCAGCTACGTGGTCACATGATTGGAAAGAAATTTACAGGAAGGCTCTGTTCTTTAAGAGAAGGATAAACATGGAGGATGAGTGAAATTAATTTCAATGCAAAAGCAAAGAACTATAAGGACAGCTGTTAGGAAAACTGTTTGGTGACTGTTTATTTATGGATGGTTAATGGCTTTCGTCTAACCCAATTTTTTTTTCGTTCGCAGTGCCAGTTCTTTAATTAGTCTGTCATAAAATGTCAGTGAATATTGAAACTTAAAAGATAAGGCCATCACATGCCTGAAGCAAAGGTCATAATAAAAAAGAAAAGTGCACTCCCAGAGATACTAGTGCAAAAAATAAATAATAAATTGTCTCGTTCTTTTGGCAGATACTTTTGGTAGTTTTAAGTATTTATAAAAAAATTAATGAATAAATGCAACCTTACCTTTCGATAGAATAAGAAAAATTTTAGGCTTGAAATAAAAAAAAAAATTCAATTTTTAATATTTTGTAATAATATTATTACATATCGATATATTTTCCTACTTATTTCACTGTCAGGGCTGCTGTTTTAAACACTACATTGATCAACACCTTCTGACTATTTAGACCCGATGCTTTGTTTATTTTTTCACTGCAGATCTTGAGCATGCTCTGAAATGCCTCCAGAGAGAAGACCCCAGTCTGAAAGTCAGGACAGACCCAGACTCTGGACAGGTAAATCTTTGCTTGATAGTTTGGTTATTTCATTATAAACAATGCAATTTAATTGGATTTTCCCCCCCTCAATAACATATTGAAGACAGTTCTCTGTGGTATGGGAGAGCTTCACATTGAGATTCTGCATGATCGCATTAGGAGAGAGTACAACCTTGAAACGCACTTGGGGCCGCTACAGGTTGCCTACAGAGAGACCATCATGCAGTCAGTAACCACAACAGGTAAGAGTTCTAATTAGTACTTTAAACACTGCTTTATCAGTTTTTCTGCTTTTAAAAAAAACAAATCCATAACGCTTAATTCACACAGGAATCTGACTTGACTAATACCCGACATGAACTCACAGCTAGAAGGAATTCCACCCAAAAAATCTATTGCAAGAGCCGAAAGCGGAAAGTACCGAATCAAAAAAACTGTAGTAGTTTGTGTTTTTGAACACTTCATCTGAATTTATGTTCATTATTTAAACAAAAGCATGATGCTGGACAACAGCAAGATACAGTGATCAGAAAAGTTGCTTAGACATGTGACTTTTCCAGCCATGTGTGGTTCTTCCCCAAACCGTTACCACAGAGTTCCCCTTCACTTGGACTAGGAGACCCAAACCTGTTCCAGCATGATAAAGCCCCTGTGCACAAAGCCAGCTCCATGATCACATGGATGGAATAGACATTCGGTGCAACCCAGATGAGGATGGGTTCCCTCTTGAGTCTGGTTCCTCTCAAGGTTTCTTCCTTATGTCATCGCGGGGAGTTTTTGAGACTGTTACAAGTGCTATACAGATTTGTGTGGTTTTTTTTTTTTGTTTTGTTTTTTTTAAACAGGAAACAGCTAAATATTAGAAACACTTAAATCTTCAATGTTTATTAATATTAAGTACACTTAGCATTATTTTCCAAGCATTCCAAAAACTAGAAAACAGAATTCTATGTCCTAGAACCAGAGTGTAAAGGACCTTGATTTTTTCTAGCTGAACATAAACTAATCTTCAGTGCAGGTTATAAAGGTTATAAAGAATGCCTGTGACCCACTTAGAGGTCAGAGACCTTAATGAAGTTCATTACACATTTCTGATTCTGTTTTGTTCTAGCCTAAAAACATCACAGTTTTTTGGTGTGGCATAATTGTTTAAAAAAAAAAAAAAGAAAAGACAGTATTGTTAAAATATACATTGCATGGACAATAAAGACTTGTGCACATTCAGTCATGAGTGCTAGTAGGAGGCCTGGGGTTCAGTCAGAACTTCAATTCATCTCAAAGGTGTTCAATAGGGTTCCGGTTCTATAGCAGGATAGCAAAATCTTTCATTCCAACCCATGTAAACTGTATCTTCATATCTTCAAAGAGTTGGCTTTGTGCACATGCTGGAACTGGTCTAGTTCACATGAAGGAGAATTTTATGCGACTGCATCCACAGACATCCCACAGACCATGTCTGGATCCAGTTCTGGGGTGAGTTTGGGAAAGAACCACTTGGCTGGAAAAAATCAGGTGTCCCAATACCTTTTGTTTAATCTCCCTTTTCTGACTTTATTATTATAATTTTTTATTAAATATTTCAAATCGTAAAATTACAATTACTCTTCTTGTTAAGTAGTGTATATTATATAAATTGAATGAATCTTTTATGCAATCTATTGTTTTTGTTTTGTATTGAAAAAAAAGTCATATGACAGCAGCACAAGGTTAAAGGTGAAATTTAGTTTATAGTGATATCCTGGTTTATGGTTTAATAGCAGCAGTTTCGATGTATACACTGAACTGAACTGTACTGTGTCAGGTGTCAGTGACGTTGATAAGCGATTTCAATCCACACAGAATACCTGAGTGAATAACACGTAACTGTATAAAATCAATTCATTGTTCTAAAAGGTTAAAAGCTGAAATTGTATCATGTTTCAGACACACTGGATCGCACACTGGGTGACAAGAGGCACGTTGTGACTGTAGAGCTGACGGTGAATCCATGGGAAGCGTCTGCTCCAGGCTCTACTGCTTGTCACCTGACTTATGAGGAGGAAGTTGAAGCACAGATTTCTGCTGACATAAAAGAGGCGGTGGACAGTGGGGTTCAGAGTGCTTATCTCCAGGGTAATTATATAGAGAAATATCCACTGGACCAACATTCTTTTGCTAATTAAGCGTATTATTATTCCTGCCACCATCTCTCTGGAAAACTACCTGATAACATACTCTTTCTTTCAAATAATTAAAACTATTTGTCTTCTATCTTTCTACCAGTAATCGTCTCTCTCTTTTACTGACACCTTTTCTTTCTTCAGTCTATGAAACAAACTTTAGCGGATGAATGTAGAATTGCTGTCTATGTTGGTACTAAGGTTTGATTGTAATTAGCATTGTTCTGCAGGTCCTGTTCTGGGTTACCCTGTGCAGGAGGTTCTCACTGTAATCCACAGTGTGTGCGTGGAACCTGGAACCTCTCTGGCCATGGTGTCTGCCTGTGTGTCTCGCTGCATGCTTAAGGTCTGTTTAGTCATGTATACATGTATAGTGTTGATGATGGGAGAGCCACATGACTGCGTAATGCCTTCTCCATCATTCGGTTTAATTTTTGGACTCTGTGGTGAACAAATCTATGGGTGGAAATGATCTCATGCTTATTGAACCACTCTTTCACAATTTAAGTCTGATGAACCCCGTCATTGTCAGCTTGGAAAAAAATCAATTGATGGAAAAAAACTTGTCATTCGTTCCATTCACTTAAGCAGCATTTTTTCGGGCACATAATGTTGCTGGAGCTGGACTTAGACCTGAGCAACCCCCAGATCGTAACACTTCCCCTGCAGTCGTGTACAGTAGGCATAATTGGTACATCACTTTATCCTCCTCTCTTCTTACCCTGAGGTGCTCGTCGCTTTGGAATTCATCAGACCACATGATTTTTTTTAATTGCTCCAAAGTCCAAACTTTATGCTCCAAAGCCAATTTAAATTATCCTCACTGATAAGTTATTTTCTTAAGGCTATACCTTAAAAGGCTATTTTTATCATCACATTTGACCCTTGAAGATGATTTGATCGATAATACTTTCAGGTTTAAATAATGCATTGGACAGCTCTTACTCCAATTTTGGTAAATTGCAATGTAACATCGTTACTATGACGTCTTTCAACATGGTTGTTTAAAAAATAAGAAGCTACACACTGCATGTGTACAGATGCATCTCAATCTTAAAAGTCTGAGAATAATAAAGTTTAATATTTAAGAAGGGAGAATGTAATATTATATATATAGGGGCATCTAAAAGAATTTTATGTATTTAAGATAAACATTGGTTAATGTCTCTGTGTGTAGGGGCTCAGACAAGCAGGGGGACAAGTCTTAGAGCCTGTGATGTCATTAGAGGTGACAGTGGATGAGGAGTATCTGAGCTCTGTTCTGGGTGACCTCGCGCAGCGCCGAGGGACAGTCCGAGACATCCAGAGCCGCCATGACTGCAAGGTACTTTTGGCCACTGTCCCCCTCGCAGAGATGATGGTGAGTGTATTTTACTTCAATTAAAATACTTCAGTGATTGTTCAAAGGGAAAATGCGAGTAGTGATATAGAATCATTGTGGTGCGTGTTGTTTGCAGGGCTATTCCACTGCACTGCGCACTTTGACCTCGGGTAACGCTACCTTCTCCCTGGAGCTGGCCAGCTACGAAGCCATGAGCCGTCAGGACCAGAACGCATTGCTCAACAAGATGGCTGGCCTCTCATGATGTCCCTTTCCTTCTCTTTCAGATGATGTTTTAAAAAAAATGTATTTCCTTTATTACACAAATTCCTCTTTAATTTATTTCTTTGGTTGAACCCATATTGTACATGTTCCACTTGTTTACCTGTTGTACATGAATAATATTGTCAAATATAAAACAGTGCACATTAAAATCTTTTAACATGTGAAAGTCTCAAACCAAATATAATCCCTTAAACAATTTTCTCAGATATACCTCAAATTAAAACACGATCAAAAAACTAGAATATGTCATGAATTACCAGTGAAAGCTAGAATATTGCCTCGATGCACTCAAATGATTGGAGTTCTTATGGAATAGTTAGGTAGGAATTTGTCTCTGGAGTTTAGAGGCCGCCGTATTCCTCTGGACAAAAGCCCACAAATAGAGGCTCTGCAGGGATGCCTCTCCTGAAGGGGAAAATATATCGGGTTTAGACATTTAGCAGCAATAAACCGCCTTAAAATGACCCTTATTTTAGGCTCATTTGAGGAAAGTCATTGTGTTTGATTTGCTTTTACATAAACTTCCTTCATTACTATGATCACTTTTATACATGGTTTAGGTGAAAGGAGAGGACAAGAGCACGATGAATTGGTTCTTTAGAAAACTCCTAGAAATTTAGGAAAACTAAATATAAAAATATGTATAAAATGCTCCCAATTACAGCAAAAAACAACAAAAACCACTGACTACATTATAATACGAGACCCACTTAGAAAATACACTGGTGGCACAGAGTCTGAATATTGATCTAAAATGAAACATTTCTGCCTTTAATATACTTTTGACATGCTTAAATATATATTGTAAACTTTAAGTATGTTACTTGCAGAATAAATCTCACCTGAGCATGCGGCAGCGATGTTTGGTCAGACGCGTGTAGGCGTCGCCAATGTCTTTCACATTTTCATCACTCCACAACCTTTCAGCTACAGCACTGGCTCGTGGCCTATGAGATGAGACTTCACGTGTCAATTATTTATAATATATATATATATATATA
>MU583252.1:0-22170 GCA_024362625.1 Silurus asotus
TTTGAAGACATCTTTATAGCTAAGGATGAAGATGTGACACGATTTGTGGACTACATTCACTAGGCATCCAAACATATACTGTAAAATCGCAGATAAATAGACTTTATACAGGAGTACAATTGCCTTCATCTACAGATTTTGTTTACGAGAGTGTTATTTTCATCAACAATTTTCTATATTATAGGTCAGTGGAAGAGGTGGAGGGGAGTGGTCAGCAGCCAGAGAGACCTCCGAAGGTCTGCAAGCAAGGTAGACGAGGAGGGACTGGAGCTTGCGGTGTGTCGGCATGGAGTGCTACTCTGTGCGTTAAATATGTACAGGGGGAAAAATTTTGCTTATCCCCTGTACCTGCAAAAATGGCTCCAGCACCTCCTTAACATGAAGCCCTTTCTTTCAGTATTCCATGCCAAAGCCCATGATTTTAAGTGCAAAGTAGGTGAACTTTGCAATGAGATTAATAAAATCTGCAAATGAATATCAAAACTTTCTCAGCATTATATTATTATTTTTCATTCCTAATCAGGTAAAATGGAGTGGAGCATATCAGGATGGGGCTGGATTGACACTAGTAGGGGGTGTCTGTGATCTATCTGTGATTTCTTGTCATTTCAGACCACGAAAACTCTGCAAAGCCAGTTGCAAAACCTAGAGTGCATGAAAGTCGAACTGACAGTGACGGAGAGCCAATTGGAAGACTGGGTCAATGATGTAAAGGAGTGGGCAGACGGTGAGGAAATGACTAGTGTGTGTGTGTGTGTGTGTGTGTGTGTGTGTGTGTTTGTGTGTATGTGTGTGATTAAATATTTTAATCAACCAAATTATAATGTGTCATAATTATAATGCGTGTGTTATAATCAAACTAATATTAATCAAACTAAACTAACCTAACTAGATATAGAACTTATTAAATACAATAGAAGTAGTCTGACAAAACCTATTTTAACTATAGGCTAATCAAACCTTTATTATAATAATATTAATAAGGTATTTACGTGTGTGAGTAGGATAGAATCCGACTGATATGAGTGTATGGAATAGGGAAAGAAGGACAGGAAACAAACTTGAGGGAGATTAAGCATCTTTATTGAAATAGCAGGGTGTGTGGGGTTCTGCAGCAGCAAGGGACATGAAGGAGTAGCTGAATCTAGGCCCAGGTAAAGACACAGAAGCATGGGCAGGAGACATAAAGGAGTAGCTTGGTCCAGGGATGGGCGAAGACACAGGAGCACGCTGGTTTGGCGGAACGGGAGATGTAGGGGTATGATCAGTGGGAGACCAGTGTGAAGGATAGGGAGAGAACTGCGGTGCTGTGTCAGGAAAACAGGAACACTCGTGACGACGGTTGAGATCAGGGGAAGTCTATGAACTCCCATCACGCGTTGTAAAGCCCCGCGCAATGCGAGGAGGCACGAACGCATCAGCTGGGACACTTGGGCGGGAGAGTTGTTCTAGAAAATGAGTAAACTCAGCAGCAATTGAGGAGAGCTGAAATTGGCGGTACTGTCTGCGAAGAACAGCCAAGGCCGATGCTCTAGGAGTCAGGGGTGGTTGAGCTGATCGGCGTGGTGGAGCTGAGCAAAAAGAGACCAAATGAGACCAACAGAGATAAGATGTTAAAATAGGGAATATCATAGTGACGGTTGAGCACAAGCAAAGGATAACACACAAGGAAAATCATATACACTATGTAACAATCAGTTCAGAATACACAATTAGAAAAATGTAATCTAGGCGCTTGCAAGTATTAAATAAAAGCATTATATAATCAAGCACAGTATACAAGCAATCAAAGACGATGACATAACTCAAATAAGTGAAAGTAGAATAGCAAACAGCATTATAAAAGAATAAAGCATAACACTTACCCAAGACAAAACAGGCCGCAAAGAGGTTGTTCACACTTGAGAGACTGAAGAATGTATGGTTGAACTCAGAGAAAAATAAGGGCTTTATACTCACTCATATTTTTTTAACATAAAGTTATGGGCCGTAAATAAGGGGAAACGGGAAAAAGACAGGAACCCCAAATATGGTGTTGGTTGGGAGAATAGAAGCCAAGGCCAAAGATAAGGGGAACTGGGAAAAGAAGACAGAAATGGAAGAGAAGGCAGAAAATGGAAGATAAGGGGGAAAGAAGACAGAAATGAAAGAAAAGGCAGAAAATGGAAGAGAAGGGGGAAAAGAAGACAGAAATGGAAGAGAAGGCAAAAAAATGGAAAATAAGGGGAATTACTCAAGGTCAAGGAATAAAAAAAAATAAAAAGATACGGTGGCTACAGGGTATAAATATGAGCGTGAAACAACAGTCAGTGTACTTCCTCACTTTGGCATGCTCTATCATTTTTGATGTGCTGTTCATTTTGATGGGAAGTACCCAACTTCTATTGAGCTTGTTAGAACTTTCATGGAATAAAGAAGTTTTGCTTTTACTCATCCGGGACTAAGGATCCTTCATTGGCGGTTTGTGTCTATTATATTTGTATTTTTTCTAGAATTCGCTGAGCATTATTAGGAATTCCCTGAGCAGAAAATCCACCCTCGATGTGTCGCCTCAGAGACGGGCTCTGAGTTCCGACAGTGTGTGTGTGTGTGTGTGTGTGTGTGTGTGTATGCATTGTACACTAGTCATCTGACAATTCTTTTATATAATGACACAATAGCCACAATGCCACAAATGTCAATCTGCAACCCCATATGGCGTAAATTTTTCTCATGCATTCCATCCACTGTTGATTTAAGGACAAAAAGAAAGGCATTCGACATCATCATGTCACTAAGGCGACTTCAGGCGGAGCAGAAAATAGTTGTTGCAGAGATGAATCAACTTTGGAAATATCTTTCAACTCGTGCTGAGACCCTTCAAGAACTGTCCTGCTTGTTTGCCAGCGAGAGTCTGAAAAGTACGAATTTTTAATATATGGCACAAACATAACCATAAACAAAGGGCTGCCCCATTTTTGTACTGGAAAATGAACACAAAACACAGTTTCAGTTCCATAGCTGAAAAAGAATGTTATAAGTTAAGTTATTTCAGCCATTACAACTGTCTGATTATCTTTATTTTACTATTAGTAAGAGTCTGCTTTTTTTGACTAGTGCATATTCCTATAACTACATTGGACATGTCCTGTCTAATCATTAAAGTAAAAAGCTCTAATAAACATACACAACAATGATGATTGTTTATAAGGTTTCTAATGGAGGCTTAATGTTATTTTGTTCTTCTTTTTAAGATCCGCAATGTGGCCTAAGCGAAGAAGGTTTGAAAGGTCTGCAGAGCATCATCCACAGAAAGCAATGTAAAATGTATGAGGGTGCAAGCAAGAGACTGTTACCTGCATGTTTGGTCTGGAGCAGAGAACATCAACTTTTTTAACAATCGTCAGCTGATGACTGAAAGTGAAAGTGACTTTGAAAATTCTGATGAAGAACTGTAATTTAAAAACCTTTTTTTTTCTTGACAGTGATCCAGTGACCTTAACCCTTAATCTAAAGTGTGTAATAAAATCAGCTTTTTGTCATTTTATAAATATAATCAAAGTGCATTTTTTTTTCACATAAATAGAAATACAACCAGTCAGTGATGGAATTGAAGTGTGTTATTGTAAGGCTAAGTACTGTACTGTACTAAAGTATAGATTTCAGGTACTTGTACTCTAGATGATTTGGTACTTCTCATGGCTCTTTATAGTTGTAAAGTATTAGGCTGCAAAATACTTTTTACTGAGCTTATAAAATACGACATTTTGGTATGAATAAAACTACTCAGTAGTTTACACATATAGAATAAATACAGCCAGCCAAAATAATAAGTTAATATGCAAAGAAAAAAAATATTTGCCAACAAAGATTTATAACTCGTTAGATTTGTAAATCTTTGTAAAAAAAGAATAGTTAGATACAGTTGTCTATACAAGATAGTTGAAAATGTCCTCCACCAACTACAACACTAAATAATCATGAGTTTAATAAATAATAATAATCAAAGGAAATTTGATTCATATTGGAAATATGAAGAGTTCAGGTGCAAAAGTCTCCAATCCATTTGTTTTTTTTTTTGTTTTTTTTTTATAAAATGAGAATTTTTTATGGGTGCCAATGTTTATGTTTAGTTTATTCACTTGAATGGCAATAAAAAATAACCAATTTAATGCCATTAAAGTGGAAATAATGGACAGAACAAAGGAAAAAATTTCCATTTCAGAAGAAAATTCTAAACACCACTTACAGGCTTTTGCATCTAAACACTTCAAATGAAATTTTAGGTTTTCATGCCTGGGCTGAGGAAAAACAACTGGCCACATGCCTGTGTTCTAGATTAGGGTACTGTATAACAGTTGAATCCTGTTTATAGACATGGAATAAGCAGATTCTAATAAGGACATAGACAAGCAAGACAAAAAAATCTATTATGATAAGGAGGAATCTCTATTTCCCAACACTAAATGCAAGTTCATTTATTGCTGTTTTGCTATTCAATTCAATTCAATTCATTTTTATTTGTATAGCGCTTTTAACAATGAACATTGTCTCAAAGCAGCTTTACACAGATAATGTGGTGATTAAATGTAAATATGCAACTATTCAGGTGTTTAAATTATGCAGACTGCTTTTTGTGAAAGAACGGGTTGCTCTCAGGAGCTCAGTGAATTCCAGCATGGTACCGTGACAGGATGCCACCTGTGCAATAAGTTCAGTCATGCAATTTCCTCACTACTAAATATTCCACAGTAAACTGTCAGGCTGCACCGAGATAACCGACGTTAAATGGCAAATCCCCCCCTTTTTTTTATTACAACAAATGTTTTAGTTTTAATCAGTTTTAGTAAAATATGTAAATTTTAATAACCATTCTTATTAATAAACATATTCTATTTTAGGCTAAATGAAAATAAATATATAAATGGGAAATATGTAACACTAAATACACTTTGGGAAAACCATTTTAACAGCATGTTTGTAGCATGTCCTCTCCATGTTACACCACCTGGCTGTTACGCAGTTCAGAAAACATGCAAAAGGTGTATAAAATGACAACCAAAAAAAATAATAAAAGAGTGTATGAACTGTACAAAAACTTTAATGAATAACAGCAATAACAAAAAACAACAAGAACAACAACAACGACAAATCCCTCAAAATTGACGTTCTGAAAGCTGGTTGGTATTTGGAGACTCCGGCAAAAAATGCTGGAACTCGCTGGCAGGCTCCCAGGTGTCATCCCAAGTTTTGCCACTGCAAAGCATCATAAGTGCACATGTTATTGGAACACAGAACAAAAATCAAGATTATTAAGATTGAGTTCAATTATATTTTTTTATATTTGTTAAAGTACCACTTTTGGATTAGCTGAAAAAGGGCTATGACTTGCAGAATACTGAATAAATGTAGAAATGTAGATTTCAGCATGTTTCCATACAAATCTATAAGTTGTATAGAGACAGGGATAAGGATAGTGACTGCATCTTTGTCCCACTTCTATTCATCATTGTTTTTCTGTTCTTCATATTTAATAGTCTCTTCTCCTTCTCACTGCTCTAGTACAGTTTGGAACACAGGTCTCATTTGACTGCAATCGGTCCTTTCTAAATCATGTAGAACTGCATTGTCTATCCTACAAATATTGCTAGACAAGTTTAGTGTTTCAAATACTGAAAAATAATTTTATACGTGCATGACTCACTACTACAACTACTCTAATGCATTACTGGGTAAATGTTGAAGGTCAATGTCCTGCTCAATAAATACGCTTTAGCTAATTGTGTATAATCCATTGTGTCCACTTCAATCACAAGATTTTGGACTCTTGCTAATAACTACATATATTAATCCACACCAGGAGGTAGATCATTCTCCCATTTGTATCCAAAATAATTGAATAATATTTTAAGAAGCTGTTTAAACAGTCACTGGAAAACGGAGTGAAACGTGAAACGGAGAGATCTGTGGTGATAAAAGATGGAGGAGCGACATTGGTGGCAAAAGCTGGCAGTGAACCAAGTAAGGTTTTCATCCTTTTCCTCTGTTGCAAAGACCTAGAACATGGCAGTGAAGGTGGAGGAGAAGAACAGTGTGAAGTTAGAACAGCTGAGGAAGTAGTAGAGGAGCTAGGAGAGAGTGAATTTGGAGAACTTGGGGAAGAGAGAGAAACAAGGTCGAGTGTATATAGAGTCTCGGACTTCTTTGTAAGGCTTTCCGGCTGCTCCACGGTGAGGCTCTCCCGCGGCTCCTTGGTGAGGCTCTCCGACTGCTCCACGGTGAGGCTCTCCGACTGCTCCACGTTGAGGCTCACCGGCTTCTCCACCTGGGGGGTGGATGGGTGATGATGTCTGCAACCCACCTGATTGAATTCTTTTTATCTTGTTTGCCAATTAATAAAATAGGCTTGTAACCCACTGCCTCAAGTTTCCGAACCTGAAATCAACAAAAGCAGTTAAGCATTACACATACACATTAGTTAAACCCACTTCATTATCAATTGCATTAATTCTGTATAAAGCAATTTTATTTTAAGGTCATTCAATGGAGTGCAATGCAAGAAAATGAGCCTTAATCAGTTTCATGAAGTTTATTATTTGAGAAAAGAGAACATATGACTTGAGAAAAATTTGTACCATTGCCAACATGACTGATTCATTATTTAACAAAGAACACAAATTATTGTTTCTCTTTAACACAACTTAAACATAAAGATAAGTTTTATTTCATACAAAGAAGACTAAGTTAAATGGGTTTATGAAGGCCACATCATTCTGGTACTAGACTATAATATACACTATATGACAAATATAGGCACTTTAAATAACAAGTGAAAAACTAGCATTTTTACTTACCGCATTACGGGAAGAATCAATTATACGCACAGCAATTCTGCTTTTCATGACAGACTGTCCCCAATGCCTATAGTGGACAGACTTTCAAAGCAGACATGACAAGTTTTCCTGTTTGCCTGATTGGGAGTCTGGCAAGATGGGCAGGGCCTGAATTTTGGCCTAGTTTATTTCATACAAAGAAGACTAAGTTAAATGGGTTTATGAAGGCCACATCATACTGGTACTAGACTATAATATTCACTATATGACAAATATAGGCACTTTAAATAACAAGTGAAAAACTAGCATTTTTACTTACCGCATTACGGGAAGAATCAATTATACGCCCAGCAATTCTGCTTTTCATGACAGACTGTCCCCAATGCCTATAGTGGACAGACTTTCAAAGCAGACATGACAAGTTTTCCTGTTTGCCTGATTGGGAGTCTGGCAAGATGGGCAGGGCCTGAATTTTGGCCTAGTTATAATTTGACAAGTAATATACAGAAATATACAGAAAGATAGACAGATATGACATCTACAGATGTAAACATTGAGATTGAGAGAGAGAGAGAGAGAGAGAGAGAGAGAGAGAGAGAGAGAGAGCAGGTTAACAAGACAGACGTGGCTCTTAAAAGTGCCTTTTGCCATTGTGTGTGTGTGTGTGTGTGTGTGTGTGTGTGTGTGTGTGTGTGTGTGTGTGTGTGTGTGTGTGGTAAAGGGGATTAAAATAAAAGAGGGATTTTGGAAGCTGGCAAATCTGATGGACCTGATGGGAAAAATAAAGATTTATAATTCAGAATTGAACACCTTACATTTTTACCAATTTTTTCTTCATCAGTGTTGGCAGATGACCTACACCCTAACCCTAAATAACCTACACCAGGGGTCACCAACCTTTTTGAAACTGAGAGCTGCTTCTTGGGTACCAAATAATGTGAAGGGCTACCAGTTTGATACACACAGTTTTCAGTTTGATCTGAAATAACAAATTTGCTCAATATACCTTTTATTATATGTTATTATTAATAATTAATGATATTCATCTATGTGAAGACACTGATCATGCTAATGATTTCTCACAATAATTATCAACAATGATTAAACAAAGTAGGAAACAGTTATTTTTAGAAAAGAGGGCTACTTATGTGGTCCTTGCGGACTACCTGGTCACCATGTTGGTGACCCCTGAACACCCTAGCCCTAACCCTAGATGATAAACCCTAACCTAACCTTCTTTAGACAAGAACACTTAATTTGCTTAATTATATTGTAAATATGTGATGCTTCACAGTATTGTTTTTTTTGTTTTTTTATTAATTCATTGTCAAAATTACTTTGTATTGTTATTGCTAAGATTTGTATATTTACTAGAATTTTTTGTGTGCATGTGTGAACAATTACTGGAAAACACACCAATCGGGCAAAACTGTTCCTACTGTCATTTTGGTAACTTAAAACACACAATTTCCAAATATTATACAATCTACCCTTTTTTCTTCATGATTAAATGTGAAAAAACAAATAAACAAACTTGAATGTCTAAGATTATCTATCTTAGCCTGCCTACTACAAATTTGGTGCAGCAAGTTATATTTTTATAATGTCTGCTGTGATTTACTGCATCACAAAACTCCTTCCTTTCTAAAGGCTAGTCTACAGCTTCTAAACACAACTTCTTGACCTGATTGAACAGTTTTTGTTCAGTAAATTGTATGGATTGTTCCCAAATATATTAATGAATTGTTCTACTTACCGAGTAGAAAATCGCAATGGTGAATTTATGAATAAATAAATAAATAAATAAATAAATAAATAAATAAATAAATAAATAAAGAAAGTGCTTATAAATAAATAAATAAACATGACCTGGATTGAGTAGCCCTGCCATAGTTAATTTATTGCAAGCTATCCTTTTTTTATTTTTTATTTATTGTAGTCCCGATCCCGTTCATAACACAAAACGGACTACAGTCTGATTCCCCAACACATCAAAATTCAACGCCGCAGGTTCAGAGATCTACAGAAGTCTATGGGAATCCCTGCACATTGAAAAACGATGCTAAAGGGATACCCAGTGCGTCAAAATTTGACTCCAGGGGATCCCGACCAAGCATCCATATGTGGCGAGTTGGGAGTGAGAACGTGTTGAATTGACATCATGTTTTGACAAAAAGCTGACATTTACCAGAAAAAGTATGATAGTATGAATTGTCATGCTCATAAGTAAAAATGTATTAGTAAAAGTGAAATAAGTGAACAAAAAAATGTACATGACAAAAGTATTTTTTTTCATGACTTTTTTTATAAAAAATAAAATAGTTAAAATTTTTAAGCATAATTTCATTAAAGAACTGTTAAAACTGCAAAAATTGAATGATGATGCTGAACACAGATTTGTTTTGAGAATTTTTTTTTTTTAAATGTTAGAGTTAAAGATGAATGTTTATGTTCAAAGGCATAATTTCAGGAAAAAAAAAAAGTACAATGGTACTGTTATGCAATAAAACTGGAGGCAAAAGCCAAAGTAAAAGCAAAACAGAGTTTATTTGCACCACAGGCGAGGCCAAACACAACACTCGCCCTGAAGGTGAATATTCCAGTGGTGCGCAGCGGGAGCGTTGGCCACTGAGAATGAACTGAAACAAGAAGTAGTCTGTGTAGAATCCAAGGTGCGCTAGGAAGAAGCACGCCACTGAACAACACATGGGAAATACGTGGGATGAGAAGCAAAACCTAGATAATAACTGACAGCGTGAATGTGAAAGTGAGGGGTTTATAGATGGTATGGTGATGAGTGCCAAACAGGTCTCAGGTGTGTGTGAACAGTACGCTGGCGAGAAGCTCCATGCAGGTGGGGCACGCACAGGAGAAGCATCAGGAAGCTCCCTGACACCACCCCCTCCCCAGGGGTGGCACCGGATGCCCTGACCCTGCGACGAGGACGACCCTTATTCACCCCTAGCCGGCTGGCGCGGGTAAGCAGCATGGAACTCCGCCAGCAACGCCAGGTCCAGCACGTCCTGCCGGGCCACCCAAGACCGCTCCTTCAAACCGTAACCCTCCCAATCTACCGGTACTCGAGGGACCCCCCCCATGCCGTCTGGAATCCAGGACCTCCCGCAACGCGTAGACGTTGGGCTGAGTTACGACCTCTGGCTGGATGTATGCCGCAGGGTCACCTGTAGGGCGAGAGGAAGGCGAGACACACGGTTTTAGCAGGGACACGTGAAAGGTAAGGTAAATGCCGTACCTTGGCGGCATCTCCAGCTGGTAGGACACGTCGCCGATCTGCATGGAAATCCGGAAGGCCCAATGAAAAGGGGGCTTAGCTTGCGGCACGGCAGCGCTATCCTCAGGTCCATTGTCGACAGCCACACCAAGTCCCCGGGGCGGAAACAAGGGGCCGCCAGACGCCTACCGTCAGCGCACCTGTGAGTGCTGCGGATGGGGTAGCTTCCAAACCCGAGATGTGAACTGGGGCCCACGGTCCGAGACCGAAGTTTCTGAAGACGTGGTGAAACACGGCCTCGGCTGTCTCAAGGGCGGTTGGCAGGCCCTTGAAGGGAACAAAACGGCAGGCTTTAGAGAAGCGGTCCACCGATACCAGGACGCATGGGTCAGTTATGAAGCACCAGCTTGCCACCGGGCAGGTGGCTTGGTACCTCCTACATGGCGCAGGTGGGACACTCTTGGACAAAACGGGTAACCTCCTCTGCCATCCTTGGTCACCAGTATTCTGCCTGAACTAGCTGGACAGTCCTCTTCTCGCTTGGGTGGCCCGTGCCCAGTCCCTCGTGGACCAACTGGATGAGCCCACGTCAGCAGGAGGTGGGAACAAAGACACATCCCTCGGGACACCCCTTGGGGGCCGGTTCCTGTAGAGAAGCTGAGTGGATTTCACTGTCCACGTCCCAAACGATCTCCCCCATGACGAGTGCGGGAGGAAGGATGGGGTCCGGTTCGCTTGATTCCTCAGGGCCGAACATCCGTGAGAGGCCTTTCCATTGAGTGCTCGGTAGGTGACGTGAAACTGGAACTGGATGAAGAAGCAGGGATCAGGACCACAGGGGCGAGGCAGAAGCGCTGGTGGAGCTTGTTATAGGCCTCCTTGGCCTCTGAAATCTACTTTAGGGTTCGTGCTTTTCCCCTTGAGTAGGGTACTGAAGGGAGCGGTGATCTGGCTGTAACCCTGGCTGAACCGATGATAGAAATTCACGAAGCCCAGGAAACGCTGGAGCTTCTTAAGAGGCTTCAAAACGGGCCAGTTCCACACGGCATTCACCTTGCCTTCGTCCATCTGTATCCCCTCTGCGCTGATCACATAACCCAGGAACTGAATCCTTTCCCGGTGGAACTCGCACTTTGAGAGGTTCAGGTAGAGTTGGTGGGAACGAAGTGCCTCTAGGACGTCACGCACGTGACGATGGTGCTCCTTTAGGTTCCGTGAGTAGATTAAGATGTTGTCGATGTAAACCATGACATACTTCTGGAGGTAGGGTCGGAGCACTTAGTTCATGAACCCCTGAAAGATGGCCGGAGCGATGGAGAGGCTGTACCGCATGACCCGGTACTCATAGTGTCCCGAGGGTGTAATGAAGGCGTTCTTCCACTCGTCTCCCTTTCTAATGCGCACCAGGTTGTATGCGCTCCAGAGATCGAGTTTAAAGAAAACCTAAGCGTCCCTTAGGTCCTTTAGAGCTGATGGAACAAGCGAGAGGGGGTGAGGGAGAGGAGCAATCTAGGCGTTCAGCTGCCAGTAGTCAATGCAGGGACGAAGACCCCCGTCCATCTTCCCCACAAAGAAAAAGCTCGAGGCCACACAGAAAGAGAAGGATTGGGCGATTAACCCATGCCGGAGGGCCTGTTGGACGTATTCCTCCATCGTTTCAGGAAGCAGGTCAATGCAGCAGTCCTAGGGCGGTGAGTGGGGAGACAAGTGGCTGCTTTGGCGCAAAACCCATCCTTGAATGCTTGGTATTTCTTGGGAATCTCCGCCTGGGTCTATGTTGTGGCTTCCTCCACCCTGGTGGCACCTACCACGACCTTGGGGACCCGTGTGGGGAGCTGGGAAAGGCAGTGTTCCCTGCAGTGTGCACTCCACTTCAGAATGTTCCATTGGTCCCAGGAGCACTGCGGGGCATGTTGTTGTATCCAGGACCTCCCTAGGATCATGCTGACGGTTGAGTCATTGAGCACCATGAACCAGATGTCCTCACGATGTAATAACCCCAACTGGAGAGTAACAACCAGCGCACAGTACTTCGCCCAGCCCCGTCCCAGCGGGCGTCCCTGGATGGTCTGAATGACTAGGTCCTGAGAGCCGCTTTCTCGGGGGAGCCCCAGGCGGTCGAGGCAGGCTTGAGAGATGAAGTTCCCTGCTGAGCCAGAGTCAACCAGAGCACGTACGGAGATAGAGAGATCGAGAGTAAGAAGCGTCATTGTGAGCTTAGACAAAGGAGATACTGTATGTCTGTGGGAAACTTAACAGTACTCACCGCCGTGCGAGCAGGACATGTGGGGCATCTGGCGATGGAGTGGCCTGGGTTCCCACAATAGAGGAATTAAAAGGTGGCCAGTGGCTGTTCCTCTCTTTTCAACCTCTGTGAGCCCAGCTGCATCGGTTCGGTGTCGGAGACGGAAGTAAATCCAGTTTGGGCCCCTGAGGGTTGTGGCGGCCCACGCCAGGTGGCGTGGGTTGGCACGCGGCCAACTGTGAAAGGCTAATGGATTTTTTTATGAAGTCCTCCAGTCCCACCGTGTCATCATAGATTGCCATAGCCTGTTTAATACACAGTGAAAGACCTATATACACCCAGTAGCGCCGACTCGTTCCTCTCCCGGGAGCGCCGTGGGACTGCCGGTGATCCCGAGGGGGTTTGAATAAGCCTCGGTGGATGGAAAGAAGACTCAAATTGCGGCAAAGAGATCCCGAACTGGATCGGAGGAGGTATCCATCGCCAGGTAAGAGCTGAAGATTCACTCCTTTCTGCTTAACGTGATGAAACTGGAGGCGATAATCCGAAGTGAAAGCAAAACATAGTTTATTTGCGACACAGGGCAAAGCCAAACACAACGCTCGACTTGTAGGTGAATATTTCGGTGGTGCACAGGAGAAAGATCAGGGAGCTTCCTGACAGGTACAATAAATTGACAAAAATACTGACATGAAATATACATTTTTTTAAAAAATGTCTATTGTTATTAAAATACAATATACAATGAAAATATACATTTCTTTATTTAAAAGCAACGTTTCAGGAAAAAAAAATGTAAAAAGTCGACAAAGAAAATATAAACATGTATAATACTTCTATACCAACGATGCTCGTCCGTCTAGGAACCTGTCCTCTTCGGGAAGGGACGCACATGGAGTGGTGAGGGAGGAAGGGGACACCCGCCTAGCCAGCCAGATCAGCCGAATCAACCCTAGCGATCAGTGGGGTGACAGATGTTGCAGCCAGATCGCCCTACATCCAAAATGTCATTACATTAGCATAGAACAGCATAACAATAATAGTTTTGACTGAAATAAGACTTTTTTTTCCTAATCATCTATTGGGAAAATATGAATGTATATATTTATGATCATAATTTAATTTAAATATACATTTTAAGTTGAAAAGTTGAAAAAGGGGAAAAACATGAAAAAATAAGTTATGTCAAAAACGACATTGTTCATTTTTTTTATTAATAATAACCGTTACAAATTGAATGAAAAACAAAAGATTGACTAAACAAATTATGTTTTAAAGAAATAGATGTATTTTGTCTCAGAAAAGGTAGGATGGCATATACATTTTCATACTCATGAGCACAACTTTTTAAAAAAAAACATTAAAAAAGGAATAAGAGAATGAAAATGGTAAGGACAAATCAAGTTTCGACAAGAATTGTACTCTTTTGATAAAAAATATAATAGTTAATATGAAATTTTAATCAATATTTTTTAAAAAAAAAGGTAAAAATTGCAGAAAGTGAACGATGAGCGTAACATGACAAATTTGTTTTGAAAGAAATTACGTTTTTCATAAAAGGTATGATTGTTATAGTGAAAATATATTTTCATATTTAGAATCATATTTTCATGACAAAACATAAAAGACTGCAGTCAGTGAACAAAAATACTGACATGCAGTATCACGTTTTGACAAAAATAACCTTAGTCATTAATTTTACTATTTTTATACTAATATTATAGGTAATATGAAATTTTCAGCTTAATTAAATAAAAAAACAGTTAATAATGACAGAAATTTTTTTTTTTTTTTTAATGACATTTTTTTATAAAGGGTATGATAGTTATGGTGAAAATGAAAGCTTTCATATTCAAAATCATAATGTCATTAAAAAAAAAACGTAAATGGATGCAGTAAGTGAACAAACATACTGACATATAATCACCTTTTGAGAATAATTATTCTTGTTATAAAAATATGAATTTTTTTTCTCCGATGGTACATTTCAGGAAAAAGTTTGAAAAATCAGTGAAACACATGACAAATAAAGTTTTAACAAAAATATGAGTTTTTTTAAAAATGTTATTATAAATATATGAATTTGCATTTTCATAAGAAATATTTATGAAAAAATCTGTTACAAAGTACAATGCGTAAACAAAAAAAATTATGTTTGGAAAATATGGATTTTTATTTTCATATGCATAATTAAATTAGAAACCATTAAAAAGTGGCATAAGGGGGAAATAACGACATAAAAAAACTTTGTGAACAAAACAAAACTACAAATTGACATCTTGTTTTGACAAAAGTTGACATTTACCAGAAAAAATATGATAGTACAAATTTTCATGCTCATAAGTAAAAAAATGTATTAGTAAAAGTAAAAAATAAGTGACCAAAAGTTAAAATTAAATTATGGATTTTTAAGCATAATTTTATTGAAGGGTTTCCTGGTGGTCTAGTGGTTAAGATGCAGCGCTCTCACCGCGACCCGGGTTCGATCACCGGTCAGGGAACCATCCCCCAGGCCCGGATAAATTAGGGAGGGTTGCGTTAGGAAGGGCATCCAGCGTAAAACATGTGCCAAATCAAACGTGCGGAAGATCCTCTGTGACGACCCCTAATGGGAGAAGCCGAAAGAAAGCATAATTTCAATAAAGAACTGTTAAAATTGCAAAAAGTAAATGGTGGTGACAACAGATTTGTTTTGAGAAAAATTAAAAAAATTAAAGGTTAGAGTTACTGTAAAAATATTAATATGTTCAAAGGCAAAATGTCAAAAAAAAAAACTACAATGGTACAATAAATTGACAAAAATACTGACATGAAATATCAATTTTTGACAAAAATGTCTATTGTTATGAAAATACGATATAAGACGAAAATATTCATGTTCATATTTAAAAGCAACATTTAAAATTTTTTTTTTAAAAAGTCAACATTACATGACGACAAAAAGCTTTGACAAAAATGAGTTTTAAATATCATAAAAATAGGAATTTTTATTTCCATAAGCTTTTTTTATTTTTATTTCCATAAGCATGAAAAAAAGTTACAATATGTAAACAAAAAAACAAAAAGATGTTACATGCCAAATAATGTTTTGACAGATATATTCCTTTTTTTCATAATTTATCAACTTTTTCATTTATTGGAAAGATATGAATATTCATATTCATAAACAATTTAATTAAATCCATAAAAAAAAACCGAATAAGGGAAAAAAATACATTAAAATTCAAGTTTTGTTAAACCAAGACTTTTTTCATACAAAATAAAAGTAATTATAAAAATATGGAGTTTTATTTTTATTAGCCAATAAGTGAATGGAAGATCTAAAAAATTGACATGAAAAATAATGTTTTGACAGAAATATGACTTTCATCTTTTTTTCATCTTTTTTTCCCACTAATCTATTTCGAAAATATGAATTTTATTTTTATAAGCATAATTTCATTTACAAAACGTTTACAAGTGGAATGACTGGATAAACATGAAATAAAAAATAAAGTTTTGTCAAAAACATATTGTTTTATAAAGAAATTACAATTTTTAAAATAGTAAATTGTATATTAATAATACCCATTACATTGTGAATTAAAAAAACAAAACAAAAAAAATGACAAGAGAAATCATGGTTTAAGAAATGGATGTATTTTGTTTCAGAAAAAACAATACAGTTATTATGAAAATATAAACGTTCATACGCCTAAGCTAAATTTTATATTGAAAAAAAAAAAAACAATTAAAAATGATAAGAAGAGAACGAAATAGTAATGACAAATCATGTTTGTCAGAATCAGAATCAGAATCAGAATCAGAATCAGGTTTATTGGCCAAGTGTGTTGACACACACAAGGAATTTGGTTCCGGCTGTTTGTTACTCTCAAAAGTACAGACATAAATAAAAAACCTATACATGACAAAACAGACACAACAAGACAAAAACAGACTATACAAGACAATACAGACATACAGACAATATGAGACAGTATAGACATTGTGGGTAATAAATAGGGATACAGACCAGTAATGTACATAAAGTGTGGAAGTGCATGGCAGTGCAAATGACAGTATTGTGTGCCAGGTATGATAAGAGAGTTTACTATAAAACTTTGTACAGTATATAGAAGCAATAGTGTGTGTAACATATACAGATAATGTGATGACTGACAGTTCTGTGCAGTACTCATAGATATGAACAGGGAATATAATTATGGTCAGTTGTTAGTGAAGGTGATTGCTTGGGGAAAGAAACTGTTCCTGTGTCTGGCAGTCTTAGTGAACAAAGTTCTGTAGCGCCTCCCAGAAGGGAGGAGCTGAAAGATGTTGTGTCCAGGGTGTGAAGGGTCATTAATAATTTTTCCTGCCCGGTTTCTGGTTCTTGTATGGTACAAGTCCAGGAGAGTGGGCAGGGGGGCACCAATGATTTTTTTCAGCGGTTTTAACAGTTTTCTGCAGTCTGTTTCTGTCCTGTTTTGTTGCTGCTCCAAACCAGATGGTGATTGTTAAGCACAGGACAGATTTAATGACTGCAGTGTAGAACTGTATCAACAGCTCCTGTGGCAGACTGTACTTCCTTAATTGCCTTAGAAAGTACATCCTCTGCTGGGCCTTTTTCAGAATCGAGTTCATGTTTTATTCCCATTTTAGGTCTTGGGAAATGGTAGTGCCCAGAAACTTGAAGTTCTCCACAGGTGACACAGGGATGTTGGATATTGTGAGGGGGAGTAGTGTTGAAGGATGTTTCCTAAAGTCCACTATCATCTCCACAGTTTTGAGTGTGTTTAGCTCAAGGTTGTTCTGACTGCACCATAGCACCAGCTGCTTCACCTCCTGCTTATATGCAGACTCGTCACCATCTTGGATTAGTCCAATGAGCGTGGTGTCATCTGCAAATTTCACTTTTAGTTTTGTTGAAACAAGACTTTAAAGTAATTTAAAGAAACAAGAAATTAAAGTAATTATGAAAATATGAATTTTCGTATTAATTAGCCTAATTTACAAAACAGCTGAATAAACGAAATAACATAAAAATTGACATGAGACGTTTTGACAGAAATATAATATAATTTTTTCATGTTTTTCCCAATCATCTATTTCAAAAATATGAATTAACATTTTTATAAGCATAATTTCATAAAAAAAAAAAAAAAAGTTTAAAAGTGGATTAACGGGAAAATAACCATTATAACAATAACCATTACAAAGTGAATGTCAACCAAAATACTGACAAAAATTGTACTCTTCATAAAAATATAATCACATAAAAAACAGCCAAGTAAACAATAAAGGTATGATATAGTGAAAATATGTTTTTCGGAATCATAATTTCATGAAACGCGTAAAAGGATGCATAAAGTGAACGAAAAATCAGGTTATGATAAAAATAACCTTTTTTCGTGAAAATCTGATATAATAAAATGTTTAAATTTTCACATTCAAAAGCAACATTTCAGAATTTTTTTGAAAAAAGTGCAAAAAGTCAACATGACAAATAAGGTTTTGACAAAAATGTTTTTTTCATAAAAATATTTTAAATATATGAGTTTTTATTTACATTAGCAAATTTCATGAAAAACCGTTACAAAGTACATTACGTACACACAAAAAAAACTAAATATGTTACATGCCAAATCGTGTTTTGACAGAAATAAGACTTTTTCCATATCGTTTTCATATCTTTTTCATGTATTGGATATGAAAAAAAGATATGAAGAAAATGTGGAAAAAGTCAAAAATTGAACATGAGAAATTATGTTTTAAAAAATTGATGGCTTTATTTTAAAAAAAAAGTAGGAGAGTTAATATGAAAATAGCAATTTACAAACGCATGTTTTGACAAAATTGATTATAGTTATGAAAATATGAATTTTTGTATTCCGAAGGTACATTTTAGGAATAAACATTAAAAAGTGCAAAACTTCAATGAAACACGTGACATGGAAAATAAAGTTTTGACAACATTTGTTCATAAAAATATATTATAAGTATGAGAATTTTAATTTTCATAGGCAAAGTTTTATGTAAAAAATTACAAAGTACGAGGCTTAAACGAAAAAACTAAAAATGTTACATGCTAAATCATGGTTTGACCAAAATGTGACCTTTTTCATAAATTTTCATCTTTTTCATCTTTTGGGAAAAAAAAGTACATTCATATTAATAAGCATAATTTCATTAGAAACCGTTGAAAGGTGGAATAAGGGGGAAAATTACATTACACATCAATAACGTTTCATAAATCCTGTCTTGGCATAATTATAATAAATGTTCATAAGATTATAGTTCATATTAAATGTGAATTTTTAACATAATTTCATTAAAAACAGTTAAAATTGCAAAATGTGAATGATAATGGTAACATTTGTTTTGAGATAAATTACGTTGTATTTAAACAAGATAGAGTTGTTGTGAATATATATGAATTTTTATAGTCATAAGTATAATTTCATGAAAAAAAAGTAAAATGGTGCAATAAGTTAATGAAAATACAGACATGATAACCTTTTGACAAAAACTATTGTTGTGAAAATGCGAATTTTATTATTTCAAAGGTACATTTCAGGAAAATATATTTAAAATGCAAGAAGACAATGACACGAATAAACTAAAAAATGTTACATGCCAAATCATGTTTTGACAGAAATATTACTTTTTTTCATAATTTTTTCAGCTATTGGGAAAATAAGAATTTTCAAATTCATAAGCATAATTTCATTAAAAACTGTAAAAACAAAAATGGAATAAGGGGAAAAAAATGACATTAAAAATCAAGTTTTGTTAAAAACTATTTTTTGTTCATACAAAAATTAAAGTAATTATGAAAATATGTATATTTATATAACTAGCATAATTTCATTAATAAACGTTACAAAAAGGAATAAGTGAACAAAAAAACTAAAAGAATTTAAATGAGAAATCATATTTTGACAGAAATAATAATACATTTTTACATCTGTTTTCAGAACCATCTATTGGGAAAAAAATAATATTCATATTTGTGAACATAATTTATTTTAAAAACTTTTTCAAAGTGGAAAAACAGGAAAAAAAACATGAAATAAAAAAAATCGAAAAACTAAAATATGTTTACAGTTGTAACTGTAAAAAGTGAACACATCTTAGCTACAAATATGAGTTATTATGAAAATATGAATACTCATATTCAAAAAGTTCCACGTTCCTCGCAGGACGAAAGGAAAACGCTTTTTCGATTTTCATACTCATGAGCAAAACTTTTATAAAAAACCATTGAAAAAGAATTAAGAAAATGAAAATGGTAAGGACAAATCAAGTTTTGACAAGGATTTTACTCTTTTGCTAAAAAATATAATAGTTAATATGAATTTTTAAACAAAATTTCGTAAAAAAAAAAAAAAAGAAAAGAAAAAAAGGTAAAAATGGCCGAAAGTGACCGATGACAAATTTGTTTTGAAAAAAATACGTTTTTCATAAAAGGTATGATTGTTATAGTGAAAACGTTTTCATATTCAGAATCATATGTTCATGACAAAACATAAAGGGGTGCAGTCAGTGGACGAAAATACTGACATGAAATATCACGTTTTGAAAAAATAACCTTTTTCATGAATTTTACTACTTTTATACAAACATTATAGTTAAATGAATTTTTCAGCTTAATTTAATAATAATAATAAAAAAAAAAACAGTTAATAATGGCAGAAAGTTAACATTGATGGTGACATCACAAATTTGCTTTGAAAAAATAAAAATAATTTAAAAGGTATGATGTTTATGGTGAAAATAAGTTTTCATATTCAAAATCATAATGTCATGAAAAAAATGTAAATGGGTACAGTAAGTGAACAAAAATACTGACATATATACCCTGTTGAAAAAAATGATTGTTATGAAAATATGAATTTTTGTACTCCAAAGGTACATTTTAGAAAAATATTTTTTTTAAAGTCGGTGAAACACATGACAAAGTATTTTAACCAAAATATTAGTTTTTTCGAAAATATTATAAATATATAAATTAGCATTTTCAAAAGAAACATTCATAAAAATTTGCTACAAAGTACAATGCGTAAACAAAAAAAATGAAAATGTTACATGCTATCTTATGTTTTGACAGAAATATGAGGTTTTTCATAATTTTTTTTTTTATCTTTGTTTATGTTTGGAAAATATGAATTTTTATATTCATAAGCATGATTCAATTAGAAACCATTAAAAAGTGGAATAAGGGAGAAATTAGTTTCGTCAAAAACATGAATTTTTAAAAATAATGTTTTGACTGATTTTTCTTGCGTGAAAATGTTATGAAAATGTATATATATATATATATATATACCAACACGTTCTCACTCCCAACTCGTCACATATGGACGCTTGGTCAGGATCCCCCTGGAGTCACATTTTAACGCACTGGGTATCCCTTTAGCGTCGTTTTTCAATGTGCAGGGATTCCCATAGACTTCTGTAGATCTCTGAATTTTGATGTGTTGGGGAATCAGCCTGTAGTCCGTTTTGTTATATGAATAGAATTGGGACTACAATAAATAAGAATAAAAAAAAGAATAGCTTGCTATAAATTAATTATGGCAGGGCTACTCAAATCATGTTTTTTTTCTACGCATTTTCTATCTTTAAAACTGCCTCTTTCTCACCAACTACCTGCGTGTCTCACCTCACCACGTTTATTTATTTATTTATTTATTTATTTATTTATTTATTTATTTATTTATTTATTTATTTATAAGCACTTTATTTATTTATTTTATTTATTTATTTATTTATTTATTTATTTATTTATTTATTTATTTATTTATTTATTTATTTATTTATTTATTTATTTATTTATTTATTTATTTATTTATTTATTTATTTATTTATTTATTTATTTATTTATTTATTTATTTATTTATTTATTTATTTATTTATTTATTTATTTATTTATTTATTTATTTATTTATTTATTTATTTATTTATTTATTTATTTATTTATTTATTTATTTATTTATTTATTTATTTATTTATTTATTTATTTATTTATTTATTTATTTATTTATTTATTTATTTATTTATTTATTTATTTATTTATTTATTTATTTATTTATTTATTTATTTATTTATTTATTTATTTATTTATTTATTTATTTATTTATTTATTTATTTATTTATTTATTTATTTATTTATTTATTTATTTATTTATTTATTTATTTATTTATTTATTTATTTATTTATTTATTTATTTATTTATTTATTTATTTATTTATTTATTTATTTATTTATAAGCACTTTATTTATTTATTTATTTATTTATTTATTTATTTATTAATTCATCATTGGCGCTGACGTCATGGTATGGAGATCTCATGCTCCATTGCGATTTTCCACTTGGTAAGTAGAACAGTTCGTTAATATATTTAGGAACAATCCCAACAATTTACTGAACAAAGACTGTTCAATCAGGTCAAGAAGTTGTGTTTAGAAGCTGTAGACTAGCCTTTAGAAAGGAAGCAGTTTTGTGATGCAGTAAATCACAGCAGACATTATAAAAATATAACTTGCTGCACCAAATTTGTAGTAGGCAGGCAAAGATAGATAATTACATTCAAGTTTGTTTATTTGTTTTTCCACATTTAATCATGCAAGAAAATAGAGGAGATTGTGTAATATTTGGAAATTGTGCGTTTTAAGTTACCAAAATGACAGTAGGAACAGTTTTGCCCGATTGGTGTGTTTTCCAGTAATTGTTCACAAATCCACACAAAAAATTATAGTAAATACACAAATCTTAGCAATAACAATAAAAATTAATTTTGACAATTCATTAATAAAAAAAAACCAACAATACTGTGGAGCATCACATATTTACAATATAATAAAGCAAATTAAGTGTTCTTGTCTAAAGAAGGTTAGGTTA
>MU583252.1:29508-73818 GCA_024362625.1 Silurus asotus
ATATATATATATATAAACCTGTTATAAAGTGAATAGAAATAAATAAATAAATAAAATTTACACGAGAGATCATGTTTTAAGAAATAGATGTATTTTGTCTCAAAAAAAGTAGGGTAGTTATTATGAAAATATAAATGTTTATACTCCTAAGCTAAATGTTATTAAAAACCAATAAAGAAAAAGAAAAAGCTGACGACAAATCATTATTTCTTTTTTTTTTTCATGTATTTGAAAAATATGATTTCTCATGTTCATAAGCATAATTTCATTAAAAAACATAAAAAAAAAACCCAGAACATTAAAAATCAAGTTTTGTGAAAAACGTCTTTTTGCATACAAAAATATAGGTTATTATAAATTTGATTTTTCAAAAGATTTTTATATCAAGTAGCATAATTTAATGAATAACCTTAACAAAAGGCAATAAGAACAAAAAACTACAAATGATACATGGCAATGTTTTGACAGAAATATGACTTAATATATTTTCAGCTTTTTTCATCTATTGGGAAAATATTATATTCATATATTTTCATAATCATAAGCATAATCTCATTAGAAACCATTAAAAAGTGGAATAAGGGGAAAAAACATGACATTAAACGATCAAGTTTTGTCAAAAACATGACTTTCATAAATCATGTTTTGACATTGACTTGTTCATTAAAAAATGTTATTGTGAAAATATAAATTTTTATATCAGTTAGCATAAGTTCATGAATAACCATCACAAAAGTCACTAAGTGAACAAAAAAACTACAAATTGACGTCATTTATTGACAAAATGTTTACTTATATCGCATGCACTTCACCACAATGTTTTTACATGTTTATGATGATATAGTCATAATAAAATAGCACTTTTTTCGTTAAATTATAATAATTATGAAAATATGAATTATCATAATTGGATGAAAAACTGTATAAAGTGAACAAAAAGTGAACAAATCAGTAAATTACTAATAAATAAATAATAAATGGTTATAATAATTTGCATAATTTATTTACAAACCGTAAAAGTGAAATAAAGATTTAAAAAATGTGACATAACCAAGTTTTGAAGAAAAAAAACCTTTTGTAATAAACGTAAAAGTTATGAACGTATTATGGTTCATAATCATAATTTTATAAAAAAGCTACTGATAGGTTCATAAGCAAAGGAAAAGTGAAAATGTGACAAGAAAAATCATGTTTTTACAAACATTTTAGTTTTTTCTATAAAAAAAATGTTAGGTATGATTTAAACCCTTGAAATTATGAACTTAATTTAAACCCTTGATAAAAGTGCAACACTAACAAAAAACTAAATTGTTATGACCATGTTCTGACAAAAATCACAATAATTTTTCAATTTGCATAATTTTTAACCCGTTAAAAAGTGGAATGATGGAATGAAAAAGGTGACAACAAACCATGTCATGCTCATGTCAAAACAAAGCTATGACATTTTTCATAAAAACTATGATAGTTTAAATTTTCATACACATTAGCAAAAATATATGAACAAAAAAAAAAAAAAAGTTGAATAAGGGAACGTTAAATAAGGGAACGGGAATGTTTACACAAAGTTTTTGCACATAAATATGTTATTAACAATATGAGTATTCATTTCCATAAGCATAATTTCATGAAAAACATTTCAAAGTACAATAGATAAACAAAAAACTAAAAAATGTTACATGCCAATAGATATTATGAATTTTTAAGCATAATTTCATAAAAAACAGTTAAAAATGGCAAATAGTGAACGATGATGGTGACAACAAATACGTTTTTCAAAATAGGTATGATGAGTTATAGTGAAAATATGAGTTTTCATATTCAGAATAATAATTTCAGAACAAAAAAACATAAAAGCCTGCAGTACATGAACGAAAATACTTACATGATATAATACATTTTGACAAATAACCTTTCATGAAATTTGATATTATAAAAATAAAAAATTTTATATTTAGAAGCAACATTTTAGAAAAAAATTTTAAAACGTGAAAAAGGTCAACATAACATAATGTCAGGGATTCCCCTGCCATGCCCCCCTCAGGAGCTGTCAGAGATGCACACTGCCACGCCCCCCTCAGGAGCTGTCATGGTTCCTCGTTATCCCGTGCCTGCCTGAAAGCCCGACAGTTGTGGCTCGTTAGGGATCAGACTATATAAACTCACGTTCTCGAGTCACAGGCTGTCGCTTCTTGTTTTGTCATGCTGGTCATCTCCTGCTCCCGCCAGCCTGCCCGCTGGTTCTGTTCCCAGACTCTGTGTCCATGTGCAGATTACGCGTTGCCGTTGCAGTTTACTTTCGTTTTCGGACTCTAAGTTTCGTTTTGGATTACTCGTCTCGAGCGGATATTCTTGTTTGTGTTCTCGCCACGGTAACTGTGTGTTTCTTTTTGTTGAACTGATTTTGATTAAAGACAATGATAGAGTTATTTCCGCTTCCGCGTCATCAGCCTGACACATAATAACAAAATTTTGACAAATATGTAAAAAATTGTAAATATAAAAATATATTATAAATATGATTTTTTTTATTTCCATAAGCATAATTTTGTTAAAAACCATTTTAGTGGGAGAAAAATGACATTAGAAATCAAGTTTTGTTAAAAACATGGCTTTTCATAAATCATAGTTTGAAATTATGATTTTATTCAAACAAAAATGATCATTATAAAAATATAAATTTTTATATCAATTGTCATAATTTCATGAATACCATTAAAAAAAGGCAATAAGTAAATGAAAAATAAAATTGATATGAGAAACCTTTTTTTTTGACAAAAAGATGACTTTGTTTTATAAAAGTACCATAGTTATTATAAACATATTAATTTTTCTACTAAAGAAAAATGTCTTTCATAAGAATATTATGAATATATGAATTAAAATTTTCATAACCAACATTTCATTAAAATAATTGAAATGGTGCAATAGGTCAACAAAAATACTGACATAAAACAGGTTTTGACAAAAATGACTATTTTCATAACATAATAGTTATAATAAAAATATGATTTTTTTAAATTGTGAACCTACATTTCAAAACAAAAAAAAGTCTTTAAAACGATACATTGAATCTTTATTTTCATAAGCAAGATTTCATTAAAAAAAAAGTTACAAAGTGCAATACATAAACGAAAAGCTAAATGTGACATTTTTCACCAAAGACATATCTATTAGGGAAATATGAATTTTTGTATTCATAAGCATAATTTCATTTAAAAACTAGAAAAATTGACATGAGAAATCATGTATTGACAGAAATATGACTTTTATTCATAATTTTTTCATCTTTGTCCCAATTATCTATTGGCTAATGACAAATCTGGATACCCAAGCCTGAATAAATGTGGAGGGTTGCGTTAGGAAGGGCATCCAGTGTAAAAACATGTGCCAAATCAAACATGCAGATGATCCACTGTGGCGACCCCTAATGGGAGAAATCGAGAGAAAGATTTAATTTAATAAATAACCATTACAAAGGGCAATAAGTGAACTAAATAAACAAAAATGGACATAAGTAATCATGTTTTAAAAAATAGATGGATTTTTTCTTAGAAAAAAGTAGAATAGTTTTTATAAAAATTAAAATTTATAAAAAATCATTAAAAAAGGAATAAGGGAAAAGGTGAGGACAAATCAAGTTTTGACAAGAATTGTACTCTATTAATAAAAATATAATTATGTCGTAAAAAAACTGTTAAAAATGGCAGAAAGTGAACGATGACGGTGACTTGACATTTGTTTTGAAAAATAATTAAGTTTTTCATAAAAGGTATGATAGTTATAGTGAAAATATGTGTTTTGTATTCATAATTTCATGAAAAACGTATAGTATGCAAAAAGTGAACGAAAATACTGACATGAAACATCACGTTTTGAGAAAAAAACTTTTTTTTTGAAAATCTGAATATATACAATTATAAAATGTTAAAATCTTCATATTTAAAAGCAACATTTCAGAAGAAACATTTAAAAAGTGCAAAAAGTCAACATGACATGACAAATAAGGTTTTGACAAAAAAGAGCTTTTTTCATAAAAATATTTTAATATGAATTTTTATTTCCATTAGCAAAATTTCATGAAAAAACTTTACAAAGTACATTACGTACACAAAAAACTAAATATGTTACATGCAAAATCGTGTTTTGACAGAAATAAGACTTTTTCCATATTTTATTCATATCTTTTTCATCTATTGGAAAAAAAAAGATGTGGAAAAAGTCAATTGAATTAAAAAAAAAAGACATGACATATCATATTTTAAGAAATAGATTATTGCTATGAATTTTTGTATTCCGAAGGTACATTTCAGGAAAAATATAGTTTTTATTATTTTATCTTTTCATAAAAATATAATAGGTAATAGGAATTTCTAAGCATAATTTCATTAAAAAAAGATTTAAAAATGGGAGAAAGTAAATGATGAGGGTGACATGACAAATTTGTTTTGAAAAAGATTTAGGTTTTCATAAGATTTATGATAGTTATAGTGAAAATACAGCAGGGAAAATAAGTATTTGACACACCAGCATTTTTTTCAGTAAGGGGATTTCTAAGTGGGCTATTGACACAAAATTTCCACCAGATGTAGCCATCAAGCCACATATTGAATTCATACAAAGACATCAGAATATTTAAGTATAAAAGTTGAGTCATAATAAATAAAGTGAAATGACAGGGAATAAGTATTGAACACATAAAGATAACAAGGTGCAAAATGGCATAGAAAGCTAGGAGATCACCTGAAATCTGTCAGTATTGAGAGAGAAACCCTGCCCCCTATCAGTACTAATATCAGCTGCTTTAATCCTAATCGTTGGCCTATAAAAGCTTCTCATTACCCAGGAGGAACACAG
Source organism: Silurus asotus (assembly GCA_024362625.1). Lineage (NCBI taxonomy): Eukaryota > Metazoa > Chordata > Actinopteri > Siluriformes > Siluridae > Silurus > Silurus asotus. Next base: position 34,366 of record MU583252.1, read on the forward strand.
GAAAGACTTCATGATGGGTAAAAGCAAAGAACTCTGTCAAGATCTTTGTAATCTTATCGTTGAAAAGCATTTTGATGGGAATGGTTATAGGCGCATTTCCAGAATGTTGAATGTTCCTGTGAGCACTGTGGGGGCCATTATCCAAAAATGGAAAGAGTACCATTTCACCATAAACCGGCCACAATCAGGTGCTCCATGTAAGATCCTTGTCCGAGGAGTCCAAAGAATATTCAGGAGAGTTCACCAAGAGCCAAGAACCACTCGGGCAGAACTTCAGGAAGGTACTGTTGTTTCAAAGGTACTGTTGCAGGTACTGTTGTTTCAAAGAAAACTATAAGCAATGCACTGAACCGCCATGGCATCCATCCACGCTCACCACGCAAGACTCCATTGCTGAACAAAAAGCATGTTGACGTTTGGTTAAAGTCTGCGAAAAAGCATTTGGAGAAGCCTGTGGATTATTGGGAGACTATAGTATGGTCAAATGAAAGCAAAATTGGAATTTTTGGCAGTCATTCTACACACCATGTTTGGAGAAGAAATTGCACTGCCCACCACCCCAAGAACACCATACCAACACTTAAGTTTGGAGGTGAAAGCATAATGGTTTGGGGCTGCTTTTCAGCAGACTTCATATTATTGAAGTCAGGACGAATAAAGATATGTTCCGGGACATTCTGGATAAAAATCTACCAGAAAGCTGAAAATGAAAAGAGGGTGGACATTTCAGCAAGACAATGATTCTAAACACAAGGCCAAGAAAACAATGAAGTGGTTTCAAAGAAAGAAAATCAAGTTGCTTGAATGGCCCAGTCAATCACCTGACCTAAATCCCATAGACTTCTATGGAGAGAACTGAAGATCAAAGTTCATAAAAGAGGCTCAAGGAACCTTCAAGATTTAAAGACCATTTGTGTGGAACAATGGGCCAGAATCACTCCTGAGCAATGCAGACAACTGGTCTGTCCATACAAGAGGCGTCTAGAAGCTGTAATTACCAAAGGCTTTTCTACAAAGTATTAAATAAAGTGTGTTCAATACCTATACCCTGTCATTTCACTTTATTTATTATGACTCAACTTGTATATTTAAATGTTGTGATTTCTTTGTATGAATTCAATATTTGGCTTGATGGCTACATCTGGTGGAAATTTTGTATTAATAGCCCACTTAGAAATCCCCTTACTGAAACAAATGCTGATCTGTCAAATACTTATTTTCCCTGCTGTATGTTTTCATATTCATATGGGAATCAGAAATGAGAATTTCATACCGGATCGGTCGAGGCCCGGGTTAACAACGACCACCACAGGTATCGTTAGCCGACTGGGTACCGGTGGAAATTGGGCTACTGTTGGCCGAAAGAGGAGAAGGAGAGGAGGAAGATGTCTACCTCCTCCTAAGTGTAGGAGAGTAGAGGTTCGGGTTGGTACTTTAAATGTTGGTACTATGACGGGTAAAGGGAGAGAGATAGCTGATATGATGGAGAGGAGAAAGGTAGATTTGTTGTGTGTTCAGAAGACCAAGTGGAAAGGGAGTAAGGCCAGGAACATTGGAGGTGGGTTTAAACTTTAAGTTTTATTATGGTGTGGATGGAGAGAGAAATGGTGTAGGGGTGATTCTGAAGGAAGAGTACAGTAAGAGTGTAGTGGAGGTGAAGAGAGTTTCTGATAGGGTGATGATCGTGAAGGTGGAAGTTGAAGGGATAATGATAAATGTCATCAGTGCCTATGCTCCACAAGTTGGCTGTGAGATGGAGGAGAAGGAAAGATTCTGGAGTGAATTAGTTGAAGTGGTAGGTGGTGTACCTAGGAAAGAACGATTAGTGATTAGGGCAGACTTTAATGGTCATGTAGGTGAAGGGAACAGAGGTGATGAGGAGGTGATGGTTTTAAGGAGAGGAATATGGAAGAGTAGATGGTGGTAGATTTTGCTAAAATGATGGAAACGGCAGTGGTGAACACTTATTTCAAGAAGAAGGAGGATCATAGGGTGACGTATAAGAGTGGGGGAAGGTGCACACAGATGGACTATGTGCTATGCAGGAGATGCAACCTGAAGGAGATTGTAGACTGTAAGGTGTTGGCAGGGGACAGTGTGGCTATACAGCATCGGATGGTGGTCTGTAGGATGGAGGAGAGTCTGTAGGAGGAGAGTGAGGACTGAAAGAATAATAAGATGGTGGAAACTGAAGGAGGAAGAGTATAGTGTGAGGTTCAGGGATGAGGTCAGACAGAGGCTCGGTGGTGTTGAAGAGGTGTTGGATGATTGGGCAACTACTGCAGGAGTGTTGAGGGAGACAGCTAGAAAAGTACTTGGTGTGACATCTGGAAATAGAAAGGAAGACAAGGAGATGTGGTGGTGCAATGAGGAAGTGCAGGAGAGCATAAGGAGAAAGAGGTTGGCAAAACAGAAGTGGGATAGATTGTATGGATTGGACAGGCAGAGGGACCGAGCTGGGAAGGATGGTGCTGCAAGTTAGAGCAGTAAAGGATGGAAATGGAAATGTGTTGAATAGTGAGGAGAGTGTGTTGAGAAGGTGAAGGGAGTATTTTGAGTAGCTGACGAATGAGGAAAATGAGAGAGAGAGAAGGTTGGATGATGTGGAGTTGGTGAAGCAGGATGTAGATAGGATTAGTAAAGAGGAAGTGACAGCAGCGATTAAGAAAATGAAGAGTGGAAAGTCGGTTGGAGCAGATGACATAACGGTAGAAGCACTGAAGATGTTAAGGTTTTCGTTGGGAGTGATGAGGATGGACAAGATTAGAAATTAGTTTATTAGAGGGACAGCCCATGTAGGATGTTTTGGTGACAAGGTGAGGGAAGCGAGATTGAGATGGTTTGGACATGTGCAGAGGAGGGACGTGAATTATATTGGTAGAATAATGCTGAGGATGGAGCCACCAGGTAGGAGGAAAAGAGGAAGGCTAAGGAGGAGATTCATGGATGTGGTGAGGGAAGACATGCAGGTAGTTGGTGTGAGGCAGATGTAGAGGACAGGGTGGTATGTAGACGGATGATCCGCTGTGCCGGCCCCTAATAGGAGCAGCCATTCTAAATATATGAATTTTAAAACACAAGAATTTTTTTTTATAAAAATATAATAGTTAATGTGATTATTTGCTGCAAAACTTTATAAAAAAGTTAAGAAAAAAGTTATAAAAAAGTTAACAATAGCAGAAATTGAACCATGATGACATGACAAATTTGTTTTGAAAATGTTTCATATTCAAAATCATAATGTCATGAAAAAAAAACTTAAATGGGTGCACTAAGTGAACAAAACTACTGACATATATCACGTTTTGACAAAAATGATTATTGTTAAAAAATATGAATTTTACTATTTCAAAGGTACATTTTAGGAAAAAAATGTAAAAGTGGAAGAAGTCAGTGAAACACATAACAAATAAAGTTTTTTCAAAAATGTTATTATAGATATATGAATTTGCATTTTCATAAGAACAATTCATAAAAATCTGTTACACAGTACAATGCGTAAACAAAAAAAAATGGTACATGCTTTCTCATGTTTTGAAAGGAATATAAGATTTTTCATAATTTTTATGATTAAAATATTTTTTTTAGATATCTGTTTATCTGTTAAGGAAAATATAAAATTTCATATTCATAAGCATAATTTAATTAGAAACCATTAAAAAGTAGGAAAAGGGGAAATGACATTTTGTCAAAAACGTGAAGTTTTAACTAATTTGTCTCATATAAAATAATAGTTATTATGAAAGTGTGAATTTTTATATTAATTACCAAAATTTTGACAAATGTTGACAAAAAGTTTACTTTTACCAGAAAAAAGTATGATAGTACAAATTTTCATGCTCAAAAGTAAAACTGTATTAAAAAAACATTAAAAGTGGAATAAGCGAACAAAAACATTTACATGACAAAACAAGTTTTTTTTTTATTACATTTTTTCATAAAAATAAAATAGTTAAAATGAAATTATGGATTTTTAAGCATAAATTCATTAAATAACTTTTCTATCTAGAATTATTGGAAAAATATGAATTCTTAAATTCATAAGCATAATTTCATTAAAAACCGTTAAAAAGTGGAATAAGGAGAAAAAGCAACATTAAATATCAAGTTTTGTCAAAAACATGACTTTTTTCATACAAAAATCTACCCAAGCCTGGGTAAATAGGCCCATGCATTACCCCTAACGGGTAAATTGCGTTAGGAAGGGCATCCAAAAATGAAGGTAATTATAAAAATATGAATTTTTATATTAAAAAGCATAATTTAATGAATAACCATTACAAAAGGCAATAAGTGAACTAAATAAATAAATACTGATTAGAAACATCATGTTTTGACAAAAATAACTTAAATAAATCTGATATTATAAAATGTTTACATTTTTATTTTCAAAAGCAACATTTCAGAAAAAAAAAATTTCATTAGCAAAAAGTCAAATAAGGTTTTGACAAAATAGATTTTTGTTATGAAAATATAAATTTGTGTATTTCGAAGGTACATTTCAGGAAAAAAACATTAAAAAGTGCAAAGCTTTAATGAAACACCTGACATGGCAAATCAAGTTTTGACAATATGTTTGTTCATAAAAATATATTATAAATATATGACTTTTCGTGGGTCCCTTCAATACATCTAGTGGTTAGGCTGCGGCGCTCTCACCGCTGCGGCCCGGGTTCTATCCCCGGTCAGAAAACCAACCCCAGCCACTCTCAGTGCCGGTCCCAAGCCTGGATAAATGGGGAGGGTTGCGTTAGGAAGGGCATCCAGCGTAAAAACATGTGCCAAATCAAACGTGCGGATGATCCGCTGTGGCGACCCCTAATGGAAGAAGCCAAAAGAAAGTTTATAAATATATGAATTTTCATTTTAATGTGCAAAGTTTCAGGAAAAAAATTACAAAGTACAAAGCTTAAACAAAAAACTAAAAATGTTACATGCCAAATCATGTTTTGACAGAAATATGTTGTTTTGGGGGGTTTTTGGGTGGGGATTTATGAATTTTCATATTTATAAGCATGATTTCATTAAAGACCGATAAAAAGTTAAAAACAAGGGAAAAAAACATGACGTCTTGTGTTATACATAAATGAAAGTAATTATGAAAATATGAATTTATATATTAATTAGAATAATTACATAAATTACTGTTACAAAAGACAATACGTGAACAAAAAAAACTAAAAATTGGTATGAGAAATCGTATTAAAAATAGATGTCTTTTTCTTCAGAAAAAGTAGCATAGTTATTTTCATGTTATGATGCTTAAGAACATGAAAATGCATAATTTCATAAGTATAATTTTTGATAAAAGTCATATTTTTGTTAAAAAGTCAACTTTTCCTGTGTCGTTCAATTATTGCACTATTTAACTTTTTTTTAATGAAATTATGCTTAAGATGCTAAAAAAAATATATTTTAATGATTTTAAATGATTTGTTTTTTCAAAACATAATTTGTTATGTCACTTTGTCATTGTTTGTTCAGGTATTGCTCTTTTTTTTACCAGCTATTCATGAACTTAATCTAAAGAAAATGAAAATTCATATCTGCATAATAACTATAATGATTTTATTTTGTAAAACAGATCACATTTTTCAGATCACAAACATGATTTGTCATATCACCTTTGTGTTTACCATTAAATTAATGCAACTCAAGTGGTTCCGAAGCATTCGGGCTGCCACATCCAGACTGTGTAACAGTTTCTTCCCTCAAGCCATCAGTGTCAGGAATCCGCCTGCCACGCCTCCTTCAGAGGCTGCCTTTGCCGCTGCGCGCTCCCAACCGCGCAGCGCAAATCGCACACAGCTGAAGCACATTATCCTCTCATCTCCTGCCACCATATAAACCACTCACTCACCCACATTCCGGGTCCGTTATTGAACGTTCGTGCGTGGTTGTGCAGCAGGCACGTGCACAGGTAGGGCTCAACCTGTGCAGAGCACATGCCCTTTTTGCCCTTACACTCCGAAGTGCCCTTTTTTTGGTGGTGTTTTTTTGTTTTGTTTTTTTTATCAATGCTATTGGTCACCCTTTACTTATGTCTGTCTGTCTGTTTTTAGCAAATATTTAGCAAATGAAAGTTCTTAAAACGAGCTTGTGTAAATCTTATTCGATCCTCAAGCTGTCAGTACGCTGATAACTCTGCCCCCTCTATATTTATTAAATCAACTGAAGTTCCACAGCAGCCGCACAGTAGACAACAGCTGAGCTTTTGCGAAGGGTAAATAAATATCTTGTTGTTTGAATAAGTACTACTAAACACTATGTCTATAAAGGCTAATATTTTATTTATTTGATGTCTGACTGACTCACTGACTGAGAGAGAGGGCTAGCATTTGCCATCTAGTCATAGCCAATACATAGCCAACACTTAAATAGCCTGTGCATACAGTAGCATTTCATCTTTTATAAAATGCGATTTTGGCCAAATGCATTTTCCCACAGGAAAAACTGAGCGCTCCGTCTATATAGCTACAAAAACTAGTTTTAACGACGGACAAAAAAAACTAAATTCACATTTGCACACATTCACTGGTCAAAAACTATATATTAAGTAATACAACAACATATAATTTTTTTACCATCGGAAAATCATAACAGGTGCGCCTCCGCGCTTTTTCGTACCGGAACTTACTCAAAGCGACGAGTGATCCTCGTCACCTAGATAACATAAATAAGAAATTTCTTGTTATTAATCGTGAATAAATTTAAAGCTTTTGAGACTATTATTTTGTGTTATTGAATTTGTCATGAAGATGTGACCATTTCTTTCTTTTATGCAGGCTTACTAAATAATCTTGATATAAAAAAAGGGAGGGGGGTGCCCTTTTTCAGTTTCAGCACATGCCCCTCAAAAAGTCTGTGCACGGCCCTGTTGTGCAGGTTCGTGCTGTGTGTTCACGTATGTGCCTCTCCCGCTGCGTGCCGTCTTCACCCGGACTCCTCGCTCACTCCACGGCCGCGTTTGGCTTCCCCGGCGCACCTCGGACTCCCGACGCTTCCCCGTCGCTTCCCTCCGTGCAGCGCCTCATCCATACCGCACCGTGGGTAATACATTGGAACTGCCGTTTGCCGGATTGTCCCGAACTGCACGGGTGTTTTGTGTTGGCTTTGCCTTTGTTCCAATAAAGTTTCTGTTTGCCGTTACTCCGGCTTCCGCCTCCGTGCCGCGCCTAACAATCAGGCTTCTTATTGAAGATTTCTTAATGAAGATATGCTTAGGAATATGAAAATTCTAATTTTCATAATATCTATTGTATTTTTAATAAAAAAAAATGCATTTTGACAAAACATTTTTGTTCACTTCTTGCATATTTTACTAGATTATAAGTAATTATACATTTGTAAATAATAATAATACAATATTTATTATATTGTATTAATATAATATAATATTAATTAATATTGTATTAATATAATATAATATATATAAATATAATACAAAAAATAAGTAACAATAATTAAATAACGCCTGCATGCGTTTTAGCTTAGTGCACAGTTTTAGCACAGTAAAATAAAACAACGTTCCTCCAGGACCCTGATGCAACATAAAACATTAATCACAGAAACACAGGGCTAAGGTCTATTAAATGTCCTCGCCACATAAAGTGCATGTGTGCAACCTGGTGCACAGTGCAAAGACAACACAAGGCATTTCAATACAACACAAGACAGTGCAAAACAATACAGGACAGTGCAAAGACAACACAAGACAGTGCAAAGCCAACACGAGACAACACAGGACAGTGCAGAACAAAACACAAAATAGCTCTGCCAGTAAACCTGTATAACAAGACAAAGTGAACAAAATTGAACAGTAGCCAAAATGTTGTGCAAAAGAGCAATATAGCAGCAGTTCAGGAGAGATGTGCAAAAAATGGCATGTAAACTTCAATTAGTAGTACTGAAGTCATGGGTGTGCGCAGGGCCGTGCACAGACTTTTTGAGGGGCATGTGCTGAAACTGAAAAAGGGCACCCCCCCTCCCTTTTTTTTTATATCAAGATTATTTAGTAAGCCTGCATAAAAGGAAGAAATGGTCACATCTTCATGACAAATTCAATAACACAAAATAATAGTCTCAAAAGCTTTAGATTTATTCACGATTAATAACAAGAAATTTCTTATTTATGTTATCTAGGTGACGAGGATCACTCGTCGCTTTGAGTAAGTTCCGGTACGAAAAAGCGCGGAGGCGCACCTGTTATGATTTTCCGATGGTAAAAAAAATTATATGTTGTTGTATTACTTATCAATATATAGTTTTTGACCAGTGAATGTGTGCAAATGTGAATTTAGTTTTTTTTGTCCGTCGTTAAAACGGCGACGGCGCCTCACATTACATTTTCATCTAAACTAGTTTTTGTAGCTATATAGACGGAGCGCTCAGTTTTTCCTGTGGGAAAATGCATTTGGCCAAAATCGCATTTTATAAAAGATGAAATGCTACTGTATGCACAGGCTATTTAAGTGTTGGCTATGTATTGGCTATGACTAGATGGCAAATGCTAGCCCTCTCTCTCAGTCAGTGAGTCAGTCAGACATCAAATAAATAAAATATTAGCCTTTATAGACATAGTGTTTAGTAGTACTTATTCAAACAACAAGATATTTATTTACCCTTCGCAAAAGCTCAGCTGTTGTCTACTGTGCGGCTGCTGTGGAACTTCAGTTGATTCAATGAATATAGAGGGGGCAGAGTTATCAGCGTACTGACAGCTTGAGAATCGAATAAGATTTACACAAGCTCGTTTTAAGAACTTTCATTTGCTAAATATTTGCTAAAAACAGACAGACAGACAGACGTAAAGGGTGACCAATAGCATTGATAAAAAAAACAAACAAAAAAAAAACACCACCAAAAAAAGGGCACTTCGGAGTGTAAGGGCAAAAAGGGCATGTGCTCTGCACAGGTTGAGCCCTACCTGTGCACGTGCCTGGGTGTGCGAATTGAGTACGAGTGTGTGTTGAGTTCGGGTTATACAGATCATTCACACAGTGTGTGTGTGTGTGTGTGTGTGTGTGTGTGTGTGTGTGTGTGTGTGTGTGTATACGTGTGTGAGTTCAGTTCAGTTCTTTGTTGAGAAGTCTAAATGCTTCGGAACCGCTTTCCTGATGGTAGGAGAGTGAAAGGTGTGTGTGACGGGTGTGTGTGGTCGTCCACAATGATGTTGGTTTTGCGGATGCAGTGTGTGGTGTAAATGTGCATGATAGAGGGGAGAGAGACTCCGATGATCTTCTCAGCTGTCCTGACTATCCTCTGTAGGGTCTTGCAATCCAAAACGGTGCAGTTCCCAAACCAGGCAGTGATGCAGCTGCTGAAGATGCTCTCAATGGTCCCTCTGTAGAATGTGGTCAGGATGGGGGGAGGGAGATGAGCTTTTCTCAGCCTTCTCAGGAAGGCTATTCTCTTAACAACTATCATATTCTTTTATAATTGTCAGATTTTGGTCAAAACATGATTTGCCGTCATAATTTTATTGCACATATCGTTCACATATTGCACTTTTAAAAGGTTTTTCATTATCTGTTATTTTAAAATATGAAAATTCTAATTTTCCTATAATAATTAATTTATTAATTTTATAAGAAAGCATTGAGATTTTAAAAATGTATTTGTCATGTCAACTTTTCATTTTCCGTTCAATTATTGCAACTTATAACGGTTCTTAATGAAGATATGCTTAGGAATATAAAAAAAAAATATTTTTATATTATCTATCATATTTTTATGAGAAAGTTATATTTTTTGTCAATCCATGATTTGCCATGTCGCCTTTTAATTTTTCGTCACATATTGCACCTTTTAACGGATTTTCATGTCATAATGCTTAAGAACATAAAAATGCATCATTTCATAAGTATAATTTTTGATGATAAAAGTCATATTTTTGTCAAAACATGATTTGTCATGTAAACTTATCCTGTTTCATTAAATTATTGCACTATTTAACCTTTTTTTTAATGAAAGTATGCTTAAGATGATAAAATAATCACATTTTAATGAATGACAAATGACAAAACAATTTGTATTCATGAAAAAAAATCATTAAAATGTATTGCTTTTTTTTTTTTTTTTTTTTTTTTTTTTTTTTTTTTTTTACCGGTTATTAATCAAATTAATATAAAACAATGACTTTCATATTTACATAATAACTATAATGATTTTATTTTAAGAAAACAGATCTTTTTTTTTTATCAAAACATGATTTTTCATATCAATTTTTCATTCTTCATTAAACTTATGCAACTCTTAATGGTCTTAAAAGGTTTTAAACGGTTTTGAAATTTGTTCTAGACAAACCATTAAAACATGCAATACATGATAAAAAATTAAAAAGTGACACAAAGATGACTTTCTCATACAAAATATGATAGATATTATGAGAATTTACATTTTCATGTTCTTAAGCATATTTTCATTAAAACCAGTTAAAATGTGCAATAATTGAATGGAAAAAGAAATGGTGACATAACAAATCATGTTTTGACATATTACATAAAACAATATGGTAATTTTGAAAATATGAATTTTCATATACTTAAGCATAATTTCATTTTAAAAGGTTGAGCTGCATTAATTTAATGAAGAAAGAAAAAGTGACATGACATGAATTTTCATAATCTGAAAAGTTCATGACAAACCACTAAAACATGCAATACGTGATAAAAATGAAAAGGTGACATGGCAAATCATGATTTAACAAAAAGATTACTTTCTCAAAAAAGAAATAAGATAATTATAAAAAGTATAGTATATACTTCAATAAAAACGTTAAAAGTTGCAAAAATTAAACAAAAAATCAGAAAGTGACAAATCATGTTTTAAAAAATGACTTTTTCATAAAAAAAAAAAAAATTATGAAATTATTAATTTTTATGTTCTTAAGCATAATAACATTAAAATCCATTAAAGGTGGACTAAGTAAATGAGAAATAATAATTTTGACGTCAAATCATGTTTGGACAAAAATCTGACTTTTTTTTATAAAAAGATATGATAGTAATTATCAAAATAGGAATTTTTATATTATTAAGCTGTGAGAATGTATTTTATATGTGCTTACTTGTGTCCGGAGAATGAACTAATTGTACCAAGATTTATGTTGCTAAAATGTTATTCCACAGCTTGATTTTGCAGGAGTAGTTGAAGGTCACTGAACATGTTTCTGTTTTTCTACGTGTATATTATTTTCCTCCTTACACATACCTATGTCTTTGCTAGCTTTAAGATAACAATGTTGATTAATGCTGAGCCTGTGTACAGCACGAAAAGCACTTGGAGAAGATTATGTTCTGGTTTTTTTTACAACGAACATCTGTTTTCACTTTCTGTGTTTTACTGTCTAGTCAGATGCTCATCTCGCGAGAAGGGATGTTGACTCCCTCCCATCGCGCAATAACCCCGCCTATGTGGCGCCTTTGTTGCAAAAGTTGTGTGTATAAATACTCTGCTCTGATACATATTCTTTAAACAGTGATCTTGAATAAACCAGACGTGATTTGATTCGTGTGGGTTGTTCTTTCATTGTTCCGAGGCGCCTCTACAGTGTGGCAAAGAGAGAGCATAAGGACCTGAGGGGAAAATCTTCCTAACAATCTGGTATCCCCGACGTGATACTCTCGATCAGGTAAGACATGTTTGGTTGACTACCTGGTTGATAGTATCTGAACTAGGTTATCTCCCAAGGGGGAAGGTAAACCCTAACGCGTTCGTAGTGTTGAGCAGTTATAAGAATTGGAGATTCTTGTATAGCCCCCTTGGTAAGGGAAACCTCAGTCATTAGGGACTGAGCAGAAGCGCGCTGACATAAAACATTTGGTTCTTGTGCTCTCTGCTTGCCCACTAATTATAGAGTAATTTTAAGATGGGAAACTCTTACCCTAAGCCTGAGCCCGAAGAAACGCCTTCGTTTTGGATGCAACGTTGTGGTTTAACATACTATGTTACTCCTTAACTTGACAATTTAGCTGGATGGACTGAGGCAACTCCTCAGATTCCACCGTACCCTCGTGAAGGTACATTTGATCCTGGTTATTTGGGCTCCGCTTATCGCATGATTTATGAAGGTATTGGTGATCCTCAATGGGAAAACTCTTATATGGAAGAGTCCTATGGACGGTGGTATGACATGAAAAAGATATGGGACGAATCTAAAAAAATATATATACCCCAAACAGGGTTCTTAAAGCTATCCCAAAACCTCCTAAAAATAAGTGTTGCATGCCCCCAACTTCTCCTCCTGTTTCCCCTACTAACCCACCACCTTACTCTGGGGATGCGAAAAAATTACCATTGCTCGGTGCCTCCACCCTTCCACCACCTTCATTATCAGTACCTAAGTTATATCCATCACTAGCCGCACTAAAAATACCAGCTAAGAAAAATAAAAAAAAGGGACTAAAAAAGAACCGTAAGGCAAGAAATTCGGGGGACTCTAGTTCTAGCTCTAGTTCCAGTTCTGAGAGTTCGATGATGACAGTGATCCCTATGATGTTGGTCCAGATGCTGGGACACTCCCTGATCCCCCACCATGGAATGCAGCATGTGTGTGGGTAGCTAAGCCTTCGGGAGTACAGGTTACTTCGCCCTCACCTTCAGCCTTGAAGGATATTATTGGCCTTTTGCCATCACCGGATAAGCCTCTGCCTTTTGTTGATATGTTGAACAAAAGCTCACGAAATTGCCAGTTGACTGGTGCAGATTATAGGTTTATCTTGCAGAATAAATTGGGAGATAGCTATAATGAGGTGATGCTGGTTCAACATGTCCCTGTGCTGAGTCATGAAAATGATGAAGTTGTTACTGAGGTAAAAACTAAGACAGAAGGTGGGGGGGAATGAGGAAGCGCGTGGCGCAAAGAAAAAATCAACTAAAGTAAAGTCAACCTTGTTCTGGAAAGATGACCCAAGAGCCCTGATCATGTTGAAAGACCAACTAACTAAATACTTGTTGTCTATTAAACAAGCAAATCGCAATTTATCTCAGGTCACTAACTGTAAGCAAGAAAAAAAACGAACCACCATTTGGCTTCTTTAACAAATTCAGCCAGGTGTGGCAACATTTGGGTGGTCTGGATCTGCCCCCCCCCCCCAGGGGATCAGCCCATGCAGCCCGGACCACAATAGGGCTGCCTACAGAGTCATGAAACCCCCGCCGTTTCTATGTTGCATCTCTCCTTCAACTCCCTGAACAATGGAGAACTACCTGTAGTAACTTTAACAGTAGCAGAAATCTCATATCATTTTCTGTTAGACACAGGAGCCACATTGTCCTCTGTGGGGAGGAACTATGAAGGGCCTTTATCAACACGGTCAGCTAACTCTGTGGGAATTGATGGGGTCCCTTTCACTTCCTCTTTCACCACACCTTTAGCTGTTTCCTGTCCTTTTGATCCTTCTCTGTCTTTCACACATTCTTTCGTATCTTTTGTATATGCCTGACTGTCCTTTTAACCTTTTAGGCCTAGATTTGATGGGTCTCCTGGGGCGTTCTATTGTTTTTAATGGCTCTAACATGACCGTTCAAACTGCAGAACAATGTGCACCTGAAATATATGCTCTCTCCCAGTCGATTCTTCCCCATAACCTTGCAGCTGCAAGCACTACTAGTGCCCTTCCTCGCGCTTTGTTGCTAAGCACAAGGATGAGGTGGGTCTTGTCTCATGTCCTCCATACGAGGCCAGGGTAAAGCATTTGACACCTGTGTGCCTTGTCAAGCCTCTGTCTACCCCCTGATTCTGTTGTACTACAGTACGCTGATGATCTCCTGGTAACCGCCACTGACTATGACACCTGTCAGGCTGCCACCATAGCTCTTCTGGAGCACCCTGCTACAAAGGGTTTCAAGGTTTCCAAGACAAAACTACAGTTCTGTCAGAACACAGTCCGATATTTGGGCTATGAACTGTCACAGGGCTCAAGAAAATTGACTGTTGAGCGAATCAAAGTCATCATGGACACTACACAGCCTGAGACTAAACAGGCATTACAGGCTTTCCTAGGCCTCATCAACTACTGCCGTCAGTGGATTCCAGACTGCTCTCTGTACGATAAATGTCTGCGAACTGCTGTGAGACATTCTGATCCTTCTACTACACCGTTGACATGGACTCCAGAAATGCTGACTGCTTTTGGGGCCCTGAAACGTGCCCTGTGCACGGCTCCGATGCTGGGACTGCCGAATTATAGCCTCCCATTTCACCTGTATGCAACTCAACCAGGAACAGCATCCGGGGTTCTGGCTCAGGAGCATGGGGGAGGCATGCCTTGTGCGTTTCTTTCCAAATCTCTAGACTCTGTGGCTCAGGGATTGCCTGCCTGTCTTCGTGCCATTGCCTCCTGTGCGCTGATGGTAACTGATGCTGAAAAAATCGTTTTGTCCCATCCCCTGATTCTGCACACCTCACATCAGGTAACACAGATATTACGTAATCTCAATACACAACAAATGTCTTCACAGCATCCTTCAGGGTATGAAACTGTTCTATTAGCTACTGAAAACCTGTCCATTCACCCTGCCTCTTCTCATGACACTGTAGCTCATGCCTTACAACGTTTATTGAATTCACAGGATGACTGCACGGGGCAACCTGAACACGATTGTCTGACTGCCATTGTTAATGACACCAGTATCAAACCAGATCTCTCCTCTGTTCCCCTACAGACAGGACAAGCTTTGTTTGTTGATGGCTCCTGTTCCAAACCTAGTGATGGTGTATATCTATGTGGTTACTCTGTCTGCCAATTGCCTAACACTGTTCTGGAATCTTTCTCTCTTCCCTTTTCTTCTGCGCAGGCTGCTGATATATACGCCCTTACACGCGCCTGTGTCCTGTCTGCTGACACTGATGTCACTATCTACACAGACTCACGCTATGCTTTTGGGGTTGCTCATGATTTCGGTAGGATTTGGCAATCTCGTGGCTTCACTGCCACCGATGGTAAAGCCCATTTCCCATGCATCACTGGTTCAGGATCTAATAACTGCCTGTCACCTGCCACGTTCGTTGGCTATTGTTAAAACCAGGGCTCATTGTTATGGTGACACGGACGAGGTCAGAGGTAACAGCCTCGCCGATCGCATGGCCAAACAAGCTGCAGCCTCACGTCCGCTGCCGCCAGACTTATCTCCAGCAATGGTGTCTGTTAATACTATGATCAGTGCTGTTTTACCTGACATGGATTTACCTTCCCTACAGGCCTCAGCTACTGCCGTTGATCGCGCCTTCTGGGTCTTTGCCTTCCACGTCATTGTACGCCTTTTCTCGTCCGCGAATTTCATGGTCCCACTTATCGCGGACGAAGAGGGGTATTACATGACCTAACTGAAAAATTTTGTATAGATCACTTATACACAGACATAAACAACATACTAAACAGATGCTTAACATGCGCAAAAAACAACATCTCCAAACCAGGTGCCATACATCCACATCTTCCCACCCCTGAAACATCGTTTCAAGAATGACAGATTGATTTCACACACATGCCCAGACAAGGCCCTTTCAGATACCTTCTGGTAATGGTGGATACATTTTCCCGGTGGGTCGAAGCTTTCCCCTGCAGCAAAGAGAATGCTAGAATAGTGGTTCAGAAGTTAACTACGGAAATAATTCCAAGATTTGGTATCCCTGTAGGAATTGATTCTGACAAGGGAACCCCATTTACCTCCAAGGTCACCCAGCTTTTGTGTCAAGAGTTAAAAATCAATTGGCATTTCCATATTCCATACCACCCGCAATCATCAGGTATTGTAGAACGAGCCAACCGCACAATCAAGGACAACATTCGAAAAGTCATGCACGCATCAGGCACGAAGAATTGGCTTCATGCCCTTCTGCTGGTTTTAGCAGATATGCGCATGACAACTCAAGTGGCTCTCGACCATTTGTCACCGTATGAATTAGTGTTGGGACGACCTTTTCCCCTTCCATGGCGTCGAGGAAAACAGGCTTTGGGTACAGGGGATTTGGAGGGCACTGTATATACTATAAACATAATATACAGATAGCTATTACTATAAATAGAAATTTACAGAAGGATATGTACGATGAACATAATATATTGATATTTCTATAAACAGAAAACGGGTGTGTGTATATATATATATATATATATATATATATATATATATATACATATATATGAGGTAGGAAATGAGCAAGTGTACAAGTGAGCATAAGTTTTTGGGTAGACAGTCCATTAGCGCAATAATGAAGTGTGAGGTGTGGGGGGGAAATGTATGTGTATGAAGGGCAGTAGGATCAGTGAGGGACAGAGTTCAATAAAGAGACAGCTATAGGAAAATAGCTGTTCTTTAGTCGGCTGGTCCTGGTCCAGAGGCACCTGAAATGCCTGCTGGAGGGCAGAAGAAAAAACAGTCTATGGGCGGGATAAGAGGAGTCCTTGAGAATGCTGCGAGCTCGACGCAGACAGTGTTTCTTCTGGATATCCTCTGTGGCTGAAAGTGGAGTCCCTGTGATGCGCTGGGAGGTTTTTACCACTCGCTGCAATGCCTTGCGCTCTGCAAAAGCAGTTCCCATACCAGACTGTGACACAGCTGGTCAGGATGCTTTCTATTGCGCAGCGGTAAAAGTTCACCAGGATATCCGAGAAAAGCTGATTTTTCCTTAGTGTCCTCAGGAAAAAGAGGCGCTAGTGAGCCTTCTTGACCAGGCTGGAGGTGTTGGTATCCCAGGACAGGTCCACCGAGATGTGGATCCCCAGGAACTTGAAACTGGAGACGCCCTCAACATCCTATTGATGTGGGTGATGTCATGTGTGCCTCTTGTCTCTTTCCTGAAGTCCACAATGAGCTCCTTTGTCTTGAAAATGTTAAAAAGCAGGTTATTGTCATTGCACTATGGGGCTAGGTGCTATATCTCCTCCCTGCAGGCAGTCTCATTATTGTTGATAATGAGAGCGATCACGGTAGTGTCATCTGCAAACTTGATGATGGAGTTAGATCCATTCACAGGCCTGCAGTCGGAGGTGAAGAGGGAGTGGAGAAAGGGGCTTAGCACACAGCCCGGTGGTACACCAGTGTTGAGTGTGATGGTGTTGGAGCAGATGGAGCCTGATCGAACCTGCTGAGGTCTGTTGGTCAGAAAATCCATAATCCAGTTGCAGGTGGAGGTGTTAATGGCCAGATCTACATGTTTGGCTATTAACTTCAATGAAATGATGGTGTTATATGCTAAACTGAAGTCAGCAAACAGCATACATGCATAAGTGTTCTTATTGTCTAAGTGTGTGAGCACAGAGTTCAGTGCCATGGAAACTGCATCTTCTGTGCTCCTACTGCTGCGGTAGGCAAACTGGTGAGAGTCAAATATGGATGGCAAAGAGTCCTTCAGGTGTGCCAGGAACAGCCACTCAAAGCACTTCATGACAATGGGTGTCAGTGCTACAGGGCGGTAGTCGTTCAGGCACGTTGGGCTGGAGTATTTAGGCACTGGCACAATGATGGTGCATTTAAAGCAAGTAGGAACCGCTGCTTGGGCAAGAGACAGGTTGAAGATGTCAGTAAAGACCCCAGTGACCCCAGAGCTGCTCAGCACATGCCCTGTACGAGTCTAGGGATGTTGTCTGGTCCAGTGGATTTTCGTGTGCTGATCTGGCTCAGTGCATTGCAGACATCTGTGGAGGAGAGTGTGATTGGAAAGTGATCAGCCGAGGGTTTGAGCTTGGTGGCAGTTTCTCTGTTGCCTCTCTCAAAGTGAGCATAAAAGTCATTTAGCTCATTCAAGAAGAGGACATCAGTGGCAGCAGGGGTGGAGTAGGAGGATTTGTAATCACTGATGGCCTGAATGCCTTGCCACATGCGTTGATGGTCAGAGTTGGAAAAATGCTCCCCTATCTTATGCTTGTTACAGTGCTTGGCCTCTTTAAAGCCCCTCTTCAGGTTAGCTCTGGATGTGCTGTAGGCCTGAGCGTCGCCTGACCTGAAGGCAGTAGTGCATGCCTTCAACAGGAGGCACACCTCCTTGTTTATCCATGGCTTCTGATCTGGGTATGTGATGATCTGTTTCTCATTAGTAACACTGTCTATGGTGGTATTGATGTAATCCAGTACAGAGGAGGTGTAGCAGTTGATTTCGAGTGTCACTGGTGGCTTGAGAAGCAAATATACTTCAGTCTGTGTGTAAAAACCTTTCCTGTAACATGAAATCTGCCTCGGCGGGCCACACCTTGATGGTTCTCACTGACGGCTTTTGATTGATGAGGGGTGCATATTTGGGGGTGAGAAACAAAGAAAGGTGAGCTGACTGTCCCAGGTGGGGGAGGGGGTTCGCAACGTAAGCTCCAGCCATGTTTGTATATACATGGTCTAAGGTTTTGTTCCCTCTGGTGTGACAGGAAACATGCTGGTGAAATTTGGGTAGTTGGAAGTTTGAGTGACTAAAATCTCCCGCAACAATAAACGCAGCTTCTGGATGAACAGTCTGTTGTTTACTGATGGCCGCATAAAGTTCTTTCATAGCAAGCTTGGCATCAGCATCGGTGTTCTGTCCTCACTAAACGTGTAACTTCTCTCTAGACAGACAGTAAACAGGTGAGATGTTGATTCATGGCTTTTATTCTTCCAATAGCGTTTATGAATCCTTTTTAGTTTAACTTTAACATTAAAATTGTAAAACTGTAAACAGACATAGAAAATACAGAAATTAGTATTGTAATCAAATCACATATTTAAAGTGCATAGCCAACTAAGCAGTATTTACTGCCTAAAAACATTCAAAAGAAACATTAAAAATAACACATTAAATATTACATTGTCATGTGCATTTGGAATTATATTCTTAATTCTAGGTAATGGCTTGTAATCCAATCCAACGAAACCCTAAATTAGCCTATTACAAAAGACCGCTAGCATACGGCTATTCATTATGTTTAACTTGACCTTCTTTTAACAAGACTATGTCTCCTACTGGAATGTTATCTTTGTCACGAGTCCATTTCCTTCTTGGCTGAAGCACTGACAGATATTCTTGTCTCCAGCGCTTCCAAAAGGTATCTGCAAGACCTTGAACATGTTGCCATTGCTTTTTATACATGTTTTTTATGTCAAATGGTCCTTCAGGAGTGAAAGCAACTCCTGCCTTTGGTGTTAGAAGCATAGACGGTGTCAAAATAGTTAGTGAGTCTGAATCAGTACTTATGGGAACCAATGGACTAGCAATAATGATTGCCATGACTTCAGCCATTAGTGTTGTTAAGGACCTCATGGGTAAGACGAGTTGGACCTGACTTCAGTAACATTGCGTCTAGAATGTGGCAAGCGATGCCAATCATTCTTTTCTATGATCCACCCATATGAGATGAGTGAGGCGTGTTGAATGTCCACGTACAGCCTTCGTTGCTGAGGTAGTCTTGGATCTCAGGGTGATCTGTACTGATTTTTAGCTCCTTGCAGGCTCCAATAAAGTTAGTGCTGCAGTCTCATCTGAGAAGCTTGGAAGGGCCTCTAACTGCCAAAAACCTTCATAGTGCATTAATAAAGCATTAGGTGGACATAGTTTTGATTACTGCTTTATGAACTGCACGAGTTACTAAGCAACTAAATAAAACTGCCCAGTGTTTGCTTTCTGCGGCCCCACCCCTAGTCTTGCGAGTGACTACACTCCAGGGACCAAAAACATTTTAACCGACCCTAGTGAACAGGGGCTCCATTGTGAGTCGATCTTCTGGGAGATTGGCCATTTTTTGTTCAACAGGTTTTCCCCTAAGCCTGGGACAAGTGACACACTGACAGATTACACTTGAGACTAGTTTCCTGTTCAGGCGAGGGGATCTCTGAGCGATCCTCTGGGATAATGTCACATTCCAGCATCGAAGGCAGCGGCACCTTTGTGTGACCATCTATAGACTCAACAATGAAGTCTTTAGCCTTTCTCCCTGTAACTTTCATGATACCAGAACATGTTTTTAACGTATACACCTCCGTGCCTCCTTTAACACTAAAGATGTCGAAAAAGTCAGAGCAGGCAAGAGACTGATTACTTTGTTCATCCATAACAGCATACAGGTTTATTGCCTTGTCCCACTGACCTGATGGATACACTTTGCATAGGCATATTTTAGCACAAGACCTTGCGCTATCTACTGCGATAGCAGCAACTTCAATCTGTCGAAGCTCCTCCAGAAACTCCATGACTCAACAAAGCTAGAAGCTAACCTAGTGTTATGTTGTACATTGTTCATAGATTTCATACTTAAGCTGTGAAAGTAACATTTCTAAGAGCTCAACACAACAGCTTTTATGATGCAGAAGCCACTTTAGTTTTTGATTCTGAATATATTATTCAGCTTGTTTTGTTATTTATTTCAGAAATCCTTGTAATATATTCAGTTTGTGCTGATCTGACTTAAATAAAATAGTGTTTAAAAATTACTTTGTGTTTAAGTCAGTTTTGTGTTTGTATAGACCAGGGGTGGCCAACCCACGGCTCGCGAGCCGCATGCGGCTCTTTGGCTGGTTTCATGCGGCTCTTACGTTCCTTTCGAAGTTTGTGTGTGTTTGATTTGTAATGTGCGTGCTCACTTTGCTTAAGTTCAATACAGTATTTTTAAGACCTAAATGAGCTTGCCCCTACTGGGAAACTTTGCGGTATATCAGACCTTGGCATGAGGCCAATCATAAATTACAGGGATGCACCGAGAATTTTTGGAAATACCTAAATCACCGAAACAACAAGACAGAAATACACTTGTAATGACGAAATAAAAAAAACACAGCAGCACACAGTTATCTGGATAAGAGCAACATGTCTGCGGTGTGAGGAGAGCGGTTTGCAAAACATGCAATGCTGAAATTTCAAGAGGGGGTGTATCTGCAAAGAGTTTCTCCAAGTCGGGTTAAATTTATCACCTGAAATCCAAACATCCCGATTGCCATGGAAAAGTAAAGTCAATCCGAGCATGAGCACTCCGTCTGTAGCGGACGTTTTTGAAAAGGCAGGAAAGTTTTCCAGTGATGGTGCCAAGGCAAAAGGCATAACGCAAAAAAATCATGGATTTTATTGCCTTTTGAATTGAATTTGCATTTCGGTGCATCCCTAAAATATCGTTGGTGTGGCCCTCTGACACAATTCAGGTTTCTCATGTGGCCCTTGTAAAAATGTATTGCCCACCCCTGCGGTATATTCATCTCACGCACATGCGCATTTGACGAAAATACCGTGTTGAACTCAAGCGAAGTGAACACGCACATAAAAAAAATAAAAAACACAACAAAGTCTGTGTTTTCTACCCTGAAACACGTGACATCAAAGCATCGATCTGTTCTGACTGACACCCATGTGAAAGAATTGCTTCGAGTGGCAACAACGGAATATGAGGCAGATTTGAAGGGGATTGTTCAAGGCAAGAACTGTAGGAGTCAATTTCTGTCATTATGTTGGTGTGTGACATTTACAATAAATCTTGCTAAGCAGAGGTGTGTGTGTGTGTCTGTGTGTGTGTGTGTGTGTGTGTGTGTGTGTGTGTGTGTGTGTGTGTGTGTGTAAGAGGAAGGGATGGGTGATGTTCATGTGTGGCCCATGTGTATGATGTGGCTTTTTGTGGTAACACAGTCAAAAATGTGGCTCTCGGTCTCTGACTGGTTGGCCACCACTGGTATAGACCATAATGCATAAAAGGGCAATCATGGGAACATTAAAGAACGTTCTTTAAAAAAGTAACTAAAAAGTTACTTTTAACAGTAATGCATTACTTTCTGGTGTAAGTAATCAACAAAGTAATTGAGTTTTTGAATGAAGTAACTAGTAACTGTAACTAGTTACTGTTTCTTAGTAACTAGCACAACACTGACCATGACATCATACTGGTGAGAAAGACCTTGATGAAATGGGATAGCAGGGTGTCGACTGTACTACGATTTTGATTAGAGATTAATTTTTCTGGACCTGCATTTAGAGTGACATTGAGCATTATGTGTTGAGACTCTGTTCTTGTTTTAAACAAAGGAAACCATGACGAGAAGCAAAAACACCCTTAAAACCAATCATAATGACTTGCCCATTTGAAATAGTTTCAATAAATTTCCTTCACTTAAAAAAAAATGGAAAAGTGGATATGAATATATCCTTGTCATTGATGATCATTTTATAAGATTTGCACAGGCATATGCGACAAAGACAAAATCTGCCAAAACAGTGGCAGACAAACTATTCAATGACTTTTTCTCTAAAGTTTGGATTCCCATCAAGAATATTTCATGACCGATATGGACAGTTTAAAAACCATACCCAAGGAAATGGGCAGGTGAAAAGATTTTATTAGACCTTGTTGCAAATGCTGAAACAATCAATATGAAACAGAGATCAAACTGGAAAGAATTGCTGAATAAGTTGATTTATGCCTAAAATTGCCTGCCTGGTCGTTCTCCCAGATTTTCAATTGATGCATTGATGAGGGTGAAAAACCCAGCCATGAAAAACATGACATGTGAAAACATGTATGCGCAAAAAACCCTGATGACACCCAACATGTGGGCTGCATGCAGAAAAAGAACATGTTGATTTACATGTAATTGGACCAATCTAAGTGTCAGGAAAGTGTACAAACTATCATGCTTGAAAACATACATAAACTGGGCTGGGCAGTCAGGGTTAAAAGAAGTGTGGACCTAGTAGCATAAAGCTACAAAGAGCCCACACCTAAAACCGCATGAGCCACCGAGGTCTGGGTAACATCAAGCTAGTAGTATCTGTCAAAGGTATGTGGAGAGGACCAGCTCGCAGCAGCATAAATGTTCTGGAAGGGAACTCCTCTAAACAGAGCCCAAGAAGCAACTATGCCTCTAGTGGAGTGAGATCTGAGACCACCTGGAGGCTGCATTCCTTTAGATTCATACGCCAAGGAGAGAGGCGTTGCTTAATGATGGGATTTTCTGTGTTCAGGTGGGCCCAAGAAAAAAAGAGCTGGTCACCTCTTCTAAAAGGTCCTGTCGATGTAACCTCACAAGGCACGCACAGGGCATAAAGCATTCAGCCTCTGGTCTTCTGCAGAGGAAAAGGGAGGAGGGTGAAAAGCAGATAGCTCGGTTACACCACCAGTGAAAGCTGGAAATCATTTAGGCATGAAGGCCGGGTAAGGCCTAAACAAAACCTTATCCCCAATGAGCGAGAATTTGGTGCATGAGGAATGAACTGAGAGTGCACTGACACTCTCAGTTCACTGGCATTGGTTTCTTTGGCAGAAACCAATGCCAGAAGCAGAGCTGTCTTTAAGGACAGGGGTTTAAAGGAGATATTCAATTCAATTCATTTTTATTTGTATAGCGCTTTTAACAATGAACATTGTCTCAAAGCAGCTTTACACAGATAATGTGGTGACTGAAAGTAAATATGTTCTTTGTACCTTGACCGAGAAAGAGAAAGAGAGAGAGAGAGAGAGAGAGAGAGAGAGAGAGAGAGAGAGAGAGAGAGAAAATAGGGTGACAGGAAGAGAAGGATATGGATTATTAAGTGTCATTATTGTTGTCCTTATTAAGTGTCCATAATGTCACTGTGCAGTTTGGACTCCGGCAAGACTTGCAATGGCAGCATAACTGAAAGGGAGAACCAGAAGGTAATACAGACATGAGGGATCTCTGAGATGAAAGACGACCCACCCGAGTGAACGTGTGAATGTGAGGTGACAAAAGCATACAAATATCCCAGTTCACCAAACACTCTATATCCATGTTCCCTCCAGATCTGAGCATTTACCTAAGAAAAAAATCTACTGATCAAAGGTTTGACTACATAAATATGTTTTCAACCTCGACTTGAACACTGAGACTGTGTCTGAGTCCTGAACACTAGTTGGAAGGCTGTTCCATAACTGTGGGGCTTTATAAGAGAAAGATCTGCCCCCTGCTGTAATCTTCATTATTTGAGGAACCAACAGATAGCCAGCATCTTTTGATCTAAGTAGGTGTGGAGGATCATTCTGGTACAGAGGTTCACTCAGATACTGCGGTGCAAGACCATAAAGTGCTTTATACGTCAGTAGTAGTATTTCATAATCAATGCGAGATTTGATTGGGAGCCAGTGTAGACTGATTAAAACAGAGGTGTTGTGGTCATATTTCCTAGATCTAGTAAGGACTCTTGCTGCTGCATTCTGAACTAACTGAAGCTTATTTATGCACTTATTTGCACACCCAGACAGTAAAGCATTACAGTAGTCTAATCTAGAAGTAACAAAAGCATGAACTAGTTTTTCTGCATCCTGTAACGACATCATATTTCTAATGTTAGCAATATTTCTAAGGTGAAACAAGGCAATCCTGGTGATATTATTCATGTTAGCCTCAAAGGAAAGACTAGGGTCAATAATAACACCAAGGTCTTTGACAGCCGTACATGCTGAAACAGAAACACCATCCAGAGATGCAACGTAATCGGAAAGTTTGCTTCTAGCTGCATGTGGTCCTAGTACTTCCATCTTATCTGAGTTGAGCAGAAGAAAGTTATCAAGCATCCACTGTCTAATATCCTTTACACACTTCTCAACATTGTTAAGCTGATCTCTCTCATCTGGCTTTGCTGAAATATACAGCTGTGTATCATGAGCATAGCAATGGATGCAAATCCCATGTTTATGAATAATTTCACCAAGAGGCAGCATATATAACGAGAAAAGCAGAGGGCCTAAGACAGATCCTTGAGGAACACAAACTTTACCTCAGAGAGTGTGGAGAACTCACCATTTTCATCAACAAACTGATAGCTATCAGTCAAATAAGACCTGAGCCAAGGGAGAGCTGTTCCCTTTATTCCAACAACTTTCTCAAGTCCAGCAAGTAGCATAGTGTGATCAATGGTGTCAAAAGCTGCACTAAGGTCGAGCAAAACAAGTAAGGAGACAAAACCCTGATCAGAGGCCAATAACAGGTCATTTACCACCTTAACTAGCACCATCTCTGTGCTATGATGAGGTGGAAATCCTGACTGATACATTTAAAAATTTTTATTCATAAGTAGGTGTGAGCATAACTGCTGTGCTACAACCTTTTCTAAAATTTTGGATATAAAGGGGAGATTTGATATTGGTCTGTAGTTGGACAGCTGACATGGGTCAAGGTCAGGTTTTTTTTAATGGGGGGGATAACTGCAAGTTTGGCAGGTTAAATTACCTCTGGAGTTATCTGTTTAAAGAAACTTGTAGCCAATGGATTGAGAATGCACATTGATGATTTTTACATTTACATTTACATTTGCGGCATTTAGCAGACGCCCTTATCCAGAGCGACGTACAAAAGTGCTTTAAATCTCTAGTAGTGAATAAATCTTACACTGGTACGAAAGAATACAAACTCAATATAAATATAACTCAAATTCTACAAACTTGGAAAGTGCTAATTTAAGTATTTCAGGAAGAGGTAGGTCTTCAGTCGTTGCTTAAAGATAATCAGGGACTCTGCTGTACGGACATCTAGGGGAAGTTCATTCCACCACCTCGGTGCCAGAACAGAGAAGAGCCTTGAATTGTACTTACCTCTCAATCTGAGAGAAGGTGGTACCAGTCGAGCAGTGCTGGAGGATCTCAGACAGCGTGGTGCAGTGCGAGATGTGATGAGGTTTTTGATGAGGAAATTAATGAAATTAAGTCATTCTTATGAATAGGAGTGAAGCTTTGTAGTTGATTGTCTGCTATAATTACACTGCTGTCTACAGGGTTACTTGTAAAATAATTTGGATTTATATTACCCGTCTGGATTTCTTGCCTGATGTTTTCAATTTTATTATTAAAAAAGTTATACCACTGTGCTAATTGTTTCTCCCTGATCATTTTGGTTTTATGGGGAGCTACATCATCTAGAGTATAACGTAACGTTGATTCTAGGTAATCAGTGGCCCAGTCGAGTTCTGCGGGGTCAGACAGAGATCTATCTAATATCGTAATTTCTGGAAGATTATTGATAAACCGCGCTGCTGTAGCTGACGTGAAAGTACGCTTAACACGGTAACATGGTGAGGTAGTAATGCAATGACTGAGGCAGATTTTAAAAGAGATGAGATAATGGTCTGAAATAGCTTCAGACTGTGGAATTATGACTTTGTTTTTTATTTTTAATCCAAATGTTAACAACAAATCAAGAGTGTGTCCACCACTATGAGTGGGTCCTATAACATTCTGATTAATTCCAACTGAATCTAGAATGGACACAACTGGTGCTCTTAAGGAGTCTTCCTGATTATCAAAATGAATATTAAAGTCACAACTAATTAATGGTTTGTCTTAAGAAGTATAGTGGTACCTCAACATACGAGTGTCCTAACATATGAGTTTTTTGAGATATGAGCGGTCACTCTGTCAATTTTTTGCTTTGATACGTGAGCAAAAGTTTGAGAAAAGAGTTTAAGACGCCTCAGTCAGTGTTGCTGATTCGTCTCGATACACATGCACACAAACAAAGGTTTGAATGTGCGCACGCACTAACACGTGACTGTGACGAATCTTGCAATGAATCAGCAACACTGGCCTCAGTCAGTGTGCTTGTTTGCCTCGCTGTCAAAGCATCTTTGATAAGTTGTGCTCGCGTTTTGTGCTTTTTGTACATTTACAGTACTTTAATCACATTTCTTTTTATAACCATGGGTCCGAAGAAAGTGAGTGGAAAGGTCAGTGCTCAGAAGAAGATAATGTTATATTTACTCCCGGGTATAGTTTTTAGGTTTACCGGTCGATGCTATATTTGTTTTTTTTGCCTTGTCTTGTGTTGTCTTATGTTGTCTGTCTGCACTGTTTGCACCAGCTTGCACTCAATGCACTTTATGTAGATTTGTGTTGTGTTGTAGCTTTATGTTGTAGCTTTATGTTGTTTAGTGTAGCACAAGGGTTTCGGAGGATCGTTGTCTTGTTTTTACTGTGTACTGTGTACCACTGTGAATAGTAGAAATGACAATTAAAGCCTCTTGACTTGACTTGACTTGATGTCTATTGAATTAAAGCATGAAATCATAGGAAAACATGAGCAAGGTGTGCGAGTGATTGACTTGGCGAGGCAGTACGGGCGTAGTACTTCAATGATATGTACTATGCTTAGCTTAGCTTTACATTCTCTTTTATTATCTTTTTATACAATATTTGTCATTTATAAATACATTTTTCTTATTCAAAAACACGTAACAAAAACAACTGGGGTGGCATTTTGGGGGCTGGAATTTCAATTGGCATTTCTCACATCCTTCCCCTCTGGAACAGAGAAACGCACTCTGGTCGACATGGGTAACAGTGAAGCCTGTGCAAAATAGAAATCGGCACTCACTGGCAAGTGGTGGTCTGACCCCGCTGAAAGAGATCCTCTGTCTTTTGAATGGGTAAACATGGACATGAACATCGTTCAGAATCAGATAATAAATAAAACGGAAATAATGTAAGTTATGTATTCTTACTGTGCGGCCCGGTACCAATTGACCCACGGCCCGGTGCCGGCCCGCAGCTCGGGGGTTGGGGACCAGTGCCTTAGGGGATATCTCCTTCAAACCCCTGGAGACTCAAAGCACTTTTGTACGTCGCTCTGGATAAGGGCGTCTGCTAAATGCCACAAATGTAAATGTAAATGTAAATGGAGGGCAAAACATGTGGGAGGGCTGGCCGCCCATGAACGCAAACTGAAACCCCCCTGTGGCCAAGCATCAGGCCGGCTGTTTACGTTTAGGATCAGAAGGTCAGAAGGTTAGGGGGCGTCTTCGCCACAGCTGTGGTGAAGGACATTTTACCTCAGGGCTTAGCAAGGGGTGGGGCCACTCTGCTCAGCCAGTAGTCTTCCACGGGGTTTGTTGGTTCTGACAGTATGGTGGGAACGGCATCACACAGCAGGAGCTGTGGAGAGCGTTCTCCTAGGAAGACACAGTTAAAAAGCCTCGTCCTCCTTCTTTTTATCATTGCCGCGCTGCTGCAGTAGCGCAATGGCAGGGCCAAAAAGAGCCTGTCCAGGCTCAACCGGCGCTCCTGCGATGTGACGCTTTTCACTATCGAGGAGACAGGATAGATTAAGCCACAGCGTGCGTTCTGCAACCACCGATAAAGCCATAGAATGCCTGCTCGCTTGGACAGTTTGACAGGCATTATGGAGAACAAGATCTTTAACTGTAGCAATATCCTTCCAGAGATGGGGTGATGGTAACCCTTTCTCCAGTTGTTGTCCCAAATCAAACAGAAGTTTGGCGTTATATGCGGACAACAAAGAGGAGACGTTAAAAGCTCTTATTGAAAGAGCCGAGGCTTTGTACAAAGCCTGATGAATGGACGTGGAGAAACAATCCATCTTAACTGGCTTGGTTGGGGCAAACAGCCTGTCTTGAGATGGGTTAATGTGTCTGGCAATGGAAGGTTTGATGATGGAGGTCACCCATGCCTAGACTCACCATATGCTTAACCTCAAGCCTTACACAAAGCTCCAGAAGTACCTAATGAGGCAGGGCAGAGGGATCATGAGGGACCACAGACAATGGGATGGGTTCCTCATCATCTGAGCCATCGTCTGCCTCTCCCTCATCCCTGAAACCGGTCGGTCTGTCGGGAAAACGGTGGTCGGCCGGGAAATAAATAATCGAACGAAAACAGGCACAGGTTAACCCAGTTCAAGGAAGGCCCCCGAGTGCAAGGTGGTGTTGCCTATATCCTCCTCCAAATAGGACAACTTAAACTCTGCAAAGCACCTAATTTGAGCCTGCAACGCATTGGCTATAGTTCTCAGGAAGGTCGATAGCTTCTTTTGCATGTTTAAGACCCAGGCAGACAACGCAGAAGAGATGGAAATCCCTAGCGGCGATGCACGCAGCCGGGCAGGCTCGCGACAGGTTTTCCACCGGTGTATCCGGTGCCGACTTAGAAAGAGCCATGAAATAATTTTGAAGTAGACGGGCAGCCTATAGAAAAGGTGCAAGCGTGGGCGGCTTGCAAAAGCTAACCAGGCTAAGGATGAGCACGTCCGGCGGAGGCTGATCCAAAGATGTGTCCTCCTGAAGACAAATAGTGCGGTCCAATAACTGGGAAGTTGTGAGGTCAGATTACAAAAGTTGCAAGAAGCGAATGTCAACTAAGGAAAGGTAGCGTGCCTTATGCACTTGGGTAAGGGTTGTTCTCTTACCTGCCATTGGGCATGCGCTCCTGTCTGTCAAGCTAGACTTGGTGCAACTGAATGCTTCTGCAGAGGTCGGGTACAGATGCCCTTCCTATAGGTGGATGTCAAAAACGAGATGATGAAATAGAACAAAAAAAATGATGACCAAAATGTGAGATGTACAGACCTTGATCCAGAAAGCAGGGTTCTCGTAAGAAATTTAACACAAGGAGGCAGACCAGGTGAACTTTTCGATTGGGAAGAACAAGTCAGTGTTGTTGTACATCACAGACTTGATGTACTTAATAGTTTATGAGGTAAAGACTGGGCAGGGAAGATGAGGTTCACAAATATTACATCAACATCTTTTCATGTCATGTGATTACTTACCCCTTGATATCAATCCAACACAGAGGTCCAAAACAAAGCAGAGATATCTCAAATAGATATCTAAACTATCAGCAGATAGAATGGAAAGAATTTACTGTAAAGTAGTTGATGACTGTTATGTCTCAATCGATCCTTGCCAGTTAAGTACACAGCCAAATAGTCATAATCAGAGAAAAGAGGAAACAATGATACAACATTTACCTGCTTTCCAGGTCATTCTGATTCACTACCGTTTGAACCACAGAAAAAGCTACCCTCAGCAGAGGCAGGATAAGATGGTTTAGCACCTGGCCATGTGACTAGGCTGGAGTTTTGTATTACTTTTGCTTATTAAAATATTGCGTAATTAAATAGGCTCATTCTTTTATAATTATATATATATATATATATACATATTAATTATATATATATATATATATATATAGAGAGAGAGCGAGAGAGAGAAATTACATCATAGCTGTAAAAAAGTATAGTACTTTGGTTACTTAAGTACATTTGAAGTTGAATACCTTTGTACTTTTACTCAAGTGAATGTTTAATGGGAGTACTTTTACTGGAGTCATATATTACCTACTGTATCTCTGTTTTTACTTAAGTACATGGTTTGTCTACACCACTGCATAATAGTAAAGACATTGTGCAGTTTGATTATACAGTAGTGAAGGGGACTCCAACAAAACAATCTACTACAGCATAACTGAAGGGGAGAGCCTGGATATAACACACACACATATATCTACCATTTTCCTTTTCATTAGCTAACTCTCAGCCTGGTTTCCACTACTCTTTCCCATAACTTCATGGTGTGACTGATTAACTTATTTCCCCTGTTGTCACAACTCCTTTATTCATAAAAAAATGTACCAGCACAGTCCGTCTCCATTCCTCAGGCATCCACTCACCTTACTGATTCTTGTTAAACAATCTGGTTAAAACCACTGCCATCTCTCCTAAACATCTCCACGCTTCTACCTGTATGTGATCTGGTCCTTCTGGTTTTCACTCTTCATCCTCCTAATAGCTGCTCTCAATTCCTCCTTACTAATCTTATCCACTTCCTGCTTCCCCATCTCCACATCATCCAGCCTTCTCTTTCTCTCTCTCTCATTTTCCTCATTCTTTAGCTGCTCACAATATTCCCTCCACCTTCTTAGAACACTCTCTTCACTAGTCAACACATTTCCACCTTCATCCTTTATTGCTCAAACTTGTAGCACATCTCTTCCAGCTTGGCCCCTCTGCCTGGCCAAAAGGCTTGGCTTTTGTTACATCCCTCTTCACCTGCTGCCGCATCTTCTTGTACTCCTGCCTGCTTTTCTCATCTCTCCAATACATCATTCCAATCCTGTTTCACCAACCTCTTTCTCCTTGTGCTTTCCTGTACTTCCTTATTCCAGCACCATGTCTCTTTGTCTTTCTTTCTATTTCCAGATGTCACACCAAGTACCTTTCTAGCTGTCACCCTTATCACTTCAGTTGCCTAATCATCCAACCATTCATTACGAGCCACTATCTGACCTCTTCCCTGAACCTTACACTACAGTCTCCCTCCTTAGGTTTCCACCATCTGATTCTTCTTTCAATCCTCACTTTCCTTCACCTCCAAAGCCATCCTACAGACTACAATCAGATGCTGTCTAGCTACACTGTCCCCTGCCAACACCTCACAGTCTCCAATCTCCTTCAGGTTGCATCTTCTACATAGAACATAGTCCACCTGCGTGCACCTTCCTCCACTTTTATGTCACCCTATGCTCCTTCTTATTATTAAAATATTCAATTCAATTCAATTCAATTCATTTTTATTTGTATAGCACTTTTAACAATGAACATTGTCTCAAAACAGCTTTACACAGATAATGTGGTGATAAAAAATGAATATGTTCTTTATAAGTGTAAGTTTGTCCCCAATAAGCAGCCGGTGGTGAATGTGGCAAGGAAAAACTCCCCGAGATGGCATAAGGAAGAAACCTTGAGAGAAACCAGACTCAAGAGGGAACCCATCCTCATCTGGGTTGCACCAAATGTCCATTTATTGCATTTATAGGCAGCATATAAGAGAAAAGCAGTGGGCCTAGGACAGATCCTTGCAGAACAACAAACCTAATCTCAGGGAGTGTTGAGAACTCACCATTTACATCAACAAACTGATAGTGATCAGTCAAATAAGACTTAAGCCAGGAGAGAGCTGTTCCCTTTATTCCACCAATGTTCTCAAGTCTAGCAAGCAGTATGATCAATGGTGTCAAAACAAGTAAAGAGACAAAACCCTGATCAGAGGCCAATAACAGGTCATTTACCACCTTAACTAGTGCCATCTCCATGTTATGATAAGGCCTAAATCCTGACTGATACATTTTAGAAATGTTATTTCCTAAGTAGATGTGAGCATAACTGCTGTGCTAAAACCTTTTCTAAAATTTTGGATATAAAGGGGAGGTTGGACAGCTAACATCGGTCAAGGTCAGGTTTCTTAATTAGGGGGTTGATAACTGCCAGTTTGAATGATTTAGGTACATAACCAATACTAATTGAAGAGTTTATTATTTTTAAAACAGATTCAATTACCTCTGAAATGATCTGTTCGAGGAGACTTGTAGGCAAGGGATCGAGAATACAGGTTGATGATTTTGACTAGGTAAATAAATTAAATGAAGTCATTCTCTTAGGTGTTTACGTAAATAGGAGTAAAGCTTTGTTACTGATTGTCTGTTTTAAATACACTGCTATCTACAGGGTTTGTAAAACAGTTTGAATTTAAATTAATCATCTGGATTTCTTGCCTGATGTTTCAACTTTATTATTAAAAATGTTCATGGAATCATTGCTACCTATTGATGGTGTGCATGTTAGTGCAGTGCTTTTATTTCCTGTTAATTTTGCTACTGTGCTGAATAAAAATGTAGGATTATGCTTGTTATTGTCTATGAGGGTGGAGAAATATGCTGATCTAGAGATTAATTTAGGAGGCTCTCCTTCCATGCTATTTGAAATACTTAATTTCTGAGTGATCTGTTTTAATGTGCACGTATGATCATTATACCACTGTGCTAATTTTTTCTCCCTGATCATTTTGGTCTTGAGGGGAGCTACATCATCTAGAGTGTAACGGAATGTTGATTCTAGGTATTCAGTGGCCCCGTCAAGCTCTGCAGGGTCAGATGGAGATCTATTTAATATAGTAATTTCCGGAAGATTATTGATAAAACTTGCTGCTGTAGTTAACGTGAATGTACGCTTAACATGGACACAACTGCTGCTCTTAAGGAGTCTTCCTGATTATTAAAATGAATATTAAAAATCATCAACAGTTAATGCTTTGTCTAAAGAAGTAGCTGATTTTGTGATGAAATCTGCAAATTCTATGAGAAAATCAGGGGAGGGACAGACACAGTCTCAATTTGGTAAATCCTGAGTGATGACTCTGTTCAGCTAGCAGCCGGTCTGTTTAGCCTGTCTGTCTGCTCTCTGGCTTTGGCTCTAGATAGTCACTTGTTAACTAGTGCTGTTCTGAGACTATGACCTATACTACAAGAAATGAGAGCAGCACCTTCCCAAGTGGTATGGATACCATCCCGCCCTAACAGGCCAGCCTTGCCCTTGAAATTGCTCCAATTATTTATGAAGCCCACATTGTTTTTGGAGCACCACTAGGACATCCAGCAGTTCAGCAACTATAACCTGCTGTAGGCTACATCGTCACAATGCATTGGGATGGGGCCAGAGCATGTTACTGCATTGGACATTGCCGTCGCTGTTTTACACACCTCTATAATATTACTCTTAATAACCTCTGACTGTCGAAGGCGTATATCATTAGCTCCTGTGTGAAAAATTAACTTAGAAAACCTGAGCTTTCCTAAAAACCTAAGCTGACCTGCTATGTCCCACGCCCTGGCTCCTGGTATACACATGACCTGTGTTGCTGGTGCCCCTAAAGGTCTAGCTAATTTCACATGCCTCAGAATAGAGTCTCCTATAATCAAAGATCTTTCAGGTTTCTCAGCGGATGCTTCACTGAGGAGAGCAAAAACCTGTTGAACACGTGAAGTGGAGAGGAATGGTCCCGTGAGTGAGCCTTAGCGTTAACTTTGGCTTTGTGAGTATGCCGCCGAGTTGTCACCCACTCGCCCCGCTGCGAGGGCTTTATTGCCGGAGTCGGGGGAATGCTAACTTCACCTAGAGCATCCAGACTTTCCCTTGCAGAACTTGGACTGCTCTCGCACTCACTACTTCTCTCTAGACTCTCTATGTGCTCCTCTAATGTTCTAATGCTAATGCTAACTTATCCGTCAAAAAGCTAACTTACACTTCTCACAGATAAAATTATCGCTAACAACGGAGAAAGACTGACTAAACATGTCACACTTTACACACTGAATGAGCTGGATGCTCGCCATAGCAGAGAAATTCCGTACCTTAATGTGGTTACTGTAGTGTGTGTTCGTAGTTCTAATTGGAATGGTCTCCACTCGCTGCTTTCAAACCCTTAAACAGGGAATAAAGCACTCTTCCAAAAGCAAAAAGAGAAGAAATGGAACCAACAAAAAGTAGTGAATACAGAAGCTCAAAATATTTTGAGATTTTAAAGCGATGAGAGAGAAAAAAAAAAACTAACTGTGAAAATGTAAATGCCGATACAAACACAAAATTTCTGACAAACAATCAACAACAGGAAGCTACGTCACCCCAACAGGAAGCTGTAGCCACAGAATATGTATTCACCACTGCCATTTCCATCATTTTAGTAAAATCTACCATCATCTGCCTTTCCACATTACTCTCCTTAAGGCCATACCTACCCATCTCCTCCTCATCACCTCTGTTCCTTTCACCAACTCTTCAATTCAATTCAATTCATTTTTATTTGTATAAATTATTTGTATTTGTAAAGTAAATATGTTCTTTGTAAGTTTGTCCCTGATGAGCAAGCCAGTGGCGACTGTGGCAAGGAAAAACTCCCCGGGATGGTGAAAGGAAGAAACCTTTAGAGGAACCAGACTCAAGAGGGAATCCATCCTCATCTGGGTTGCACCGAATCTCCATTTGTAGCAGATATACGATGTTGCGGGGTACAGTGATGATGATCATAAGCGAAAAGTAGTCCTGAGTCAGTGTAGGAGACTGTTGACATTAACTACAGTCCAATCATTCCTCAAAGCGCCCGTTTTTAATCCAAAAGTTTATGGAACCACCAAGGCATTGATGAGAAACTGTCCCAAGCTGCAGAGAGTGGCCTCCAGTCGAAGAGAACACTATACAGAGGCAGGCCTGGACGAAGTGGGAAGATCCACGGAGGGGAGCGGGGCCAGTGGTCACTGGAGCCTCAGGAGCATGTTTAACTCGACCGAGAGAGAGAGAGACAGAGAGAGAGAGTGAGAGAGAGAGAGAGAGAGAGAGAAGAGGGTGACAGGAAGAGAAGGATATGGATTATTAAATGTCCTTATTGTTATATGAAAGTTAATATCACTGTGCAGTTTGGACTCGGCAAGATTCGCTATGGCAGCACAACTACAAGAGAGAACCATATAACTATGGGGCTTTATGAGAGAAAGATCTGCCCCCTGCCCTGCTGTATTCTTCGTTATTTGAGGAACCAACAGATAGCCTGCACCTTTTGATCTTTTGAAGTAGGCGTGGAGGATCATACTGGTATGATCCTCCATTGATTTGGCACATGTTTTATGTTGGATGCCCTTCCTAATGCAACCCACCCCATTTATCCCGGCTTTTCAAGTTATGAGATCTGGTTTAAAACCATTGGAGCTATGCAACAGAGACTGTAACATTTAAAGAGTGTGACTGGAAAAAGTTTCATAAATGGTGTATGGACTTTCACTTTGCTGTTAGAATGGATCTATTTTCACTGGAGCTCTACAAACTAATTTTTTAGGGAAAAGACGTACTTCAACAGAGCAACATAGTTCATGGAGAACATCTCTAGGTTACGACCGTAACCCTAGTTCCCCGAGGGAACGAGACATTGCGTCGAAATGCTATGGGAAAGTCCCTGCGTGACCGCGCTCTGAACCATGTGTGTAATGTGACCAATAGGCGTTTGAAACGTGACGTCATCAGCGGGCGACGTCGCATAAACAGGAAGCTACAAATGGCTGCGAGATGGACAAGATGCTTACTTCTGCGAGAGAAGGTAAGCACCGCAGGAATGCAGGGAGTGTGGCATGGAGACGCAGCGTCTCGTTCCCTCTGGGAACCAGGGTTACGGTCGTAACCTAGAGATGTTCTCCTTCAGGAACTCGAACTGGGTCGAAACGCTATGGGAACGAGTGTCCAATTATGCCACACTAACCAGACCCTGCCTAGAGAGTGATGTCCTGGAGTGGCACTCCAGCGGACCAGGCCGTAGAGGCCGCCACACTCCGGCTGGAGTGAGCTCAAACCCCGAGCGGTGCGGGAAGGCCAGAGGACTTGTGAGCCGACACAATCGCATCCACTACTCATCTGCTCAACGTCTGCTTATTGGCCTGGAAACCTTTCCTGTTAGGGCCATAGCAAACAAGCAGCTGCTCCGACTTTCTCCACAGACTCGTCCATGCTCGCACTGGACACAGTCGGTGCTGTCGCTCCTGATTGGGGGCTGTAAACCGAGGAGGGCAGAATGCCTGTAACAGGACGTGAGGGAGCCGAAGGCACCTTAGGTACATACCCAGGTTTCGGATAGAGAAACGCTCTGGCCATGCCAAGGGCAAACTCCAGGCGAGACAGGGCCACAGACAGAGTCTGCAGATCCCTGATCCTCTTCAGGGAGGAAATCGCCAAGAGGAAGGTGGTCTTAATAGACAGAAACCTAAGGGCCACATCGGCTGATAGCTCGAAGGGGGGTTTAGATAGATCCCATACAGGCACTCTGGGTCGCATCCCGGGACTCAGCCTCCGGGTACTGCGGCAGAAATGTGTCACCAGTGGGTGCCTACCCAGCGACTCGCCTGCAGGCAGGGAGCCATATGCCATATGCCGCGATGGCGGACACGTTAACCTTTAGGGTCGAAGGGGTCAACCCTGCGGCAAACTGTTACTGTAGGAATTCCAAAACCGAACCAACCGGGCAGTTGACAGGTTCCAGGCCATGGTGCTCGCACCAAGACGTGAACAGTCGCCATCATGCGGCATACAACCTCCTTGTGGAGGGAGCATTGGAGTGGAGAAGGGTTTCTACCACCTCTGTAGAGAGACCAGCTGTTACAAACTGTGCCCCCTCAGGGGCCACAGCCTCCACAACTCTGGGCGGAGGTGAACCAGGGTTCCACCTGCCTGTGAAAGGAGATCCCTCCTGGTAGGAATTTTCCACCGAAAATTCCACCGAAATGGAGTCCCTCGAGTAGGGACACCATATCCGCAAACCATGGTTTGCCCGGCCATCGAGGCGATACCAGGAGGAGATGGACTCCATCCTGGCAAACTCTCTCCAGGAACTCCAGGAAGCAGTGCGATCGGGGGAAAGGCATACAGGCGTAGCGTCGGCCACGACTGTACCATGGCATCCAGCCCTAAAGCTGGGTGAGAGAGAGAAAACCAGAGGGGACAGTGCGAGGTCTCCTGGGTCGCAAAAAGATCAACCTGGGCTCTGTAAAACCTCCGCCATATGAGCTCCACCACCTCGGGGTGGAGACGCCATTACCCAGACCTCGGCCCCTGAATCGACAGGGCGTCTGCTCTGACATTCAACTGACCGGGATGTAAATGGCCCTTAAAGACAGGAGCCTGTCCCGAGACCACAAGAGAACCACTTGCGCTAGCTTGTACAAGGAGCGAGATCGGAGACCCCATGGTGGTTGATGTAAGAGAGCACCGCAGTATTGTCCGTGCGGACCAACACATGGTGATCCCTCAGGTCCAGGAGAAAGTGTTTTAACCCCAAAAACACTGCCATCATCTCCAGGCAATTTATGTGCCACTAGAGACGTGGGCCGCTCCACAGACCCTGGGCGGAGTGGTCACTCATGACCGCTCCCCACCCCATGAGGGAAGTGTTTAGCGTCATGTGACGACACGGAGTCCCCAACACTGGGCCACAGGACAGAAATGTCCGGTCTTTCCAGACATCCAAGGCTCAAAGGGCAAGCCGCGAGACCTTGATAGTACGATGCGGGTTTTCCCTAAGGGAGAACCCCTGCCAATGGAGGGGCCTCATGTGCAGGAACCCGAGCAGAACTACGCTGGACGCCGCCGCCATGAGACCCACCAGCCTCTGGAACTGCCTCACAGTGAGTGGCTGGCCTTCCCGCACTCTCCCGACGGCAGTGAGGATGACCTCGACCCAAGCAGGCGACAACATCCATCAGCTTACCTTCCTCGGAAAAAGAGGCATGTAATGCCGCGCTGCTCGCACCGGGAGAAGAAGCAGCCATCAGGCCTGCTTCTCCAAAAGAGCAGAAGCTCGATTCAGCAGACAAAGTTGAAGCGGACTCATCCAACCCCAACCCCGCTGCAAAATCGGCCTACGAGCGCCGGCACCGCTTTGCCTGCTAGTCATAGTCATGCGGCTACAATGCGAGCAATCGACTCCCTCGAGAGCCGATTGTGCATGCTCCACTCCCAGGCAAACACACCGATCATGCGAATCCTTACCGGTAATGAAACATGGACATGGATGAACACACTTACGGTAATTCTGTCTGCCAGCCATCACCTGATCAGAAAAACACAGCGAAAGAGTGCAGAAGCTAGCGTCTTGTCCATCTCACAGCCATTTGTAGCTTCCTGTTTACGTGACGTCGCCCGCTGATGACGTCACGTTTCAAACGCCTATGGGAACGCCCCTGACCTCAGAGCGCGGTCACGCAGGGGCGTTTCCATAGCGTTTCGAAGCAGCTCGAGTTCCTGAAGGGGAACTAAATTTCATTGCACATTTCTAAAATGGCTGGGGATAACAGCGATAACAAAGAAAAGTGTAAGAATTGCGAGGTGAAGTATGATCATTTCTAAATGTCGAATGATGAAACTGACGGTTGCATATCCAGCAAAGTGCTAGCCATCATCCATGCTGTTACTGGAGAACTGCTGGAAAGAATTATCAACCATAATTTGAAAGACACCTCTCTTTGTTCATGCTACCCAAATACACACCACTGATCAAACGTGTGAAACCTGCTGTGAGGACAGTAAAGGTATGGCCAGAGGGGGCTATTTCTTCTCTACAACAACAGTTTCATGGTACTGACTGGAACATGTTCGCTTCACAGGCCACACTGGACTTTCACACAGACATGGACATTTACACATCATCTGTTTTGGACCATATTAACACGTGCATTGACAATGTCACTACTGTCAAACACATGAAATGCTTTCCTAACCAGAAGCCGTGGATGAACTCTGAAGTCCGTCTCCTGTTGAAAGCAAGAGATGCTGCCTTTAAAATCTGGCAGTGCGGAGGACTACAACAGAGCCAGGTCCAACCTGAAAAGGGGCATCAGGAAAGCAAAGCTCACATTTAAACGCCACATAGAAGAGCACTTCCACAACTCTGACCCCAGACGCATGTGAAAAGGCATTCAGTCAATCACAGACTACAAACCCACAGCTCAACCAACCAGCAGTGTCTTCCAACCGAACGAACTTAATCACTTTTTTGCTCGTTTTGACCAAAGCACAGGACATTTTACACCAACCACGGACTCTGCTACTGCTAACAGCCCACTTTCAATCTCAACAACGGACGTCTATTCAGTGTTCAGCAGAGTGGATGCACGTAAGGCAGCTGGCCCGGACAGCATACCGGGACGTGTTCTCAGAGCATGCGCTGGACAACTGGCACAGGTTTTTACTGACATTTTCAACCTGTCACTGGCCCAAGCCACGGTACCAACATGCCTGAAGACCACTACTATCGTACCAGTGCCTAAGCACTCAGCTGCTAAATGCCTAAACGACTTTCACCCGGTTGCACTCACCCCCATTGCTATGAAGTGCTTTGAGAAACTGGTCCTGAATCACCTCACTGCGGGCCTACCACCTACACTGGACCCATACCAGTTT
>MU583252.1:77065-93694 GCA_024362625.1 Silurus asotus
TATATATATATATATATATATATATGTGCAAGCTGAAAACAGTCTACTATATATATGTGTACCTGTACAATATATGTATATATATATACAGTGAGGAAAATAAGTATTTGAACACCCTGCTATTTTGCAAGTTCTCCCATTTAGAAATCATGGAGGGGTCCGAAATTGTCATCGTAGGTGCATGTCCACTGTGAGAGACATGATCTAAAAAAAAAAAATCAGAAATCACAATGTATGATTTTTTAACTATTTATTTGTATGATACAGCTGCAAATACGTATTTGAACACCTAAAAAAGTCAATGTTAATATTTGGTACAGTAGCCTTTACTTTACAGAGTAGTAGTAATCCTGTAGTTTTTCACCAGGTTTGCACACACTGCAGGAGGGATTTTGGCCCACTTCTCCACACAGATCTTCTCTAGATCAGTCAGGTTTCTGGCCTGTTCGCTGAGAAACACAGAGTTTGAGCTCCCTCCAAAGATTCTCTATTGGGTTTATGTCTGGAGACTGGCTAGGCCATGCTAGAACCTTGATATGCTTCTTACAGAGCCACTTCTTGGTTATCCTGGCTGAATGCTTTGGGTCATTGTCATGTTGGAAGACCCAGCCTCGACCCATCTCCAATGCTCTAACTGAGGGAAGGAGGTTGTTCACTAAAATCTCGCAATACATGG
Source organism: Silurus asotus (assembly GCA_024362625.1). Taxonomy (NCBI): domain Eukaryota; kingdom Metazoa; phylum Chordata; class Actinopteri; order Siluriformes; family Siluridae; genus Silurus; species Silurus asotus. The sequence continues at coordinate 77,742 of MU583252.1, forward strand.
CCCCGGTCATGCTCTCCTTAATACAGTGCAGTTGCCCTGTCCCATGTGCAGAAAAACACCCCCCAAGCATGATGCTACCACCCCCATGCTTCACAGTAGGGATGGTGTTCTTGGGATGGTACTCATCATTCTTCTTCCTCCAAACATGTTTAGTGGAATTATGAACCAAACGTTCTATTTTGGTCTCATCTGACCACATGAATTTCTCCCATGACTCCTCTGGATCATCCAAATGGTCATTGGCAAACTTAAGACATGCCTGGACATGTGCTGGTTTAAGCAGGGGAACCTTCCGTGCCATGCATGATTTCAAACCATGATGTCTTAGTGTATTACCAACAGTAACCTTGGAAACGGTGGTCCCAGCTCTCTTCAGGTCATTGACCAGCTCCTCCCGTGTAGTTCTGGGCTGATTTCTTACCCTATTAAGGATCATTGAGACCCCACGAGGTGAGATCTTGCATGGAGCCCCAGTCCGAGGGAGATTGACAGTCATGTTTAGCTTCTTTCATTTTCTAATGATTGCTCCAAAAGTGGACCTTTTTTTCACCAAGCTGCTTGGCAATTTCCCCGTAGCCCTTTTTTAGCTTTGTGGAGGTGTACAATTTTGTCTCTAGTGTCTTTGGACAGCTCTTTGGTCTTGGCCATGTTAGTAGTTGGATTCTTACTGATTGTATGGTGTGGACAGGTGTCTTTATGCAGCTAACGACCTCAAACAGGTGCATCTAATTTGGGATAATAAATGTAGTGGAGGTGGACATTTTAAAGGCAGACTAAAAGGTCTTTGAGGGTCAGAATTCTAGCTGAAAGACAGGGGTTTAAATACTTATTTTCAGCTGTATTATACAAATAAATAGTTTAAAAATCATATATTGTGATTTCTGGATTTTTTTTTTTTAGATTATGTCTCTCACAGTGGACATGCACCGACGATGACAATTTCAGACCCCTCCATGATTTCTAAGTGGGAGAACTTGCAAAATAGCATTCCTCTTTAATGCCATAGCCTTATAACCATTTGTCTGTACTTCTTAATGATTCCCACACATCTCTGCACTTTTATAGCCTTTATATTTATTCCATGTACAGATGCTTACATACTGTATATATCACATGCTAAAAATATGCTACATATTTATCTGCACTATTGCTACATTTTGCACTTCTGGTAGATGCCAAACTGCATTTCGTTGCTGTGTACCTGTACAATGCAATGACAGTAAATATCTATCTATGTATCCATCTATCGAACTATCGATCTATCTAGCTTGCTTGCTCGCTTGCTTGCTTGCTGGATCCTGATGAGAACTATCTGCATGTGAATGCCTACGTACAGAATGGTGAACAAACTGTTCAAACCATGGTTGAAATACAAACCTACTAAAGGTCTTAAACTGTGGAAATTCGAGGTATCACAGAAGCTATCATCTGCAATTCGCAAGATGAGCAGCACATCAGAACTGTTCTGAACAAAGTTAAACACAGAACAAAATAATTTTGCTCCGACCAGGTGTATGGAGACGCTGTGGACTACTGGAGCTTTCACACATCTTTGGAACCTCCTGAACAGCCACAAACATGGGAAACTTAGAAGCATGTCACATCAATTCTGACTCAGAAAAACACCTGCAAACTGAGGTCTCCTCTGCTCTTCAACAAAAGTATTTTTACTAGCCATCCTTCTGTTGATAGTTGTTTTTTTTTAAACTAGATTTGCTAATAAACAATGTGCAAGAATGTAATACTAATGGTGTCCTTTGTGTAATGTACATACTGTATGTCATCTGCAAACTTAACTGTATGTACAAGGATGTAACTACAGTGTTTGCTAAAACGTTTTAAAGGTAAAACTAGTCATGTAATGTGCATGTTAACCTATGTATCCGATATTTGTTTTTAATTTGCTTAGAGAATATGAAAATGTAAAGAATGTTGATGCAGCTAAAAGTCTTTGATTACCTTATAGAATTTAATATTTTAAAAATGTAAATGTCATGTCATAAGTCTTCTGAAATAAAATCCTTAGACTATATCGGTGGTGATCATTATTGTTCTGAATGCTCCAAAATGACAAAACAGTTGTTGAAAATTGTACGTGGACAGATCCAGGGTCATATTGTTGTATTAAGAGTGTGCAAAGAGCCATTGTTGAGAAAAAACTAGTAAAACAGTTAACGATGTTGAAATAAAAAAGGATTTTTACAAGTGTAACTGAAACATATAATCGATAAATCATGAAAGAGTGCAGATACTTTGTGACCCTTTCAAGCAACGCCCCAAGTTCAGCTAGCAAAACATGTCTGTAGCGCTCTGCACACATTAATAAATCTCAGTTAGACTTTTTTCTGCTACAGGTGATGTAGGTGTCACAGTTGCGGTTGTTGTGGAGAGGTTTGGAGCTTGCTTTAGTAAAAATGGTGTTCACCCTTCATATGCGAAATGCCTCTCTCACTGTAATACATATACCGGGTGAAAACAGCAAAGTCATCACTATTATATATAATAAGCCACATTACATACCTCTCAACAAGAAATAGATTACTGATACATTGATAAAAGTCAAAATGGATAAAAATGAGCACATACTGTTTACACATACTACACTTTAGATCTGCTTAACATTTGTTCCATCTGTAAAGCAAATTTATCCATGAAAAATGATAGATAAAGGGTATGTTGATCCAATGGCCTTCCGGGATTTAATGAAGCCCCCATGATGTTTGCGAAAGGCCTGGGAGGTTTGTTCTAAGGTCCTTTTAGAATGCCACTTCCATTCCTCAAAAGGGGGATCACTATTGGAAAACATCATTTAAAAAATGCAGCCAAGGGTATTATAAGCGGGGTAGTAAGCAACTTTATGAGTCACAAACCTGGAATCAGGACGGATCGGGCCTTGCAATGATTGCGTGTAAAAAAATATAACTAACCACTGGGACATTGACACATGGACACGAATAAAAGATCCAAAAGTACCCAGTCTGAGAAAAAGACCATGAAGAGAGGTAACAAGCATCAACCCATCACTCACAAATGGAAACAGCTAAACATTTTCTAACATCATGGCAACACCAGGACAGAACTGGATATTTTCACACTACTTTATACCCCAACGAGTATTGAAAATACACTGGTGTCGAAATACATCCTCTTTCTGCTTTGACGGACAATGGACCGTTAGTTCTTCATGGTTGGAAACAATTAGAATTACATTGAATTGAACAACACTTTTTTACACATCACCTGCAAAATTGTGAATGCTGATGGTACCAACATAGCAAATGATGCAAATGCGGGGGTTGTCAACTACCCTATCGCATCGCTTTTTTACAAGTAAATAAGTAAAGTAAACAACTAATTTCTCAATCAAGCAGTACTTATCTTCACAGAGCTATCTTTGAATGTCTCCTCAATTATGGCAAATGACAGGCTTGAATAATTCAAAAAGATTCACTGCTGAAAACAACTGTTTTGACCTGATTGGAAACATTTACTCAAATATACTTTTTCAAGATAAACATTTACTAAATATCATCGATTTGAGGATTAACATAATGTGTAGTAAAGATTCCTTTTTTTTTTTATAAAAAAAAGGAAAAACCAGTTTAATTAAAAAAAATAAATTGTCAACGGTTCTATTTTCTTGAAGACAGTATCCGTCTCACCACCTGTAAAACTGGGTTATCCTCAACACCACCGCCAAGTATCCTAACCAAAATGTTTGCATGAAAACCTTCAGAAGTTACCTAAAACTATTATTTTTGGAATGGTAGATAACGGGACGCCTTCAGCAGGTCATACCATAAAAACTTATTTAATTTCACACATTACCATACAGAGTTGTAGCATTCTATGTAGACGGTACTTGATATTCTGCAAAACCCCTTAAACCCGTTTTCCTGTCCGGCAACGTGGTCCGTGAAATCCATTCTTTAATTTTAGCTTCAGGAAAACAACTAAAGGATCAGGAGTTGGCTATCAACAGAGATGAGTACCCAAACGGTTATACTTTATTCATACTCAATCTGAATGATGACAACTGCAGGCAGCATTTATCTTTAATAAAGTTGGGGAATGTGTGATTGAACTCAGATTGCAGCAGTCCCTTCCGAGAAAGGTGAATGCCAGTGTATGCCAAGTGTATGCCAGTTTTGACAGTATTCTAGAAATTAACAATAGAAGAAACATTTTAATAGATTACCAGTAAAGCATGAATACGAGAGAAATAACGAATGTTATGAGAAGATGTCCTGAAATAGAAAAAATATTCCATGGTGTGATGGCCTGCGATGAGTCCTACGGATACGTTGACAAGGTTTTCTGATTTGTTCATTGTGAATACGCATCAGAGACACATGCCGGGCGAACTCTTTCCTGATTCAATGCATTATTTTTTTGCAAAACAATTGTTCTGAAATAAAATATAACCAAGTACCAGTTTTAAATTCTACTTCAGTTTGTTGCAGACAACACTGTGTATTTTTTCTGAGTCATTGGTCTAAAGGATATTCATTTAATCACAGTATGATTATAAATAGCTCTAGTACCCTAGAGAATAAAAAGCGATCCTTTAGCTGTATCCAATGTGTTAACTCTTTAGATGCGTTTCAGCTGCATGTGTGTAGTGGAATCTAAATCACTATGGTTAACAGGAAAATTCTTGATACCACTTATTTTATTGAAATAAACGCTAGAAATTAAAATGCAACAATAGTAGTTCTGTGTCAGTCATTTAAAAAAAATTTGAGCCAGGCAGAGCTGTTAAAGAGTGTTGGGTTACGAGGATAAAGAATCTTTTTTGGTGATGGTGGAGAAATGGAAACAAGTTGAGAAAGGTATGGATCTTTAGATCTTTTTATATTGGATATTTTGTGTTGAATAGCCCTGTTAGGTATTGTCAAAAAAGGTGCGTTTAGGCTAGTGACAGTATGTAGTAATTCTTTCCATCCCAACAGTCTCTGATCATTGGATACTTTATGAGGAGTGTTGAGATTCTTATTATGTGGAATAATAGTGTTTCCCTTAAAACAGAATTCACTATCGTAATTCCACAAAGCAGTTTTACCCAAATAATAATAAAAAAAATTTCATAATGTACAAAGCATTTTTTGGTTCCTTGCAGAAACGTTAGTAAGCACCTCTTGCATGATTTCATCTCCGGGAGTTTGCAATCTTTGTTGCTGTTGCTTCTGTTTTGCTTTCCTTAATTTGGGTAGGGACAGGGTCAGTTACGCAGTTGCTCTCCCATTTTAACTATGTTTAAAATCTTTTGCAGTGCCGATGAGAAGAGTTTAGCCTCCTCATAATCCTTCAGATCTGTCCTTGACAAAATGCATCGCATTGCATAGTCTAAGTTGTTTTTCGACAGTCTTTCTTAAGCTTTCTTTCTTTGCAGAGTCGTTTCTAAGTTTATCGAGCTAATACTGAGGGACTAAATAAATGTTCTCAGCAAACTCCATGCTAACCATTAGGTTGCTTATAAACGTAATGGCTATGCTGAGCAACGGAAGAAGGAATCCAATGGAAAAGAAGGAATCCTCCAGTCTGCATTCAGAAAGTATTCAGATCTTCTAGAAATGGCATTTTATAAAACTGAAATAGCCTACGTACATAAGTATTCATACTCTTATTAAACTACTTAGTTGAAGCAAGTCTTTTTTTTTTTTTTTTGCCCACCTGGATTGTGGGATTTTCTGCCATTCTTCATGGCAAATCCTCTCATTCTGGGGCAGGTTGGATGGGGCTCTCTGTGGACAGCCAGACTTAGGTCTCTCGAGAAATGCTCAATATGGTTTAGTCAGGCTTGTCCCGCAGCCACAATTGTGTTGTTTTGGCTGTCTGCTTAAGGTAATTATCATGTAGGAGGGTGTACCTTCAGCCCAGTCTGAGGTCCTGAGCGCTGAGGAACAGGTTTTATTGAGAATATCTCTATTTTGCTCCATTTAGCTTTCCCTCAACCCTGACCAGTCTCTCAATCCCTACTGCAGAAAAACACTCAGCATGATGCTACCACCACCATGCTTTACTGTTGGGGTGGTTTTGGGCAGGTGATGAGCCCAAGTGGGCTTCCATAGGTTTTGCACAGAGGAGATGCTTCCTCTTGGATAGCTTCACTGCAGAAGCAATTTTTTGTGGCCTTCCCCAGATCTGTGCATTGTAACAGTCCTGTCTCTGAGCTCTGCAGGCAGTTCCTTTGACCTCATGGCTTGGTTTTTGCACTAATACACATTAGCTGTGAGGCCTTCTAAAATTTGGTAATTTGGTTCCAGCTGTTAGTTACTCTCCTCTTCTCTACTCACTTGAGTGTTGCGAGTTGTTGTTAAAGGGGTTCCCAAAGGTGTGATGGGCAGTCAGTGGGCTGGTGTGGATGGTAGGTGTGAAGATAAGGTTCTTAAACCTGCAAGAGAAGGCATTGAGGTCATAATCTAAGGCTTTGTTTGCTTAAGTGGGGAGGGGTGGTCTCCTGTAGTTTGTGATATGTTGCAGGCCTTTCCAACTGATGCAGGATTGTTAGCTGAAAAACATCTTTTCAGCTCTTCAGTGTAGCTTCTTTTAGGGTCCCTGGTGGTCTAGTGGTTAGGATGCGGCGCTTTCATCGCTGCGGCCCAGGTTTGATCCCCGGTCAGGGAACCAACCCCAGCCACTCTTAGTGGCGGTCCCAAGCCCAGATAAATTGGGAGGGTTGCGTTAGGAAGGGCATTCAGGGTAAAAACATGTGCCAAATCAAACATGCGGATGATCCGCTGTGGCGACCCCTAATGGGAGAAGCCGAAAGAAAGTTTTTAGTGTAGCGTCTTTTGGCTATTCTGATCTCTGTTGTCAGTAGGTTCCTGGCCTGCTTGTACAGGGCTTTATCCTCCCCTCTGTAGGCATCCTCTTTGGCATGTTAAGGTTTTTAAAGTTTAAAACTCTGAAATTATATTATTTGGGGGTATTTTATAATCAAATAATAATTGAATAAATGTTTTTCACATATACAAATTTATAGAAGACATGCTTTTGAACAGAACAAATATATTCAAATATACTGTATGTGCTTTTGTAGTTAGTTTATTTAACATAAATTATAAAACCAAAACAGCAATGCACATGACACCTGGAAGTTCTTTAAATTTTGATTATGGTCACAAAACATGGTGGAAAAAAGTAAGAAAATAGCTGGGTCAGTGTATGAGAAAATATTATATAAAATGTAAATACATTTACAGTAGGAGGTATGTTGAATAGTAATAAAAATGAAAACAACAAAGAATAACAGTTTTTGGAATAAATAAAATGTTGGGTAAATGAAAAGCAAATCAAGGGGAACATAAAACCCAAGTCAGCAGTAGATTTAACCACATCCGACAAGAAACCACTGATAATAGTTTATCATCTGAAAGAGGTACCTGAACAAGTATATGACTATCATTGCCAAATGATATACACTCTGTCAAGAATTATTATCAGTTAGTACAAACATTTCACATGATGACCAACCCTTTCAAACAAACACTACATAGGATACCAAGATGATTTTAACACAATTTCAAACGTGCAAATGTGATAATTATATGAGAACACAGTGATGCTTGGCCACACAGGAACAAAAAGGTCATTGGCACTTTAAATTCATTATAATTTGGACAAAAACCAACAAAATTATTACGCTGCAGAGTCTATTTACAGTAATACAGAAGTAATTCATTTGTAAGGCACACATTGTTTTGACAGATATTTGCCAATTAGCAAAAAGTAGCAAACAATGACTGCATGTAATGTGAATGTGTTTTCAATAAAGTCCAGTCTGTTGAGTTTGAACAGTTCCCTTTAAAAATATTTCACACATTACTTCAGCAGTGTATCGTACAATTCATTACTTAATTAATTACTAAACAAGTAGTCTGAATGCAAAATGGAATGCTGATTGATTCAATACCACAATAACCACATTTTATGTCTTTAAACGAAAAACTACTATTAAGTGGCTTTATCTAAGTTATAATGCTAAAGAAATCATGACTTAAATGAATGAAGAAGAAAACAAAACCTTTTCCATAATTTTCTCTCAGGTGTCATGGTTAACAATAACAGTAGAATACAACTTGGAGATAAACACTCTCTTATACTGAATATTCTTTTTCTCTATTCACTATCTATCATATAAGAAATGTACAGTTCATCACAGAAATACTGACATTTTTACATGAAAAAAAAAATCAATACCATGCCCCCTTTCATTGGCTCAAAAACAAATGCTGCATCTGCAATTCATTCAGTCATTGAAAAGAAAATGTGCAAAAAATTCTTATGTAGCATTGGACACGAAGAAAAAATATTTGGGCATTTCTCTTTGTAAATAAGAGTGAAATCATATGTATGGCTTCAGCCTGTGCCCATTATATAAGTGGGATCTATTTTTTCCTGACAGAAGACAGTTCCCTTAGAATTTCAGCAAACTTGGGCCGATTTTCAGGTTTGTAATCCCAGCACCTCTGCATGATATTGTAGACCTCATCTGAGCACTTTTGTGGGCACAACATTCTGTACCCTGCATTAATGAAAAGAATTGTATAAAAATTATACCAGTTACAAATTTAAGATTCATTAGAATGTCTGACCTTAAAATGAATAAATAAATGCATAGCATAGGTATAAACATGTGCTGCATGTGAAAGTTTATAAGACTTTATACCTTTTTCAACTTGTTCACGGGCTTGCTGGTTGGTCATGCCTGGGTATGGACATACTCCCAGACTAAATGTCTCCCACAGCAGGATCCCATAGCTCCACACATCACTCTCTGAGCTGTATCTCCCTGATAGAAATGAATAGAAATTCACAGATACGCACAAGTTTTATATATAAACTGTATGGACAATAGTGACATTTGAAAAGGGGACTGTACTGTCATCACTTTCTAAAAACATAATCATTAATATGGATTTGCTCCCCTCTTTGCAGCTATAAGAGCTTCCACTCTTCCTCGAATGCCTTCCAATACATTTTGGAGAAAGGTCTGGCACTGATGTTGGACAAGAAGGCCTGGCTTGCAGTCTCTGTTCCAGTTTATCCCAAAAGTGTTCGATGGGACTGAGGTCAGGGCTCTGTGCAGGCCAATCAAGTTCCTTCACAACAAACAATCCAACCATGTTTTTATGGACCATGATTTTGCACTAGTCATTGTGAAATAGAAAATGCCTTTCCAAATCCCCACAAATTTGGAAGCATAGCAAAATGGAAGCAAAGGTTCAAACTGTCTTGGTACACTAAAGATTTCCCTTTACTGGAAGTAACAAGCCTAGCCAAACCTCTGAAAAACAGCCCTCCTCCTCATTATCAGTCATCCACCAAACTTGCAAGTGACAATTTTTGTCCAGAGTCCAAGTTAGAATCATGAACATGATTTGCACAACCCTATCCAACAAATAACAGTGCACTTGGCTTTTATGCTGCTGCTTGGCCATGGAAACCCATTCCATGAATCTCCTGCCACACAGTTTTTGTACTGGTACTAATGCCAGTGGAAGTTTTTCAGTACAAACCAAATTTTTTTTTAATAGTCACCAAAAGTGATGTGCCCCAATACTTCTGTCCATATCCTGTAGGAGCTGATAAAGAATAAATTTATTTATGTAAAATTATTGTATAATTATTAATAATGAGGACCGAAGACTTCATCTGGTGTGTGTGTGTGTGTGTGTGTGTGTGTGTGTGACTCATTTCACTTTGTAACTTAAATTGAGTAACTTTGAACGTAAATTAAGATTCCAAGATTTGCTTTTTTTATATTTACAAAATCAGAATTGAGAGGTTCAGTAGACTATTCGTGTCATGGGGAGTTGTACCTAAGGGTTTAAGGTGCTGGGTTCCTGACCAGAAGGTTGTGGGTTCAAGCCCTGGTATTGCTAAGCTGCCACTCTTGGGCCCTTGAGCAAGGTCCTTAAACCTCGGTGCTCCAGGGATGCTGTATTATGGCTGACTCTGCGTTCTGACCACAGCTTCCGAGCAAGCTGGGATATGTGTAGAAAATAATTTCAATGTGCTGTTATTTATATGTGACAAATAAAGGCTATTCTATTCTAAGATGTCAAGAACACAAAATGCTCTTTACTGATAACTGGAATGTTTTCAGGAAGGATCCTAGGCTCTTTTGACCTGATGGCCTGCAAAATGGAGTGGCACTCCCATAAGACATCATCTCCAGGATGCTGTCTGATAGGAATACATTTATTTCAATTAATTTATTTTCCAGAAAGTTTGTTTAACTAACTTAATTAACATTAAAATAGATATGAATGAACGCACAGACAGCACCTCTGATCTAAAGATAGGACTGCTAAATATTAGATCTCTTACGCCAAAGGCACTGATACTATAAATAATGTAAAGAAATACAATTATTAACGATCAGGAGTTTAATGTACTGTGTTTTACAAAAACGTAGATTACACCAAATGAATATCTAGCATTAAATGAAACTAGGGTTGCACAAGTCGGTGCACTCTTAGTGACGTCCCAAGCATGGGGAGGGAAATGGGGAGGGTTGCGTTATAAAGGGCATCCAGTGTAAAACGTGCCAAATCTAATATGCGGATTACAAATCAGAATTTCATACTGGATCGGTCGAGACCTGGGTTACCAACGACCGCCACAGGTATTGTTAGCCAACAGGGTACCGGTAGAAATTGGGCTACTGCTGGTACTTGTTGGTACTTTGACTGGTAAAGGGAGAGAGGTAGCTTATATGATGGAGAGGAGAAAGGTAGATATGTTGTGTGCTCAGTAGACCAAGTGGAAAGGGAGGAAGGCCAGAAACATTGGAGAAGGGTTTAAAATGTTCTGTTGTGGTGTGGATGGAAAGAGAAATGGTGTAGGGGTGATTCTGAAGTAAGAGTACAGTAAGAGTGCAGTGGCAGTGAAGAGAGTTTCTGAAAGGGTAAAGAATGTGAAGCTGAAAGTTGATGGGGTGATGATAAATGTCATCAATGCTCCACAAGTGGGCTGTAAAATGAAGGAGAAGGAAAAATTCTGGAGTGAGTTAAATGAAGTGGTAGATAGTGTACCTAGGAATGAACGATTGGTGATTGGGGCAGACTTCAAAGGGGAAGGAAGGTGAAGGGAACAGAGGTGATGAGTAGGTGATGAGGAGGTGATGGGTAGGTATGGCCTTAAGAAAAGAAATGTGGAAGGGCAGAATGAAACAGCAAGTGTATAGGATTAGTAAGGAGGAAGTGAGAGCAAAGATTAAGAGGATGAAGAGTGGAAAGTCGGTTGGACCAAATGACATACCGGTAGAAGTGTGGAGATATTTTGAAAAGAAGGCAGTGGATTTTTTAACCAGGTTGTTTGAGATTTTGGAAGGTGTGAGGATGCCTGAGGAATGGAGGAGTAGTGTGCTGATACTGATCTTTAAGAATAAGGGAGATGTTTAGACCTGCAGTACCTACAGAGGAAATAAATTGATCAGTCACACTATGAAGTTACTAAAAAGAGTAGTGGAAGCCAGGCTGAGAGTAAAGGTGACCATCTGTGATCAACAGTATGGTTTCATGCTGACGAAGAGCACCAGATGCGCTATTTTCTTTGAAAATGTTGATGGAGAAGTATAGAGATGGTCAAAAGGAGCTGCATTGTGTGTTTGTGGATTTATAGAAAGCATATGACAGAGTGCCGAGAGAGGAGTTGTGGTATTGTGTGAGGAAGTCAGGTGTATCAGAGAAGTATGTGAGGGTGGTGCAGGACAGTGAGGACAGTGTGACAGCGGTGAAGTGTGCAGTAGGAACGACAGACTGGTTCGAGGTGGAGTTTTGACTGCATCAAGGACCGGCTCTGAGCCCTTTCCTGTTTGCATGGTGATAGACAGTTTGAAGTACGAGGTCAGACAGGAGTCTCCCTGGACTATGTTGTTTGTGGATGAAATTGTGATTTGGGGTAAAAGTAGTGAGCAGGTTGAGAAAAACCTGGAAAGTTGGAGGTACGTACTGGAGAAAAGGGGAATAAAAATCAGTAGGAGTAAGACAGAGTACGTGTGTGAATGAGAGGGAGGGCAGTGGAGTGGAGTGGTGTGGTTGCAGGAAAGAAGAGATGGAGAAGGTGGAGGAGTTCAGGTTCCTTGGGTCAACAGTGCAAAGTAATGGAGAGTGTGTTAGAGAAGTGAAGAAAAGAGTGCAAGCGGGGTGGAGTGGGTGGAGAAGAGTGGCAGGAGTGATTTGTGATAGAAGGGTATCTGCAAGAGCAAAAGGGATTGTTTATAGGACTGTGGTGAGGCCTGCTATGTTGTATGGTTTAGAGACAGTACCAGTTAGTAAAAGACAGGAGGCGGAGCTGGAGGTAGCAGAGCTGAAGATGTTAAGGTTTTTGTTGGGAGTGACGAGGATGGACAGGATTAGAAATGAGTTTATTAGAGGGACAGTGCATGTAAGACGTTTTGGAGACAAGGTGAGGGAGGCGAGATTGAGATGGTCTGGACATGTGCAGAGGAGGGACATGAGGTATATCGGCAGAAGAGTGCTGAGGATGGAGCCGCCAGAAAGGAGGAAAAGAGGAAGGCCAAGGAAAAGGTTTATGGATGTGGTGAGGGAAGACATGCAGTTAGTTGGTTTGAAAGAGGTAGATGTAGAGGACAGGGGGTATGGAGACGGATGATCCGCTGTGGTGACCCTAATGGGAAAAGCAGAAAAGAGAAGTCCTCCTGGGTATTGTTACATATACCAGCTAAATCTAAATGGCAGAGGCAGTGGTGTCGCAGTTATTTATAATAATAATCTAAGCATCGAACAAAAAACTAAACACAAATGTAACACTTTCAAAGTTCTTTACACCGAAATAACCTATGTAGCTTCCAAAAATAAGTCTAGTCAGTTGATTCCATTCATTATTATTTATAGACCACAAGGGCCCCATTTAGATTTTCTAGTAGAACCTATTTTTGGTGACTTTATTCATTTTGATAATCAGAAAGACTCCTTAAAAACTGTGGTTGTGTTAATTCTAGATTCAGTAGGGATTAATGTCATGAGCCACTCATACAGTAAATTCCGAAATGCTTAACTTTTTCCACATTTTGTTATATTACAGCCTTAATCCAATATGGATTAAATTTAATATTTTCCTTCAAAATGCTGCAAACAATACCCCGGTATTGGCAACATGAAAGAGGTTTGTTTGAAATCTTTGCAAATTTAGTAAAAATGAAAAATGGCCTGTGTCATGACACTCAAAATTGAGCTCAGGTGCATCCTGTTTCCAATGATCATCTATGATGACTAGACTCACAGTTTTAACAAAGTGGCTCTAGGAGTCTGTTTTTAAGACATTTTAATTTTAAGATTAAGGAATTAATAGTGGACTTTAGCATTAAGCAGGAGCGGTTATATCAACCGCTAAACATCAACAGGACAGTTTCCGATACCTAGGTGATCACGACGTGCTCCCTAACCTGCAGTATATCTACAGCAAGCGATGCCGGACAAGGGCCAGCAAGATGTGAAGGACGTCAGCCATCGCAACAATGGACTCTTTTCTATGTTGCATTCAGGAAAGCTCTTCTGCTTCTTAAAGGCAAAGATAGAGAGAATGAGGAGGAGTTTTATTCTGCAGGCCAGTTGGTGTGGACTTCTCACTTTTCCTTTGTTGCAGAATTTTGCACTATTGCAATGTAACCTTTAAATTTGGACTGGCACAGCAGTGTAACTTCAATACCAGCACATTACACACACACACACACACACACACACACACACACACAAGATATTTCTGAAGATGAAAAGTGTGAAATCATGCAATGTTTTGCCAAAGGTATGCAAACAATTGATATATCTCAGAAACTGAAAAGTGATCATTCAACTACCAAAATGATTTTTGAGAGATTTACAACACAGAACAATGCGATCAGATAAAGGCTTACTAAGAAAGTATTACTATAACTATTACTTGGAACTAATAAAAGGGCGGCTTTAAAAAAAGCATCTAAACTCTAAGGAGGTGGTTGAGTGTTGATTTGGGCTGGAATATTGGAAAGTGAGATGGTAGGTTAAATTAAAATCCCTTATGGTGTCAAAATGACCTCTGCTAAATATGTGGAGGTCCTAACAGATCCTTTTCTGCCATGGTATAAAAAGAAGAATTGTATCTTCCAAAATAAAATTATTTTTATGCAGGACAACGTACCATCACATGATAAAAAGAGAAAAATTCATGATGTGGCCACCATCATCTCCTGACCTCAATCCTATTGAGAACCTGTGGAGTATCCTCAAAAGTAAAATCTATGAGGGCAGGCGGCAGCTCCAAACAACAGCTCTCTGAGGCATTCTAGCATCATCATATGAAACTATACATTGACTTACAAGTTAAATGGACAAGAGAGTTGTTAAAGTCATCTCAAATAAGGGTGCATATATTAACATGTAACCTGAAATTTAAATAATTGTTTTTGTTTTAAATTGACTTATTTTTATAAAAAATGTTCTGTCCATGCAATTACAGATTATTTTTGTTTCAAGTTCACTATACCCTTTGAATGGTTTAAAAGTGAATTTTGCATAATTATTTGGAACAGCATACTTTAGGATTTTTCCCAAAATGTCAATAATGCAGTTTACATTGTCAGTTCTTTTACATGTAATAACATCCACATCGTAATATAATATTTAAATCAAACTAATTGAAATATTAGTAAAAGATAACACAAGTGAACACAACATGTAGTTTGTAAATTGAGGTATTTATTATTGAGGGAAAACAAAATACAAAACTACATGGCCCTGTGTGAAAAAGCGACACCAAGGCCTGATTACTGCCACACCTGTTTGCTATCAAGAAATCTCTTAAATAGGACCTGCCTGACAAAGTGAGGTAGACCAAAAGATCCTCAAAAGCTAGACATCATGCTGAGATCCAAAGAAATTCCGAAACAAATGAGAAGGAAAGTAAATGAGATCTAACATTATGGAAAACGTTATAAAGCTATTTCTAAAGCTTTGGGACTCCAGCAAACCACAGTTAGAGCCATTATTCACAAATGGCAAAAACATAGAACAGAGGAGAACCTTCCCAGGAGTGGCCAGCCGACCAAAATTACTCTTAAGAGCACAGCAACAACTCATATAAGAAAAGATAAGTTGACAAAAGACCCCACAACAACATCCAAAAAACTGCAGGCTCACTTGCGTCAGTTAAGGTCAATGTTCTTGACTCCACTATAAGAAAGAGACTGGGCAAAAATGGTCTGCATGGCAGAGTTCCAAGACAAAAACCGCTGCTGAGGAAAAATAACTATGGCTCATTTCAGTTTTTCCAGAAAAAATACTCTCTTAACTGACGAGACTATAGTTGAACTTTTTGTAAGGTGTGTGTCCCATAACGTCTGGCGTAAAAGTAACACCTACTAGTCCTGACCTGAATCCTATTGAGATGCTGTGGCATGACCTTAAAAAGGCAGTTCATGCTCGAAAACCATCCAATGTGGCTGAATTACAACACTTCTGCATAAATAAGTGGACCAAAATTCCTCCACAGCGGAGGAATAACAGACACATTTCAAGTTATCGCAAACGCTTGATTGCAGTTGTTGCTGCTAAGGGTGGCCTTAGATTTGGGGGGGCGGAAGGGGCCAAACACTTTCACACCACTGTATGTATGTATGTATGTATGTATGTATGTATGTATGTATGTGTGTGTGTGCCAATAATTGTGGCACACATGATTTCAAGTTTTTTTTTCTCTAAATGTGTAATGTCTAATGTACTTAAATAAAAGGTTGGATTTGTCTCTTTTTTTTTATTTGGGTTCTATGTTGTTTAAAAAAAAAAAAAGGAGAATTTTTTGAAGTCCACGACCACATCTTAAACAGGGGTGCCAATAATTGTGGAGGGCACTGTATGTGTATATATATATATATATATATATATGTGTGTGTGTGTGTGTGTGTGTATGTATGTATGTATATATAATATATAATAAATCGGTTTAAA
>MU583252.1:94085-118166 GCA_024362625.1 Silurus asotus
TAATCTACAGGGAGTGCAGAATTATTAGGCAAATGAGTATTTTGACCACATCATCCTCGTTATGCATGTTGTCTTACTCCAAGCTGTATATGCTGGAAAGCCTACTACCAATTAAGCATATTAGGTGATGTGCATCTCTGTAATGAGAAGGGGTGTGGTCTAATGACATCAACACCCTATATCAGGTGTGCATAATTATTAGGCAACTTCCTTTCCTTTGGCAAAATGGGTCAAAAGAAGGACTTGACAGGCTCAGAAAAGTCAAAAATAGTGAGATATATTGCAGAGGGATGCAGCAGTCTTAAAATAGCCAAGCTTCTGAAGCGTGATCATCGAACAATCAAGCGTTTCATTCAAAATAGTCAACAGGGTCGCAAGAAGCGTGTGGAAAAACCAAGGTGCAAAATAACTGCCCGTGAACTGAGAAAAGTCAAGCGTGCAGCTGCCAAGATGCCACTTGCCACCAGTTTGGCCATATTTCAGAGCTGCAACATCACTGGAGTGCCCAAAAGCACAAGGTGTGCAATACTCAGAGACATGGCCAAGGTAAGAAAGGCAGAAAGTCGACCACCACTGAACAAGACACACAAGCTGAAATGTCAAGACTGGGCCAAGAAATATCTCAAGACTGATTTTTCTAAGGTTTTATGGACTGATGAAATGAGAGTGAGTCTTGATGGGCCAGATGGATGGGCCCGTGGCTGGATTGGTAAAGGGCAGAGAGCTCCAGTCTGACTCAGACGCCAGCAAGGTGGAGGTGGAGTACTGGTTTGGGCTGGTATCATCAAAGATGAGCTTGTGGGGCCTTTTCGGGTTGAGGATGGAGTCAAGCTGAACTCCCAGTCCTACTGCCAGTTTCTGGAAGACACCTTCTTCAAGCAGTGGTACAGGAAGAAGTCTGCATCCTTCAAGAAAAACATGATTTTCATGCAGGACAATGCTCCATCACACACGTCCAAGTACTCCACAGCGTGGCTGGCAAGAAAGGGTATAAAAGAAGAAAATCTAATGATATGGCCTCCTTGTTCACCTGATCTGAACCCCATTGAGAACCTGTGGTCCATCATCAAATGTGCGATTTACAAGGAGGGAAAACAGTACACCTCTCTGAACAGTGTCTGGGAGGCTGTGGTTGCTGCTGCACGCAATGTTGATGGTGAACAGATCAAAACACTGACAGAATCCATGGATGGCAGGCTTTTGAGTGTCCTTGCAAAGAAAGGTGGCTATATTGGTCACTGATTTGTTTTTGTTTGGTTTTTGAATGTCAGAAATGTATATTTGTGAATGTTGAGATGTTATATTGGTTTCACTGGTAAAAATAAATAATTGAAATGGGTATAAATTTGTTTTTTGTTAAGTTGCCTAATAATTATGCACAGTAATAGTCACCTGCACACACAGATATCCCCCTAAAATAGCTAAAACTAAAAACTACTTCCAAAAATATTCAGCTTTGATATTAATGGTTTTTTTGTGTTCATTGAGAACATGGTTGTTGTTCAAATTAAATCCTCAAATAAAATTAATCCTCAAAAATACAACTTGCGTAATAATTCTGCACTCCCTGTATATATATATATGGTCTTTCTGTGTCAGTGTGTACAGCAGTAAAAGACCTTGGTGTGATAATTGATTCTAGAGTCTGTTATTTGAAGCTCATGTGAATAACATCACCAGGATGCCTTCTTTCACCTTAGAAGTATTGCTAAAATTTTAAATATAATGGTACAGGATGCAGAAAAAACAGTTAATGCTTTTGTTACATCAAGATTAGACTATCGTAATGCTTTGCTTTTTGGATATTCTAGTAAGTGCATACATAAGCTTTAGTTTGAACAATTAGAGTCCTTACAACAACCAGAAAATATGACCAAATCACCCCTGTTTTAATAAGTCTACACTGGCTCCCAATTAAATCTCAATGACATATTCTTTCTTAAAGAAAACAGGAATCTGGTTTTGGTTGCTTGCATCAAGGTCATATCCTTACTGTCTTTCTAGCAGTATACTGTTACATACTGTATACTGTAGTCAGCATACTTCAACAAAGGACAAACTACATCCAACAAGAGGAATCTGTCAGAAAGGGATGCAAAATGTTTGGTGCCAACAGTGAAAATCTTGGACTGTAGACAATGTAAAACATATTAATGTTCCCTGATGAGTCCACCTTAACTGACATTCCCACATCAACAGGCAAACTTACCACTATATTTGCAATGTACTCCGCCGTCTATTGTACCACAAAACCAGACAGCTGCATGCAGCAGTAGAGAGGGGGCAGGGTTTCAAATGATGAGTTATCGGTGGTTGTTTGGATCTCACAGCAACCCCAAAATTTTGCATTTGGTATCTGGGCCTCCACATGGGTATTGGGCAGGTGTGTCCCTGTAGTGACAAGACAGCAGCAATTGCAGCCTGCCTGATACCAAAGACTAAAGAAAAAAGACTTCAGAAATTTTCCCATGGAGGGACGAATAAATGTATATCTCATCTTAAAAAGAAGTGAGACAGTTTATTGGCCTGGCTGGCTATTATTTTAGGTTTGTTATTTGGAAATCACCAGACTTCTGACTATTTCCAAAAAAAAAAAAAAAAAAAAAAAAAAAAAAGCACATGACCCCTGGATTAATGAGCCTTTTTTTTTTTTTTACATTTCTGAATTAATCTTAATTTTGTAATTATCAAAGTGTGACAGATTTTTTTTTCTGCCATTATGGCTTTCAAGGAAAATTTGTAACTACACAGAGCAGTAATGTAGGGCATGCTAATTGGTCAACAACAATGGCTAGCGGAAGAGCAAAAATGCACTTTTGGGCCATTTTCGGCAGAAATTTTTCGGCCCTATATGCAACAAACTGTGTGCACTGTATTCTGACACCTTTCAATCAGAACCAGCATTATCTTCTTTAGTAATTTAAACTACAATAACTTGTCTGTTGGATCACATGCTGTGATGCTAATATATCCCACCTACCTACAATTTCCATGATAAAGAGATTATCTGCATTCATTTCACCTCTCAATGTTATAATGTCATAATATTATGCCTGATCGGTATACTGTATGTCTGGGAACTGAGCAGACCAGTTGCTGAAGTTTTGGAACAGGAATGTTGCTTCATTTATGTCTGATACAGGAATCTAGCGTCTCAAGAGTCATGGGTCTTTTGTCATATTTTCCATCTCATGATGCGGCAAACGTTTTCAATTGGTGAAAGGTCTTATCTGTTCAGCACTTATCTGTTCAGCACTCTGAAAGAAGACGCTGTGGGTTTTACTATCCATCATCCAGAGTTCATATAAGTGATTAAAAGATAAGTGATTAACACTGAAGTGCCTTTAATATAAATTTTCTTTAAAAAAAAATAATAATAATTTTCCATATATGAATATATAAAATCAATCCTGTAGCAATCTAAAAAGGTAATGGGTTGAAACCCACATGTCTCATGAGTTTATATTTTAAATAAGAATATGCAAGAATATTTTCCTCATTGCCAATCTCCAATAAAACAACTGTGAACCGAGACATGCATTCCACTTCCTGACAGGTGTGTCACAGTGCACGTGATGCATTTTTTGACCACTAAGAGCTTCTAAAAAGTAATAAAAAAGACTTGACCACATATATTGTTAAAAACATGCACCTATTGACTACACTTTGCATCAGTCATTTTGATTCCATAATGCTACTGGCTGACAAACTTTAGAAATTATTTGTGGTACATATCAAAACCTCACCACAAGATTCCAGCTATCTTTGAAGTTTTTTTTTTAGTGGCTGGTCACATTTTGTTTGTAAGACCATGTTCTACAAAAGAATGTTGCTTTTTTTTTTTTTTTTTAATCACCAAGGTGCAGTTTTATTTATGCGAAAATCATTGCCACTCCCAACAAAAAAACGCAACAGTTTTAACTCTGCTACCTCCTGCCTTTTAGTCAATGCCATTGTCTCTAAACCATACAACAGCGCAGGTCTCACCACAGTTCTATAAACTTTCCCTTTTACTCTTGCAGATACCCTTCTATAACAAATCAATCCTGCCACTCTTCTCCACCCACTCCGTCCTGCATGCACTCTTTTCTTCACTTCTCTAACACTTTCCATTACTTTAACTCATCCACCTTCACCACCCCTTCTCCTTGCAACTGTACCACTCCACTGCCCTCCCTCTCATTCACATACATGTTTTACTCCTACTGACTTTAATTCCCCTTCTCTTCAGCACATACCTTTAGCTCTCCAGGCTCTTCTTAACCTGCTCCCTACTCTCACCAAAAATCATTATCATCTGCAATCATCATAGTCCACAGAGACTCCTGACTGACCTCGTCCTTCAACCTGTCCCCCACCACTGCAAACAAGAAAGGGCTCAGAGCCGATTCCTTGATGCAGTCCAATCTCCACCTTGAACCAGTCTGTCGCTCCTATGTAACATAAACAAAGGAGTAATCATCTGAATTACAACACTATTGTTTCATTGAACCAAAAATGCTTTGTTGCATGTTATTCAGTGGACCCTTATCTTTTGAAATAACAAGGGATTTATAGCATTGTATGTGTTTGTGAATCATTATTACAATCAAAGTGTAAGCACTGCATTTTTATTTATGTATGCTGTTGCATTGTACTGCTTAAATTCAGCAAATACAATCGTCATACACTTTCCGTTGAAAAACACTGATCTAACATTGATGCTTGAGATGCTAGAACTTTAAAATCATATATAGTTCATCATGGTTACTCTTGTCCATATTTCATTTAATTAAGGTGTTAAATGTTAACATGTAAACGTTTAACACCTGCATCAAAATGCCGTCAGGCACGTGGGCAACCAGGGAAGGACTAAGGAGTTCAAAGAAAAAATACTTGATTATGATTTGGATTAGACCTTAAACATAATGCATTCCAACATCCCTGCAGAAAGCTGCTTGAGAGACACATAAAATATAAGGAACAATATATTTACCATAATTAAGTGCCTCGGGTGCAGTCCACTTTATTGGAATTTGTTTGAGGCCACTAGATGAATAAATCCCATCATCTTCCTGGCGTGACATGCCAAAGTCACTGATTTTCAAAAGGCTGTTCTCCCCCACGAGGCAGTTCCGGGCAGCTAAATCCCTATGACAGACACATTAAGAGTAAGACAGAGATGTGATTTTGTTTCGCCCTTTCCCAACACAAATACAGATTTTACAAGTGTCAATATATCCAGTTACAAAATACAGTAACTAAACTTAATAGATTACATTGTGGGGCTGCAACAACTAAATAGAGAAAAAAAATTATAATAATTTCAACACTTAACACAAAGTACAGAAACTCTTAGCAATTTATGCTATTCTGCTAGCCTCATGACATTTCTGTGTATAAAGAACCCAGGTGTGTTGCTATTTTAACCTCCCTCTTTTACGGCTGGGTTCATGCGTCGGGATTTAAGCAGTGTAACGGTTAATCATGTTTTTTTATATATATATATATATATATATTATATATAGTGAGGAAAATAAGTATTTCAACACCCTGCGATTTTGCAAGTTCTCCCACTTAGAAATCATAGAGAGAGGTCTGAAATTGTCATCGTAGGTGCATGTCCACTGTGAGAGTCATAATCTAAAAAAAAAAAAAATCCAGAATGCAATACAATGTATGATTTTGGAACTATTTATTTGTATGATACAGCTGCAAATAAGTACAGTGGAATCCGCTAATCTCGACAACCCTATTAAGTCAAGGTTTTTGAAGTGGAACCGCCAAATTCTCGCTTTTTCTAAGCATTTTTTATCGGTTATGTCGCCGAACCCTAGTATCTCGAGCACAAGGGGTGAAACATTTGCCATTTAACGTTGGTTATCTCGGTGTAGCCGCAGAAGAACTCACGGAAGTGGTGGAAAAATCAAGTCTTAAAGCTGTTACAGGTGTTGTATTGTATACTGGTGAATCTCTGCTGTTAGATACACATATGCCTTTTGTGGTTAAATGTTATGCGATGAACGGGAGGTGAAAGCCGCGATTGGCGGCACGGAACGTGTGATGAGCATCCAAAATCAGCCGTTGAGAAAGTGGCGGTGGGAAGGCACGTACCGGGATACGCATGCGCGATAACAACGACCGCCGTGAACCAACATATACGAACAATAACGGACAGTGAGAGTGTGGAAGTTTAAATAGGAGCTGGTGATGATGATAAACGAGCACCATATGTGCGCGATTGAAGCGGAGCTTCAGAGAAAGCGGCCGAGAAAGCACCTGACACACTGAAGGGGGCCGAAGGCAGGTGGATTCCTGACAGATAAACATGTACTGTATGTATTTTTAGAGCATGCCTTCATCAAACAAATCGCGGCAACGCTGTTGTGTAAAAAAAAACTTTAAAAACACGTGCATGCACGTTCTCGTTTATTAACGCACATCATGTACATAAAGAAATTTCAAGCACGTTAATATATTACCGCCATTTTGATTTTTGTTTATCTCGATCATCGGTTACCTCGAAGCTTTTTGGCGACCACCTAGGACATCGACATAACCGGGTTCCACTGTATTTGAACACCTGTCTATCAGCTAGAATTCTGACCCTGAACGCTTGAGGTTGTTAGCTGCATAAAGACACCTGTCCACCCCATACAATCAGTAAGAATCCAACTACTAACATGGCCAAGACCAAAGAGCTGTCCAAAGACACTAGAAACAAAATTGTACACCTCCACAAGGCTGGAAAGGGCTACGGGGAAATTGCCAAGCAGCTTGGTGAAAAAAGGTCCACTGTTGGAGCAATCATTAGAAAATAGAAGAAGCTAAACATGACTGTCAATCTCCCTCGGACTGGGGCTCCATGCAAGATCTCACCTCGTGGGGTCTCATTGATCCTAAGGAAGGTGAGAAATCAGCCCAGAACTACACAGGAGGAGCTCGTACCACCGTTTCCAAAGTTACTGTTGGTTATACACTAAGACATCATGGTTTGAAATCATGCATGGCACGGAAGGTGCTTAAACCAGCACATGTCCAGGCATGTCCTAAGTTTGCCAATGACCATTTGGATGATCCAGAGGAGTCCTGGGAGAAAGTCATGTGGTCAGATGAGACCAAAATAGAACTTTTGGGTCATAATTCCACCAAATGTGTTTGAAGGAAGCAGAATGATGAGTACCATCCCAAGAACACCATCCCTACTGTAAAGCATGGGGGTGGTAGCATCATCCTTTGGGGTTGTTTTTCTGCACATGGGAGAGGGCGACTGCACTGTATTATGGAGAGCATGACCGGGGCCATGTATTGCGAGATTTTGTGGAACAACCTCCTTCCCTCAGTTAGAGCATTGAAGATGGGTCGAGGCTGGGTCTTCCAACATGACAATGACCCAAAACACAGCCAGGATAAACAAGGAGTGGCACTTTAAACTACCTACTGACTTAAAAAGCGTACTTTAGTTTTTTTCTTATTTGTATTGTTACATTGAACTGTATATATACTGGTATTGTAGTATATGTATATTTTTATTTTTTAGATATTTGCATTTATTTTTACTTCTTTGTTGTTATTATTATTATTATTTATTTTTATTTCTGTTTTTATTTTATTTTTTTGTATATTCTTCTTTTTATATATATATTTGCATCTATTTTTATTTCTTTGTCTTGCTGCTGTAACATGGAAATTTCCCCACTGTGGGACGAATAAAGGTTTATCTTATCTTATCTTATCTTAAGAAGCATATTAAGGTTCTGGCATGGCCTAGCCAGTCTCCAGACCTAAACCCAATAAAAAATCTTTGGAGGGAGCTCAAACTCTGTGTTTCTCAGCGACAGGCCAGAAACCTGACTGATCTAGAGAAGATCTGTGTGGAGTAGTGGGCCAAAATCCCTTCTGCAGTGTGTGCAAACCTGGTGAAAAACTACAGGAAACGTTTGACCTCTGTAATTGCAAACAAAGTCTTCTGTACCAAATATTAACATTGACTTTCTCAGGTGTTCAAATACTTATTTGCAACTCTATCACACATAAATAGTTAAAAAATCATACATTGTGATTTCTGGATTTTTGCAGTGGACATGCATTTCTGACCCCTCCATCATTTTTAAGTGGGAGAACTTGCAAACTAGCAGGGTGTTCAAATACTTATTTTCCTCACTGTATATATATATTGTGTATGTCTACATTACAGGCAGAGATACAGTTGAGTGAGGATGCAGGAGGATAAAAGCAACCATGCCCAAAAGAGGTACACATCTATATCTGCGACGCAACAATCCTCCTCTGCTTAATTATAGCTTGTCCCAGAGTTCAATCTAGTTCCTCAACCTGCCCACACTCTCGCACATTTACATATAATACAGTCTAGCTGATAGCAGATCAAATCTGGGGGATTTTGGGGTCAGCCAAGACCACAAAACCATATTGTTGTTTGGTTCAAAAACTCTGTGGTAACCCGATTACTGGACTGTTTTGCAAACTGTCTCTAAAAGATTTGATATTTTTTTTAGAGTCTTAAGAATGGCCTTTAACAATTTTTCAATTGTTAATCATGTACTGATACGTAACTTAATGGTCTCATAGTGATCACAGGGGTCCATATAGAATCCTCTCTGTCAACAAACTTTTTATATAATTCAAACATTTCCTGGTGTCTGTGTGACTAATATTCCTGGATCTGTATTGAAAAGACTAAACAAGGTGGATAAGACTTGTTCAAGATCAGTGAAGTACACTAAAGTCTTGTTAGCCCACTATTAGACAGTGATAAGTGCAGAGGGGAGTATTTAAAATATAGTGTTTGTCTCCTGAACAATCTGCATGCTTAAAGAAGCAAGAAGCATAAGGGGGCCCTACTTTAGGTTCTCGCTGGGCCAAGCAGTCTGTTAGGGATTCAGGAAAAAATGATCAAATATATTGTTTGATTGCTGCCTGCAAACATTGAAGCTATATGTAATCATATGCCTAATGTAGATCCAAGTATCTGTAACTATGGTTTTCAGAAAAAAACACTGGGCTTTCGTTTCAGTGCACGTCTAACAAACGCAATCTTTTTTACTTGCGGAACATAGTTAAAATCTGAGTTCCCACAGGAAAGTATTAAGTGGCGGAGCCAAGTTTGATTAGTCTTTGCTTCGCACTTTGAGCGCATTTTGATAATGATAACATTTCAAATGCCAGGAATAACCAGGAATAACCATTTTCCAGATGTGTGTGCATCTGATCAAGCATTTCATTTAAGAAATTAATCAGATATCCTCTTCTGAAGCTACTGTTGCTGCATAGCAAAAATTTTGCCCTAATTTAAAGACCAGTGATTCCTTTATTCTACTATCTTAAGATCATATGGTTCCATATGATTCTTCTCTGATGACACATAACCCAGAAAACTACAATTAAAAAAAAATTAATAAATAAATAAAAAAGAGTGAATTTTGGGTCAACTATAGGTAGTAGCACTTAGCCATTCATTATGATTATGATCAACCTGCTCATGGTGCAGACAATATAATTGAATGGGATTACCCTACATATTTCAGATTCTGTCTGATAATTTGTAGAAATGTTTAAAGATGTGAGTGAAAAACAGTGGCTCTACTTTCTACACTAAATTTAGAAACAAAGACAGCATGCCTTACACCATTCAATAAGAACAGACCAGTGTCCTCTAGGTCTACCATGATGAAGACCCTGGAAAAGTTCAATTTCGTACTGATTTGCAACAAAGATTGGCTAATCACACCATGCTCATCAGACTCATCCAATATGGGGACGAGTCTGCATATGAGCAGAAGGTGAAGCTGCTGGTGCTATGGTGCAGTCAGAACAACCTTGAGCTAAACACACTCAAAACTGTGAAGATGATAGTGGACTTTAGGACACACCCTTCAACACAACTCCCCCTCACAATATCCAACATCCCTGTGTCATCTGTGTAGAACTACAAGTTTCTGGGCACTACCATTTCCCAAGACATGAAATGGTAATCCGAAATAAAATTGATTCTGAAAAAGGCCCAGCAGAGGATGCCACAGGAGCTGTTGATACAGTTCTACACTGCAGTCATTGAATCTGTCCTGTGCTCATCAATCACCATCTGGTTTGGAGCAGCAACAAAACAGGACAGAAACAGGCTGCAGAAAACAGTTAAAACAGCAGGAAAAAAAATCATTGGTGCTCCTGTCTTTCTAAAATATTGGAAAATAATTTCCCAATTGACCACTTCAACATCTGTACAATGCATGGCTAGACGTAAAATGTTAATTATAAAATAATAAACGTGGAAGTGGAATGTTCCAAACACTTCTCTGTTCTACATAAGTTTAAAACAAGTGTAATAATTCCTCATACATAGTACTTGATAGGTCAGGAGAAGGGAACCACGTTGGCACTTTTATAAACGTACCAAAAACCAACCAACCAAAATACAAAGTTGTTTGTACAAACTCCATTTTTTTCCCCACAAAATTCTACAAAATGTTCAATTGTGATATGCCCAATGTCCCAAATTGTATTACTATAATGTATTTTTAAACAAATTATTCCTATATGAATTACATAGTTGTCTGACAAAGTAAATAAATAAATAAATAAATTAATTAATTAATTTAAAAAACTGGCAACACTATAGAATTCTTTGATGAGGTTAGTTTGAATTCTTCGGATTTTCCTATCAGGAAATAATAAAAATGATCAAGTCTTAGAAATAGGTAAACACAACCTTTACCTTTAAATAAATTTAGCAGCAATAACTTAAAATATTCATGCTCTGTATGACTACCAGTCCCCTACATCATTGTTGAGGAACTTTGGCTCACTCTTCTTTACAGTTTTGCTTTTGTTCCTTAAGGCATTTGCTTAATTACAGCTTCTGCCACAGCATTTAGTCCGACTGAGGTATGGACTGGACAAATCATTAATTTGGGTTCTTTTTCAGCCATTTTGTTGTAGATTTGCTAGTGTGCTTGGAATCATTGTCCTGTAACATGACCAAATATTGGCCAAGCTTTAGTGGTCAGATAGATGGCCTTACATTTAACTCTACTTTGTTATACAGAGTTGTTCATGGCCAAATCAATGACTGCAAGCTGCCCAGGTACTATGTCTGCAAAACAAGTCCAAACCATTACCCCTTTATATACTGTGCATGACAGTTAGTATGGGAGGTTTGTGCTTATATACTGTGATTTGTTTTTGCTAAATGTGGCAATGTGCATTATGCCCAAACAGCTTTACAAATGACACTTACAGAAATCTTGTGATTTGTTAAGATCCTACTTTGCAAACCTATACCATGTTGCCACGTTCTTTTTAGAAGCAACACTTCCAAACAAACCATATTTGTTTAGTGTCATGAGGCCAGATTTTATTTATTTATTTAAAACAGTAAACACATGACACTGTAGCACTGATCAGTACGGTTCAGAATGTTGTGCACGTTGTAATGGAAAGGAACTAACAAACCTAATATGCAATGAAGCAAGTGGGGGAGTCAGGAGACAGAATGCCAGGAAGAAAATTTTAATTAAATTAAGCACAGATGTGTGGAGGGGAGAGAAGCTGTTTGTTTGCTGCACCATAAGTAAGGAGTGCTTGGATCACCAAAAATCATGTAAGATGCTCCTTTTCTGGTTTGTTTGGGCTGTTCAGAAACTGGATCATCAGATCTTAAGCACCTAGACGGAAGAGTCTAAACTTTTGGACAGGATGTGTTTAGTGGACATTTAACCCACACATATCTTGTCTTTTGAACCATACATTAAGGACATAAATGTTCCGATTCATTATCTGAAGTGTTGGGAGCCACGGGTTGACATGTAGTTAGTAGTTTACAGTTCTTTTTGGAGTGAGGCACCGTGTGTTTTTTTTTACCTTCATAATTGCTATCTCACATTATTCCAAATATTGACCATTGAGGACTAATATTTTTTGGGGATGCATATTTTTCTCACTTTTCTTTTAAACAATGAATGAGATACATTGATGCAACCTTATATATGTATTTAATAAAAATTTTTTTTTTGCTTAGGTGTGAAGTTGATGTGCTTTGAATAGTAAAAAGAAATGCATCCCTCATGAGTTAAATTTAAAAAGGACAATTGTAAAATCATAAGTGTCTAGTATTGGCATATGTCTACTTTCAGAGACAGATAGTTAGCTTTACACCAGTTCGTTAAACTTTGTACCTCATCTCTGTACCCACCACGGTAGTGTCATCAGCAAACTTGATGATTTGAGCTGTGCATTGCTACATAGTCGTAAGTCAGCAGGGTGAATAGCAGGGAAATGAGCACAAAGCCCTGAGCGGCCCCAGTGTTAAAGTGATGGTGTTCAAGGTGCTGATCCCAATAAGATCAGGCTCCCAATCAGGTGCTGAGGGACAATGCTGAACTAAAGTCTATGAACAGCATACGTACATATGAAACCTTGTGTTCCAGGTCACTGAGTGCTATGTGGAGTGTGCTGGAGCAGTTTGGGTCATATGCAAACTGAAGTGGATCCCGTGATACAGGCAGCAGAGTCTTGATGTGCCGCATGGCGAGCCTCTCAAAGCACTTCATAATGAGTGAGTGAAACAAGACGTTAGTCAATGAGGAATGACAACAGCACTGCTCAGATATATGCTGAAGACATCGGTAAGAACATCTGCCAGTTGGTCTGCACATCCTCTGAGCAATGTTGTCTGGTCCTGCAGCTTTCTGTGGGTTAACTGCATAGAGATTTCATCACATCAGCTGTGGAGAAATAAATCCCCTAGTCGGTGGAAAGAGGGTAGTCACGTTGTTCTGTCGTACAAATCAAGCATAAAAGCAGTTCAGCGTTTATAGAAGGGAGCTATCACTATTGAAATCAGATGATTTCCTATAGTTGGTAATTGCTAAGATGTTTTGCCACATGCACCATGTGTCGCAGTTGTCTGTGTAGTGTTTGTGGCGTCTCTGGTCATGTGCACACAATGCATTACATTACATTGGCCTGAGACAGTTTGGCCCCGAGACATTTTGGAGTCTTGGGTCTTTAGGACTGTGGATAACATTCCAGTTATCCACAGTTGCAGCATAAGATGAAGTTCTTTGGGACAGTGAAATCAATGCACTTGCTAATGTAGCTGGTCACAGTTAGTACATTCAAATCAGTCCTGAAGAGCAGATATAACCTTAGCTGGTCAGGTTCTCACCTGCTTTCGAACCGGTTTTGAACGCCTGATGAGTGTTCTGTATGCTGGGATCAGCAAAAGAGAGATGTGGTCTTAGTAGCCAAGGTAGGGGACATTTGCTAGCAGGATGCATGATAGAGCAGGCTGGTTAGAGCTAGCTTTTAGCCTAGCACTGACAACCTGCTCACTTTCTTGTGAAACGCTTTTGATGTCCCTTCCTCTGGCCGTCGTCGTCATTTATGGTGGTGTTGGGGTTACTTTTGTATTTCTGCAGAGTCTGGCAATGGCACAAACGGACAGCGGTTGCGCTGATGTCCATATGTTGCATGGGACAGGCTACAACTTAAAAATAGCACAATTTTGAACCCGGAGTGTCTGCTGCGGGCTACTGCCATGCCAACATCTTGTCATGTTCATGCATGCCTTTTTCTTTGCATCATTAAGAATTAACCTGCATATGTGGATGGCATGGAAAACTGTGTTCACAGACAATGATTTGAGCCAATTAAGTGATTTCCATTACAGAATCATGATTTTAATTGCAGTGCTGCCTGAGGGCCCGAAGATCATGGGCATCCACTATTGATTTTTGCCCTTGTCCCTTATGCACAGAGATTTCTCCAGATTCTTTACAACTTTTGATGAGATTATGTACTGCAAATTATGAGATTTTGAGAAAATATGACCTTATAACTCCAAGGTTCCTACACTGGCTACCTGTTAAGTTTTAAATCGACTACAAACTATTGATATTTTTCGGACTATAAGCCGCTACTTTTTCCTACGTTTTGAACCTAGCGGCTTAAACAACGAAGCGGCTAATTTATGAAATTTTCCCGGTTTCACAAACTTCAAGCCAAAAAACTGAACCCCATAACATTAGACCAATCAAATTTCCGAACAGAAACGAAAAAACACACCGCACCTGTGTTCTGAGCTGCACGGCATCGGGAGAAAAACATTTTTTTTCAATGCACGACGATGCCAAAAGTTAAACTACTAAGAGAAATAGTTGTGAAAGGAAGGAGGAAAAATGACTTACTTGGTAGGCTACTGCTTAGATACAAGCCATTGTAGCGCGTTGAGTCTGGGTTAAGGCAGAGCTCGAGTTGTAACTCCAGTTGCAACAGAAATCATATAAGCACAGACAGGTTTCCAAAACTCGTCCCACTTCATGAAGATTATGGACCTTTAACGAGTAGATGCCGAACCCGCAAACATCCGGAACCATATAGAGACATACTAGTACCCTTTGTATCACACTCCATATAGAGTTTTGACATTAGACTTTGAACATTTAAAGGCTCTGGCATGGAGGAGTAGGTGTTGGATCTATAATGTTCTCAGATGTTGAGCTTTTCATTATTTGTGCTCAGGAGCTCCTGGTTCTACAACATCAACTTGACTGTATAAGACTGTAGAAAGGAAATTATTTATGATCACACACTCCGGTGCTCATTATATTTCTCATTATCTGGTGTTTTTAAAATTTATAATCACACTCTTGGTATAACCCTATTTGAGTCAGGTTCCTAAGAGAGTTTTTCCCCTGCTACAATTAACCCAGGCTTTTTCCCAGACTTTATCCCCAGGCTTTATTAGGGATAAACACACATAATTCAGTTACATTAAAAACAAAATGTTTGTTCTATAATCTTACGTTCTGTAAAGCGGCTTTTGAGACAACATCCATTGTAAAAAGCGCTATAGAAATAAACTGCAACTGTTTTATTTTGAAAACTTTCCAGGTTGCCTGTCCCAAATACTTTGAGACATTACAGCAATCAAATTCAAAATTACCTTTTTTTTTCATTAAAGCATTGTATAGCGTATTATGGTTTACATTAGTAGATCTGAAAGACGCTTCATTTCACATAAGTATTTATTTGGCACACAGGAAATTTCTACTGTTTGCCTATCAGGGCACAGCCTACGAATTTTTGACAGTTCCGTTCAGGCTGGCACTATCCTGAAATCTTTACCAAATGGGCCAAGGCTGCACCATCACCGCTAAGAACAGCGGGTCGCATAGTGTCAGCATATTTAGACTCTGTCACGGCGGCAGGCGGAGGTGGATACGAGTATGGTTGTGTCACACCTGAAGAGCTTAGGCTTTAGAATAAACGAGACAAAAAGCTGCTTGGTGCCCATGCAGAAAGTAATCTATCTGGGTCTCAGGCTGAACTCAGACCTGTTTCAGGCTTTTCTATCTTCCAGAGAGGCAAGAGAGTCCCATTCAGACACTCTAGAACTGATGGCTTTGGCAGTGTCCGTCATCCCATTGGGACTGTTGCGAATGAGAGTGTTTCAGTGCTGGGTAGCGGCACAGAGCTTATGTCCGAAGCGCCACATCAACCGCAAAGTAAAAGTATTATCACTTTGCTTGCGCGCTCTCCGCCACTGGAGAAATCACACATTTATCGAATCAGGAAATCAGCTGGGAGCTGTTTCCCTGAGTGACGACTGATGCGTTGCTTACAGGCTCACAGGTGGGGTGCAGTGTGCGAGGGCATGATAATGAAAGGGAAATAGCCTGTCTCGCTATGGAACACGAACATAAACGTCCTGGAACTGTTAATGGTGTTTCTAGCCTTAAAACATTTCGTGCAGTTTCGTCGGAGTCACCAGGTCTTGGATGTGGTGGCTAACCCGTGGCCAAATATACTGCTTTACACAATCCCTCCGCTGAGTATGATCATACCGACTCTAAAAATAGTAAGAGAATGCGGTCACTCAGTAATACTGATGGCTCCGAGTTGGCCAAGAAGTTGTGTCTGACAGAGATAATCCAGCTCCTGCAAGATCAGCCCTGGCCTCTCCCAGTGTGCAGGGAACTCCTCTCACAAGCGCGCAAAGAAATTGTTCACCCAGCACCGAACAGAGTACCTCTCTGGGTCTGGCCTGTTAGAGGTTGAATTTAAGTGTCACAGGTTTGCCTCAGAGAGTGATTGAGACATTTTAGAATGCACCAGCAGCTTCGACTTGCTATGCATATGAGAGGGAATGGAATATATTTGAGCTATGGTGCACGCAAAGGCAGATTGTCCCCTTTCACTGTTCTGTGGCAGAGATGATATGCTTTTTGCAAGAACTTTTATATAAGGGCAAGTTTGTAATCTTGCTTACCAGTGTAGATTTATTCATTGCTAGAGACTCAAAGCACTTTTGTACGTCGCTCTGGACAAGGGCATCTGCTAAATGTAAATGCAGTGCGTTTTCAACCGTTAAGGTTTACCACGCCGCTGTTCCTGCATGCCACGTTCGGATTGACCTAAAATACTATTGTCATCACCCACTTGTGTGCAGGTTTTTGACGGGGCGCGATGCTTGAACACATTTTCAAAGCTGCTGATTCCACAGTGGGATCTGTCTGTGGTCCTTAGTGTCTCTCTCAGCCTCCTTTTTCCAGCCGATAGAATTGCTTTGAAACTTCTTTCGCTGAAGGTTGCTTTGTTATTATCTCTTTCAACCGTGAAGTGGTTTAGTGAACTTCATAACTCCTGTATGCGGTTTGCTATGGATTTCTCGTGAGTGACTCTCAAGACTAATTCGGGATTTGTCCCTAATGTGAGCGAGTCAGATTTTGCCTGCAGGCAGGTGGATTTGCTGTTTTTTCATACGCCTCCTTTTTTTCTCAACCGAGGAGAAGCGGCTTCATTGTTATGTAATGCATGGACAGGGCACAAACTATGTGGACAGGACAAAGGGATTGAGACGGAGTAATCAGCTATCATGGGCTGATTCTCGTAAAAGGAATTCTTGTTTCCCGGCAGCGCCTGTCCCACTGGCTAGTAAAAGCTAGCCAGTGAGACTTTGCCGCACACTTTTGTCCAATTTTATAGGCTGGACGTCACAGCGCCTTCGTTGGCTCATTCCGTCCTAAGTAAAAAAAAATAATCAACGGAAAAAAGAAGATGGAAACATCATAACGGGGATGGTTTCTTCGGTAAAGGGTGGAAAGCTTGTGTTAATTTTACCACACATCACTGAGTTGGTTGACACGCCTGCTTCGGACAGCATATCTGCAATACGGGAGTGTTACTTTAGGTAACCCCGGTTCTCTGATAACAGGAGTGAGGTATCTCACCACACTTTCCTCCTTGCAGTGCACAGAGAAGAGATATGGTCAGAATGAGGCAGAGGCTGTCAGCAGCAGTGTATAAAGGGAGGCAGGACTCCTGCATCACTGTCGTCATTGGTCTGTCAACCGACAGATGTGGTGTGATTGGTGCTTTCAAGGATTGGTCATGCCCAAGGCGATTCCCATAGTGAGATACCTTAACTTCTGTTATCAGAAAACCGTGGTTACCAAGGTATCCTAAAGGTCTGTCACCAGTCCGGTACCTGTCGTTACTCCCACTCTCCACCAGAGTGTGCCATAACCACCATGACTGGGTCCTATTGGACTGCAATTCACAGAGACGCCCAGATTGCCTTGGATTTCGCAGACTCCTCTCAGTTTCCAGTAGGAGGACTTAAAAAGGGGCACACACACACATACACACTCGCATTGCTGTGTATTAACCTACTAACAGGTTGATTGTCTTGTTAATGCCGGCCAGTGTTTTCATGTTTTACCATGCCATGTTCTAGTGTCTTCACTTTTTTGACCTCTGACTGTTTACCTTGTTTATGATTGTTTGCTACCGGCCTCGACCATTGCCTGTTTTTTTTGGATTAACCGTTTTTTTTAAACAACTTTCTTAAAGCTGATGTCTGGATCCTCTACTCAGTCATCATGCCTAGTGAACCTGGTTCAAAAACCATTGCCACTTTATACAGTGTCCAAACTTTGGAATTGTGGTTGTATGTTCAATGCTGAATTTTGGTGCTTGCTACCTGTGGATGCAGTTCTTAAGCTCCAGGTAGGCCATTCCTGCAGCTGCATCCAAGGCAAACTTTAGTAGCTGTTTTGTTTTGAGGTCTTCCTTCTTCTTCCTCAAAAATGAAAGGAAATCCCCTCCTGCCCAGAAAGGAAAGTGAAATGACATTTTTAATTGCGTTTCGTAAAATCCAAGGATCTACCAGCCAAGTCAATTAATGTTTGGAAAATGTCATTGTTATTTTAGTGGTTTGTTAAAGTATCTGGCTAAATCTGATATTGTAGGGCTATACACTACACAATTCATCCTGCTGCTTCTCTTAGCAGTCACATAGTCAAATAATTGCTCAGGTACCTGTTCCATTAGCAATCACACAGTGTCAAATAGTTTGCCAATGAGCAAAATGTTGGCTGAGGAATCTAAAGTGAAGACCTTCGGTTTAATAATAATTATAATAATAAAAATAACTTAAATCCAGACCTAAACTCAAAATAAATATAGAGGCAGTGCATGAAAAGTATTTTAGTTTATGTCATTCTGCATTTGAAATTTGTCCACAAATTTTAATAGTCCATAATTTAAAAAAAATCAATAATTGAGACAAGGGGCGAACATTGGATCAAGAGCAGTACCTTCCCTTCTCCATTTTCTTCCCATCACTTAGGCGATTTTTGTCATCTGTCCAAATGATGTTCCAGAACTGTATGGGCTTTATTGAAATAATCTTAAAAATTAATCTGGTCTTCCTGTGTTTGGGTTTTGCCACTAGTTTACATCTTATGGTAAACCTTCTGTAATAACACCATTACAACTGTGTACTTTGACACAGATACTCCTTGTGAAGTTCTCCAATTACTCAGTTGGTTGGTAAACTATATGAGCATACCTGGCACAAGTTCCATCACTATATAAATCGGCTGTCTTTGTGTACAGACTCCTATTAGCTTCACAATGTTGGGATGATCATACTGCTTAAGGATCCTTAAGGATAAAACAAAACACACCATTTAGAAAATCAACTTAATTTCCAACCAAAAACATACTACATTTTAGAAATAAAATGTAGAATTACCTAATATACAGCACACAAAAAATGTAAATATTGTATCCAGTGAACAATCTATTATGCATAAAACTAATAGAACATAATCTAATATGCATAAAGCTGACAGTAAAGTGCATTCACCTTGCCTCTGAAAGAAATTTAATCTTGAGGTCTTGTGGGAGATCCTCTTTACAGGTCTTCACAGCCACAGGTGTCTTATCCCTCAACATTCCTTTGAACACCTCACCAAAATTGCCCTAAATCACAATTTATACCATGGTGATATTTTGTATTTAGATCACATTAAAAAGTGCTTTACAAATCTTTACAATATAATTATTTATAAATTATATGAATTGGAAAGTTTAGACTTGCCTTTCCTAAAAGTTCTCCAAGAATGACATCCTCATGATTAAGAATCCATTTTTTATCCTTGGGAGAAAAAAAAAAAAACACAAATTAGTTTCACTTGATTCATAGTACACAAACATATGAACATGTATATAAAGAACGACAACCACTGATATATGAAAACAGTACAAGAACACTTAAAATTTAAATTTAAAATGCAAAATTGGTTAAAAAGAGATCTTAGGTAATATGTGAAAATAAAATGCAACTCATGGGACATGCCATCATAGTCAAAAGTGTGATACCTTTAATACAGGATGTAATAACATGACTCCAGACTTTTTAGTAATGACTTGTTTTGTAGAATAATGGTGCTCAATCAGCTGCGGAATGGTGGGATATCCAGTGCCTTCAAATCGATACTGATTCTGCAGAACAACAGACAATGAAACCATGTAAAAATAAATATCCAATAAGAAGCAAAGAAAGAAACAATGAAACCCTATTTTTAGAGATGCAATCTAAATGCCATTTAATACCCAACATAATAATGTATTTTATATATAAAAATTTTCAGTACTCACATCTGCAAACTGAATGATGAAGTGTCTGCGCTGGGCATCTGAGAAGACAGAGAGCACATACTCGCCAGGCTTGCCATGGCTCTCACGAACCAGGAAGTCTCCCTGCTGCTTAAGCAGCTCTTGAGCCTCAGTGCGTGGAATCGCCCCATGGTACCACTCCTGTTCCCCCAAAGGCTTTTCACTGATGGGGATCACATCAATGAACTTGATGGCAGAAATACAATAAACAATGTTATTCATGTCAAATTTGTTCATTATTAGTAATAAATAAATAAAAAGAACAGTGTATATCAAATTTATATAATCAACAGGCACTGAAATTTATTTGACTGTATTCAACTAGCAGTCTGAAACTGAAAATGCTAAAGGGCGGGTCATAGCACTTACTGAGGATGAGCCCAGTACAGACTTTGGGGAACGAATAATGCCAGCAATAGATTGGCGAAGGGTGTCAAACTTTGAAGTTCTGTCTTTACTTTTGTCCTAGTCATTACAAAAAATACAGAAATGTCTACATTAATAATGAAATAGATAGAAATAATAATATAATAAATATATTATATATTTTTATAATAAAAATATATTTATTATATATTTTTATAATAAAA
The DNA here is from genome assembly GCA_024362625.1 of Silurus asotus. Lineage (NCBI taxonomy): Eukaryota > Metazoa > Chordata > Actinopteri > Siluriformes > Siluridae > Silurus > Silurus asotus. The sequence goes on from MU583252.1 coordinate 114,638, forward strand.
ATATATTTTTATAATAAAAATATATTTTTAAACAGACCATTGAGTTGATGGATCGTGCATCTTCCTCATAATTGACTACAGCTGGAGGCTCCTTGCCCTCATTCTCCTGCATCTTTTGCTCTAGCATCCTCTTCTGGGAGCTCAGTTTGGCTTCTGAGCAGCGTAGGAGCTGCACCATCTGTTTTAATTCTTCCAGCGACTGCTTCTGACTCAGCAACAGCACCTTACTAAAAGAGAGACAATACACATTACTTTTAAAAAACATTCTTTTTTTTTTTTTTTTTTTAAATGTAACAATTCAGGTAATACATGAGAGAGCCACAACTAAGTGTTAAAATATATACTTAGTTCTGTTACAAAGCAGACCATGCACGTTATTAAAAGGTAACCAAAAGCATTTTTAAACAACACAAGCTTAGAGATGTACAAAATAATTCGTTTATCACTAGGTACTCAATACATAATAAATAATATATAATAACACCCACTTTCCATAGAGTACAACACAAAGACTTTGCCAACATGCAATTAAAAAAACAAATATTTTCCAAAAAGTTTAAAGCAAAATGTGGTTGTCAGATACTGTGCTCTACATACTCTGACTTCTTCTCGAAATGCTTGGTATACTCCTCAATTTTGCTCTGCAGGTCTGCCATAAGGTCCTCCTTACTGCGTAGACTCTTTTGGGTTAACACAAGCTCCTCAGTTGTACACTTTAACCTTGACAAAATCAAGACAAATATGTAGTGACACCATACTCCAACAAGGGACTGAAGTTTTAAACACAAACAAACACAATCAACCCTACATATTAACAAATTACTGCAAACCATATTCAGCTGAAACTGTATCTAGCCAGTTTTAAAAACTAACCATCTATTGCCAAGTGAATGCAGGTGCACATAATCTGACATAATGTCCTTCGTATTCGCACTGCATTTTCAGTCAACACTTTATAACAAACCACAAATAGCCAGGCTAAATTCAAATTTGCCGTGAAGAACATGTATGACTGAAACTTAAATGGCAAATAAAAATCAGAAAACTCACATTGCTTGTAAACTTTCTGCTGTTAAATTATTCCATAGAATCTCATTGGCTTGAAGATTCTCTGTTTCCTCTAACAATGAGACATCAAATTCTACATTTGGTTCGTTGGTTTTAGGTGACCTGGGAAAAACAACAGTATTAATAATAATAACAATAAGAATGTTAAGTTTAATAGTTTTCGCTAGGCTGTGTAGGCTTTTTTGATTATTTTTACAAACCTGTACACTTCAATGAAGTTTTCATATTCCGATGTAGAATCGATTAGATCAATACAGGTGTTTATTTCTTTGTGGACCTTTACTATTTCATCTGTTAAGAGACTGGTGATTTCACTGTACTCTTCAAGTATCCCCTTCCTTGTTGAGAGAACAAGACAAACATCACAAAAAATTTAATTTGTTATTTAAAATAGGCAATAGAAAAATACAGTATTGGTTAACAAAAATATGGAAAAATTGGCATTTAAGATAATTTTAGTAAGTCTTTTAGATATGTAATGAATGCAAAGTACATGCTAAAAAGCTTGAAAAAAGAGAAAAGGAATCAAATATATATTTAAAGTAAAAAAAATATTTTTTTTTCAAACACAGACCACAGAAACAACTCTTTTAATAAAGCGACCAAAACTTCCTGTCACGTGACATATATAATGAACAATGTCTTTTTATATTTTTAAAGTTGAAATTAAAGGTAATGTGAATAAACATTCGTGAAACGATTCCAGATTGTACAGAACATTCCACAAACATACAGAAGAAAATGTATAACCTGTTAGGAAGCACCCACACTTTTCGAAAAATGTTCTACCTAAATGGAAATGTTAACACTGGGTTTTACTATCCATCATATAGAGTTGATAATGCTCAAGATAAGTTATAAATGCTGAATTTCCCAACAATTGAGTGTTTATTTCATATATGAAATCAGTCCTGGAGCCATGAAAGCAGTCCTGGCACCATGAAAGCAGTCCTGGAGCCATCGTGCAAAGTAATGGGTTGAAAGCCACACGCAATAAGTTTATATATTACATTTAATGATGATATCATGACAAATGATACAAAATGCTGCAAATGATAAATGTTTATCTGAGACTATGGCTATTGTTGCAGCCATACGAGTGCTAAACTGTTTGGCCATAACCTGAAACGTGGCAGTGAATTATTCACTTCAAAAGAAAAATGCAAGAACTGAATTAGTTTTTTGGCATATGCTGATAACGGTAAGTCGAACAAATCTTAATTTATTATTTTAATATTTCTCTAGAAATATATGAGTGCTGCTGGTACCGGGAATTTGCCATTCATTGAGGGAAACATAAATTTCAACATGTACTGTAACATTCTGAAGCAGAACATGATGCCCTTCAGAAGCATGACAACTGGCTTGCTGAAGAAGAGCCATGTGTCTAACATTCCGCAGTGCTGCGACATCATAAAGAGGATTTCAGCAACAACCCGTGCTGCTCCAGTAAATTCCATGCCCGTGTCCATGCCCGTGAGGATTAAAGCAGTGCTAGATAACAGTGGTGCTCACACAAAATATTGACACTTTGGACACAGTTTTGACGTTCATAAGCATTTTTTGTATATACAGTAAGGAAAATAAGTATTTAAACATCCTGCTATTTTGCAAGTTCTCCCACTTAGAAATCATGGAGGGGTCTGAAATTGTCATAATAGGTGCATGTCCACTGTGAGAGACATGATCTAAAAAAAAAAAATCCAGAAATCACAATGTATGATTTTTTAACTATTTATTTGTATGATGCAGCTGCAAATGAGTATTTGAACACCTGAGAAAGTCAATGTTAATATTTGGTACAGTAGCCTTTGTTTGTAATTACAGAGGTCAAACATTTCCTGTAGTTTTTCACCAGGTTTGCACACACTGCAGGAGGGATTTTGGCCCACTCCGCCACACAGATCTTCTCTAGATCAGTCAGGTTTCTGGCCTGTCGCTGAGAAACATGGAGTTTGAGCTCCCTCCAAAGATTCTCTATTGGGTTTAGGTCTGGAGACTGGCTAGGCCACACCAGAACCTTGATATGCTTCTTACAGAGCCACTTCTTGGTTATCCTGGCTGTGTGCTTCGGGTCATTGTCATGTTGGAAGACCCAGCCTCGACCCATCTTCAATGCTCTAACTGAGCAAAATCTCGCAATACATGGCCCCGGTCATCCTCTCCTTAATACAGTGCAGTCGCCCTGTCCCACATGACCACATGACTTTCTCCCATGACTCCTCTGGATCATCCAAATGGTCATTAGCAAACTTACGACGTGCCTGGACATGTGCTGGTTTAAGCAGGGGAACCTTCCGTGCCATGCATGATTTCAAACCATGACGTCTTAGTGTATTACCAACAGTAACCTTGGAAACGGTGGTCCCAGCTCTTTTCAGGTCATTGACCAGCTCCTCCAGTGTAGTTCTGGGCTGATTTCTCACCTTCCTTAGGATCATTGAGACCCCACAAGGTGAGA
>MU583252.1:120112-153208 GCA_024362625.1 Silurus asotus
ATATAGTTTTTATTCTTTATTTATCATTCTTCTTTTTCTTTATATTATCTTTCTCTTCATTCTATTCCCTCATGCCGGACCTTCGTAATAAGCATTTCACTGCATGTTGTACCCTTTATGTATGTGTCAAATAAAATTTGTTTTTGATTAGATTTTTTACATTTTTTTATATATAGTTTTTATTCTTTATTTATCATTCTTCTTTTTCTTTATATTATCTTTCTCTTCATTCTATTCCCTCATGCCGGACCTTCGTAATAAGCATTTCACTGCATGTTGTACCCTTTATGTATGTGTCAAATAAAATTTGTTTTTGATTAGATTTTTTACACAGGGTGTACTCACTTTGTTGGCAGTTGTTTTGACAATAATGGCTGTATGCTGAATTATATTCAGAGAACAGTAAATCTGTACTGCTACAAGCTGCACCTTGACTAAAATATAACATATATATAAGTTTCATTTCTATAGTATTGTCTCTCACACACACACACACACACACACACACACACACACACACACACACACACACACACAAAATGAATAATAATCGATTATGAAATTTATCAATAATAAATAATCCATTAGTTGGGCTGCTCAAGTTATGGGTTAGCGTGATGACAAAGCCACTTAACGAAATTGTGCAGAGTACAATCCAAGATGGCGGCGCAACAGTAGCCTGACGTTTCACAATACATGGACACCAGGGTCAGCTGTTTTCATGTGTAAGACCACCAGACACTGTTACGGTACAGGCATCATGCACCAATAATCTGCATGATGAAGTTAATAATAACCTTTGCGACCTCGGTTTGCTGGGACCTCCGCCACAAAGACCAGGCCCCCAGCCCTCGGTGTCACTTGATGTTGGTCCCGGGGGAGGGGGCATCGAAAGCGCTGCTCGAGAAAGCGGAAGCACGGCAAGCTAACCCTAGCCGGCCGGCTCTCCTGTCCATTTTTCTTTTAAATGTCTGCTCCCCGGAAAATAAACTGGATTACATCGGTTTCCACGGACCACGCGGCAAGAGTTTAGAGACTGCTGCGTCTTTGTTTTGGCTCAGCCACAGAGTTCCGGAAGCTGCCATCCAGCTAGACGGGCTAACCATGTTTCTTGCTGACAGAAACGCAGCTCTGTGTGGTAAGACTCGCGGTGGTGGCGTGTGTGTTTAAACAGAATGGTGCAAGAACTCTGTGCTTGTCTCACGCTACTGCTCATCATTAGTGGAGTTTGTGACTGTTAGATGTAGACCATTTTATATACCACGGGAAAGCTTATCTTCCTCCCCCCATCCTGACCACGTTCTACAGAGCGACCATTGAGAGCATCCTGAGCAGCTGCATCACTGCCTGGTTTGGGAACTGCACCGTTTCGGATCGCAGGACGCGACAGTGGATAGTGAGGACAGCTGAGAAGATCATCAGAGTCTCTCTCCCTACTATCATGGACATATACACCACACGCTGCATCAGCAAAGCCAACAGCATTGTGGATGACCACACACACCCGTCACACACACTTTTCACTCTCCTACCATCAGGGAATCTGTACAGACCGGACTCAACACACACTCATACTCACTTCGCACACCCATGATTCAGTACCACTCGCACTAAATCATTACCACAAAGTGTTTGCATGCTATTTTTGCACATCTTCTGAGATTGCTGCTTTTTGCTCATTTGCACAATATTCTGTTTACATTTTTGCTACTGTTCACTTTATCTCATTACCACAGGTTTACAGGCAGAGCTATTTTGTGTTTTGTGTATTGTCTTGCACTGTCCTGTGTTGTCTTGCACTGCCTTGTGTTGTCTTTTTGCACTGTGTGCTCCATGTTGCACACATGCACTTTATGTGGCAAGGATTTTTCTTACTAGTCCTTGGCCCTGTGTTGTCTGTTGTTTTATGTAGCATCAGGGTTCTGGAGGAACGTTGTTTCATTTCACTGTGTACTGCGTCAGCTATATATGGTTGAAATGACAATAAAAGCTTCTTGACTTGACTCTCTTGACTAACAAGAATTAAAATGTTTATCTAACTTATAACAAAAACTTGAATTTATATAGGTACCAATTTAATAGCAATAATATATTTTTATAGTGAGAGATTTTTTTTACATATGTAAAGACAAGATGTAATAATGTCCGGACTTGTTAAAACTAAATGCCTATTTTTAATTGCTTATTAGCGGCAATATCCATGTAATTAAAAAGCTATGCATTTAACAACCTTTTTTTAATGTAAATAAAAACAAACTTAAAACTCCATATTGTAAGTGTGTAAGGTTTGTCTAATGTGCAAGACTCACAAGGCGCTGACCATCTCCTCTTGCATCTTCTGCAGAGAATCGAGCAGGAGAGGGAGAGTGTTTTCATGATAATGGTCATGGTGGAGCTGTGCACTATGCACTGCTAGCACATACTGGTTGTGCAAATTGTGCAGCTTCATGGTGGCTTTGTCATAGCGTTCACGGGCCTTCTCTGGCTCCTTACCTACAAAAAGCAACATTTAGGTTGAACCTAGCACACATTACAAATTTTTAGCCCTGATTTAAGCCACTAACTTCAGGGCTCAGCAACCACGCCCACAGGCTCAGTGACTAATCAGTATGTGATCTTGCAATGAAGCCTTCAACCTAATAAACATACAATAATGTCTTAAAAAATGACAGAGGCTAAAAACAGTATATATATATATATATATATATATATATATATATATATATAAAAAATACATAAATACACAGTGCTGTGGAAAAAGTATTTGCCCACGTTTTTGCATATTTGTCAAAATTAAATGATTCAGATCATAAAGCAAACATTAATACTAAACAAAGATAATCTTATTAAAACCATATGCGATTAGTGGCAATAAATCTTTCATATTGCTGTAGAGGAATTTTGGCCCACTCTACTCTGCTGAATTGTTTTACTTCAGCCACACTGGAGGGTTTTCGAGCATGAACGGCCTGTTTTTGGTCATGTCACAGCATCTCAATCAGATTTTAGTCCAGGCTTTGACTAGACCACTCGAAAAGCTTAATTTTGTTTTTTTGAGCTATTCAGAGATGGACTTGCTGGTACACTGCAGGATGTAAACACTTCCCGAAACATTTCAGGATGTGTTTCCGATCATTGTCCTGCTGCATAGCCTAAGTGTGCTGGTGCTTGAGCTCATGAACTGATGGCAGGAGATTCTCTTTCAGGATTTTCCGATAGAGTGCAGAATTCATGCTTCCATGGATTATGGCAAGTCATCCAGGTCTTGAAGCAGCAAAGCACCCCCAGACCATCACATTACCACCACCATGTTTTACTGTTTGTATGATGCTCTTTTTATGAAATGCTGTGTTAATTTTTATGCCACATGCAACGGGACACCCTCCTTCCAAAGAGTAATACTTTCAAAAGATTTTAGTCTACAGAATATTTGTCCAAATGTCTTGGGGATAATCAAGATGTTTTTTGGCAAATGTGAGATGAGCCTTTCTTTTTGAAAGTCATTTTTCCCAGTCTATTTCTTATTGTTGAATCATGAACACTGACCTTAACTGAGGCAATTGAGGCCTGCAGTTCTTTAGATGCTGTTCTGAGTTCTTTTATGAGCTCCTGGATGAGTCCTCGTTGCGCACCTGTAAATTTAAAAACTGCAATTTGCATTTACTCTGTTTATCTTTGTGTATTATGCAAATGCGCTTAATTATCTGAATCATTTGAGTGTGACAAATATGCAAAAAAAATAAAATAATAATAAATCAATAAGGGGGCAAATACTTTTTCACAACACTATATAATATTTGGATGATTTCTACACATTAGTATCAACAAGAAATGCTTTTTGAAAAAATTTACTCCTGAATAATTGAACTAAATAAAGGAGATACAATAAAGCGCCAAGTCTCAAATTAAATTGCATACAGGGATTAACAAAATCCTTACCTTTCATAATTGCCTCCTTGTATTTCTCTTTGGCACTATGAGCATCTTTAGTTAATTGTTTGTAAATAGCCTTCAGCTTTTCAATATCGGTTTTTGTAACCTGGAAAAAAATAAGCATGTGCCTAGATCTCATCACCTGCCTCATAAGCCTAAATCATATCATACTTTGAAAAATATTTGGATGGAAATCAAAATGCAGGTGAAAATTTTTTTGTTGTTTTTATTTCAAGAATGAAATATTACTTTACTTGCCTTGTTTAACTCAAACTCAATCTGCTGGTGGATACTCTGGTAGCTTCTCTTCAACTGCTGCTTGTCTTTGATCATCATGGTGAGACGATGTAGTGGGCCAGAATTCAGCTCTTCAGCATTAGACTTCATGATCTTACTAAGCTGTTCTGTCTGCTGTACCATCTGAGCCCACGACTAATGGCAGCAGAGCATAGAATGATCAGAATTAGTTAATCTGAGCAAAGACTAAGTCTGTCTTCAACACATTGTACTACAATAATGTAATGTACTTGGACATAGTTACTTCTGTCAATAACATCCTCTACCCCTCATCTAAAGTCAAGGTATCAAATTAGGAAGCACTACTCACCTTAGAGACAGTGCTGATGTACTGGATCTGTGAGGAGTTGTCTTGTTTGTCCACTTGCTGGGTAATGTTGAGAAGAAGTGATGCATACTCCTTGTCACTCTTAACACGAAGAGTCATAAAGCGTTTCACTGTTTCTAGTAGCTTCAGCTCCCAGTCCTGCAGTTTGATTAGGCCCTCGTGGGAGTTTCTTAGGTCCTGACCGAACCCCATCTCACCAAGAACACAGTAATCTCTTGGGTGGTTGCTTTCAAGTCTGCATTTCTTGTTATATACAGCTAAAAAAGATTAATAAATTAAGTCATATATTTGTCAACCAGGAAAATAGTTATATACAATATGTATATTTATATACACACACACACACACACACACACACACACACACACACACACACAAAGTGGGGCGAAAAGTATTTAGTCAGCCACCAATTGTGTAAGTTCTTCCATTTGAAAAAATAAGAGTGGCCTGTAATTTTCACTACTGTGAAGCATGGGGGTGGAAACATCATGCTTTGGGGCTGTTTTTCTGTAAAGGGACCAGGACGACTGATCTGTGTAAAGGAAAGAATGAATGGGGTCATGTATCTTGAGTAAAAACCTCCTACCAATAGCAAGGGCATTGAAGATGAAACGTGGCTGGGTCTTTCTGCATGACAATGATCCTAAACACACTGCCTGGGCAACAAAGGAGTGGCTTCGTAAGAAGCATTTCAAGGTCCTGGAGTGGCCTAGCCAGTCTCCAGATCTCAACCCCATAGAAAATCTTTGGAGGGAGTTGAAAATCCGTGTTGCCCAGCGACAGCCCCAAAACATCACTGCTCTAGAGGAGATCTGCATGGAGAAATGGGCCAAACTACCAGCAACAGTGTGTAAAAACCTTGTGGAGACTTACAGAAAACGTTTGATCCCTGTCATTGCCAAGAAAAGGTATATAACAAAGTATTGAGTTAAACTTTTGTTATTGACCAAATACTTATTTTTCACTATAATTTGCAAATAAATTCATAAAAAAATCAGACAATGTGATTTTCAGGATTTTTTTTTCTTATTTAGTCTCTCATAGTTGAAGTGTACCTATGATTACAGGCCTTTTGCCTCTTTTTAAGTGCGAGAACTTGCACAATTGGTGGCTGACTAAATACTTTTTTGCTCCACTGTACACACACACACACACACACACACACACACACACACACTATATTTAGCTAAAACAAAATCACTTCTATAAATCTAATTACTATTTAAAGTTTTCAAAAAACAAATGGGAATTTCATAAAAATAAACCACCAGGTGGTTTAAAAGTTTTCATATTTATTTAAAAAAGTAACAAGCTTCACAACACCTTGCTCTAACTATAAAACATTAGCAAAGGTGCTAGCATCTATGGTTTAGGTGTAGCATATAAAATTGACCCCTTGATATTAAAACGTGGAAAATCATTAAACTATTTTCTGCCTCTCAGTCAAAGGAAAAAGTCTAACCCAGCCATTAGGGAGGCACAAGCCAGTGCACTAATAGTGCCGGTCCCAAGCCCCTGGTAAATGGGGAGGGTTGCGTTAGGAAGGGCATAGAGCATAAAACATGCACCAAATCAAATATGCGGATCACGAAAGAGAAATTCATACCAGATTGGTCGAGGCCCAGGTTACCAAAGACCGCCACAGGTATCGTTAGCCAACAAGGTACCGGTGGAAATTGGGCTACTGTTGGCCGAAGGAGGAGAAGGAGAGGAGCAAGAAGTCTACAGAGACGTCAAGGAAAGGAGAAGTGTAGAAGAGTGGAGGTTTAGGTTGGTACTTTAAATGACTGGTAAAGGGAGAGAGATAGATGATATAATGGAGAGGAAAAAAGTGTCATGTGTGTTCAGGAGACCAAGAGGAAAGGGAGCAAAACCCCTCCGAGCACATGCACTCCGTCTTTGGCGGACGTTTTTGAAAAGGCAAGGAAGTTTCCCAGTGATAGTGTCAAGGCAAAGGTCATTACACAAAAGATTATGGAATCCATTGCCTTAGACGATCAGCCATTCTCTGTCGTAGAAGATGGGGGTTTCGTAGGCTGATCGAGCACATTAAGCCCCGTTATGCCATGCCGGAAATAGAAAGGAAGACAAAGAGACATGGTGGTGGAATTAGGAAGTGCAGGAGGGCATAAGGAAAAAAGAGGTTCGCAAAACAGAATTGGGATCGACAGAGTGATGAGAAAAGTAGAAAAGAGTACATGGATATGCGGCAGCAGGTGAAGAGGGATGTGGCGACAGCCGAAGAAAAGGCATATGAGGAGCTGTATGAGAGGTTGGACACTAAGGAAGGAGAAAAGGCTTTTTACCGATTGGCCAGGCAGAAGGACCGAGCTGGGAAGGATGTTCTGCAAGTTAGAGCAATAAAGGGTGGAGATGGAAATGTGTTGACTAGTGAGGAGAGTGTGTTGAAAAGATAGAGGGAGAATTTTGAGCAGCTGATGAATGAGGAAAATGAGAGAGAGAGAAAAGGTTGGGTCGTGTGGAGTTGGTGAAGCAGGAAGTGGATAGGATTAGTAAAGAGGAAGTGAGAGCAGCAATTAAGAGAATGAAAAGTTTTTGGAGTTTTTAACAAGATTGTTTAACAGGATTTTGGAAGGTGAGAGGATGCCTGAGGAGTGGAGAAGGAGTTTGCTGGTACCAATTTTTAAGAACAAGGGAGATGTGCAGACCTGTAGTAATTACAGGGGGATTAAGTTGAGTTCAGGTACCTGGGGTCAACAGTGCAAAGTAATGGAGAGTGTGTTAGAGAAGTGAAAAAAAAAAGTGCAGGCAGGGTGGAGTGGGTGGAGAAGAGTGGCAGAAGTGATTTGTGATAGAAGGGTATCTGCTAGAGTGAAAGGGAAAGTTTATAGGACTTTGGTGAGACCTGCGATGTTGTATGGTTTAGAGACAGTGGCATTGCGTAAAAGACAGGAGTCAGAGCTGGAGGTAGCTGAGCTGAAGATGTTAAGGTTTTCGTTGGGAGTAACGAGGATGGACAGGATTAGAAACTAGTTTATAAGAGTGACAGCACATGTGGGACGTTTTGGAGACAAAGCAAGCGAGGTGAGATTGAGATGAATTGAGATGTTCAGAGGAGGGACATGGGCGTATATCGGTAGAAGAATGCTGAGGATGAAGCAAGCAGGAAGGAGGAAAAAAGGAAGACCAAGGAAAAGGTTTATGGATGTAGTGAGGGAAGACATGCAGGTAGTTGGGTTGAAAGAGGCAGATGTAGAGGACAGGGAGGTATGGAGACAAATTATCCGCTGTGGCAACCCCTAATGGGAGAAGCCGTAATAAGTAGTAGTAGTCAAAGAAATAGTCTGATCAAAAATAATTGTCAGGGAAAAAAAAAACAACTCTGAAAGACAAAGAACTCGGGACCTTTACTATGTTTATGTTTGTAGTAACTTTTGCTAGTAACTTTATCTATGAACTATGACTACTAGGTTTGTGAACCACTGTTTACTGTGGCCCAGCATACTCTCTAAAATCACATGTGCCTGTAAGTGCCTGATCTTAGAATCAACTATGGGGGGGAAAAAAAATTATTAATTGTGTTAACTGTGTGAAAAATATAGTGTAGCTAACAGTAGTAAAATTGGTTCATGTATAAGTATCACATGATCTATAGTCTTTTTAAAAAATCTGAGTCTGAGATATTAAATTAAAGTCAAGTGGCTTTTATTGTAATTTCCACTATACACAGTGGTACACAGTAAAAAGGAGACAACGTTCCTCCAGAACCCTGGTGCGACACTAAACAACAGAGCTGCAACACAACACAAAGCTACATAAAGTGCATCGAGTGCAACCTAGTGCAACCTAGTGCAAACAGTGCAGACGAAAAACAGTACAGACAGACAGTGCAGACAGACAACACAAGACAAAACACATAACCCAAGATAGAGCCAACCAGTAAACCTACTGTATACTCTAATTATACAGTACTGTGCAAAGAACTATAAAAACTATAACTGGAAGTATATAAACAAACACAATGCAATGCAAAATAACAGCAGTAGCAGCAGTCAAGAGGTGCACAAAACAGCAGGTAAACAGTGTAGTACAGTCAAGTATAAATAATAATAACTAAATGATAGTGGAATGGATTGAAATGAGTAATGAGTGAAATTTCAGGTTGTACAGTTCGGTAACACACATTTGAGTGAGTGAGTGTGTGTGTGTGTGTGTGTGTTCCATTTCAGTTCTGTGTATTGAGGAGCCTGATGGCTTGTGGGAAAAAGCTGTTAAGTCTGGATGTGACGGCCCGAATGCTTCGGAAGCGCTTTCCTGATGGCAGGAGGGTGAGGAAAACTGTAGTTTCAGTTTACTTTATTCACAATGTTAGAATGTGATTTTTCTTTATGAAAACGAATTATTTTGCATTGCCTTTTTTGACAATCATAATAATAAAAAGTGGAAGAATTTAATATACATAACCATCTTTAAAATGCAAACAAAAAATAAGGCAATTCTATGTACAGTATTTTGTGTTCCTATTGTGGTATGAATGATTTGTTTGATGCTTTTACTTTAAGGCTAGCACCAAAAGTGTAACTCTGGGGTTGAATAATGTTCTCCTGCATGCCTGGCAGAAGTAAATTGTGGTAGTTTAGTCAAAAAAACAACAAAGGAGTGAACAAATCGATGTCATGATGCCACTGTGTGTGATTCAGAGTAACGGATTCTAAAAGTTGTTACAGGATATCACTTGATCTTGACATGGGGAAGAACATCTAGAGATGTACAGCAGCTTTTACACTTTTTTTTATGGACAAAAGGTGGACACCTGAAGATTTTGATGTGCTTTTTGAACATCCCATTCTGGTTTAATTACCATTCGCTGTTTTAATAACTGAACCTGTTCTGTAAAGCTGCAGTTAGAACTCTATAGCAATCCATTCCCACCAATTTAAACCATATCTTTAGGAGGTTTTGGTTTCTTAGCTGAAATTAAAGGGAAATTTTAATGCGGTCAACTACAGACATTCTATACAATTCTATACAACTTTATATTAAGAAGTTATGGATTAAGCACATATGGCTGGAAAGGGCAGCTGTCACAATACTTTTTTTCCATAAAGTGTAGCTTTTACAGTTCATAACCTCTATTATAAAATAATAACAGATATGCTAAGACCTATGATAGTTAGGAAGCTGTTTTGCTTTAAATAAACCCTAAATCTTATACCTTTTTAAATCCAAATACTATTATGATGATTTTTTTTTATTTATTTTTTCTCTTACAGTTCTATTAACAGAAAATGGCTGCACAGAAAACGTTTAATACTTTGTAATATTATCAATTGTGTGTGAACGGTAAGTGTTGCAGTGAATAACCTCAGCTTCAGCCTAATGCCACACCCCACACTAAAGGAGGCCCGCTTGACAACAGCAAGGCATTTTAGATGCTATTCAAGCTGGTAGCCAAGGTTCCCTGGTGGTCTAGTGGTTAGTGGCAGCGCTGCAGGCCCGGGTTTGAGCCTCGGTCAGGGAACCAACCCCAGCCATTAGGGTTGCACAAGCTAGTGCACTCTAAGTGCTGGTCCCAAGCCCAGATAAATAGGGAGGGTTGCGTTAGGAAGGGCATCCAGTGTAAAAAACGTCCCAATTCGAACATGCGGATCCTGAATACGGATGATCCGCTGTGGCGAACCCAAATGGGAGAAGCTGAAAGGAAGGTTTATTGAAGCTGGTAGCCAATGAGGCTGGCTTCAGAGCAGGTGTTCTTCCTGAAGTTGCTCCTATCTGAGTTAGCCCAGCTCGCACCCATCTTATGTCTGGGAACATGCAAGTAGTGGTTGACCGAGACATCCCAGAGAAAAAGAAATGTAGACATATAAATTAACTTAATATTTAATGTGAAAGAAAACAAGAACTGTAACAAGATTTGCAAAATGTGTGGAGTGAAAATCTCCAGAAAAAAAAACATCAAAAGAGCCATTTGAAGACGAAAATTGCTTTTAACTGTTTGGATTATAAACATTATTTATCAGCTTACCAAAGTTAGTGTGTTTCGCTAAACTTCAAATATGATATAGGGTTTAACAATAAGGACTGCTCGATTACCTGGGGCCAGCATGACAGACACTTGGCACAAAATCACTCACTGCTCCTGACTAAATAACTTTCTTAGCTTTTTTGTGACTTTGTAAATTCTTGTAGCAAGGATTAATCTATATTTCATGTAAACAATGAATACTATGCTATGTTTTTTACATTTGATAGCTTTATTCAGTTTGTTTGTGTGTGTGTGTGTGTGTGTGTGTGTCTGCGCATGTGTGCAGGCACGTTTGAGTAAAATAGGTGTGTGACAGAAGGAATAATCATATTAACTTGTTTTCCTCCTTTATCAATCTCACAGTACAACATTTCTAATGGCAAGAATAAAAAAAAGCGAGTTCAAATAAACGTTCTGCATTCCAGCAAAAAATTGCAACAGCATTTCTGAGTGATTCAAATTACAATAGTGACTAAAGAACATTAGACCAAGAAGAAAGCCATAGCAAAATGGATTAGATGCACAAAACTTGAGGTCAACGGATTGATTTGCTAGACGATTAATCAGGCCAATTTTTGCCATTTTTTAATTTATTGAGAAATTAGCCAAAAAAAACAGCTGATGCCGTCCAACCAGAGCCAACACTGAAGGAAAAAAACTAAAGCAGACCGACACTCAAAACAATTGGCATCATACATCCACCATCGACTGCCCTAATTTCTAAATTTCAGCATCGGCTAGAGAATAACCCATCTCGGTCGACCTCTACACAGGACATCCAATAACAATAAATGAAGAAGACGACTTTGTTTTTATGATGGCTAGATAGTAGCTAGACGTGATAGTAGCTTGTGTCCTGATAATTAGCCTACGTTCAAAACTATAGGTCGATAGTGGATAACAAAATTTAAAAAAGAATACAAAATCTAAAAAAACAGTACTTAATCATGAGTTTATGAAAATAAATAGAAATATATTAATTAATAAATATAATTATATAATTAATCAAATATCAACAACAAATATATATGGGGCGGCCGTAGTTTGGGGGCCTGTGGCCTAGAAAGGCAGACAGATATGCTGAGCAGTGTGTGTGCATAAAAAAGAAGAGACACTTAAAAGTAAAAGCAAAGTGTAGCTAAATACAGCTTTTGCTTGCAAATCTGTAATTTGCCTCCCATTCCTTGCTACCATAGCCAACAAGCTTGCCACAATTTATACAGGTGGCACCGGATTAAAGAGCACCAAACAGTTCATGAAGTTTCATGGCTGAACTAGACACATTAGAACTACACATTTGAACGACACCACACACATCAAAAAAAAAGTGCATGACCAGTCTTCTATAAACCTGATTCCAAAAAAGTTTGGACACTGTACAAATTGTGAAAAAAAACAGAATGCAATGATCTGGAAGTTTTAAATTTCAATATTTTAAATTTCAACATAGATGACATCAAATGTTTAAACTGAGAACATTAATGATTTTAAGGGAAAAATAAGTTGATTTTAAATTTCATGGCATCAACACATTTTAAAAAAGTTGGGACAAGGCTATGTGTGGAATCCGCTCTTCTTTTTAGAACAGTCTGCAAACAAGGAGACAAGTTGCTCAAGTTTAGGAATAGGAATGTTGTCCCATTCTTGTCTAATACAGGCTTCTAGTTGCTTAACTGTCTTAGGTCTTCATTGTCGCATCTTCCTCTTTATGATGCGCCAAATGTTTTCTATGGGTGAAAGATCTGGACTGCAGGCTGGCCATTTCAGCACCCGGATCCTTCTTCTAAGCAGCCATGATGTTGTAATTGATGCAGTGTTTGGTCTGGCATTGTCATGTTGGAAAATGCAAGGTCTTCCCTGAAAGAGACGAAGTCTGGATGGGAGCATATGTTGGTCTAGAACTTGGATATACCTTTCAGTATTTATAGTGCCTTTCCAGATGTGTAAGCTGCCCATGCCACATGCAGTCATGCAACCCCATACCATCAGAGATGCAGGCTTCTGAACTGAGCGCTGATAACAACTTGGGTTGTCCTTATCATCTTTAGTCCGGATGACATGGTGTGGCATCCCAGTTTTCCAAAAAAGAAATTCAAATTTTGATTCGTCTGACCACAGAACAGTTTTCCACTTTGCCACAGCCCATTTTGAATTAGCCTTGGCCAGGAGAAAACGCCTGTGCTTCTGGTTCATGTTAGGATATGGCTTCTTTTTTGACTTATAGAGTTTTACTGATACGGGCGAATGGCATTGTGTTCACCGACAATGTTTTCTGGAAGTATTCCTGAGCCCATGTTGTGATTTCCATTACAGCAGAATTCCTGTATGTGATGCAGTGCTGTCTAAGGGCCCAAAGATCACGGGCATCCAGTATGTTTTTCCGGCCTTGACCCTAACGCACAGAGATTGTTCCAGATTCTCTGAATTTGTGGATAATATTATGTACTGTAGATAATGATAACTTCAAACTCTTTGCAATTTTTCTCTGAGAAAATCCTTTCTGATATTGCTCCACTATTTTTCTCCGCAGCATTGGGGGAAATGGTGATCCTCTGACTATCTTGACTTCTGAGAGACACTGCCACTCTGAGAGGCTCTTTTTATACCCAATCATGTTAAGTCAAGTCAAGTCAAGTGGCTTTTATTGTCATTTTTACTATACACAGTGGTACACAGTACACAGTAAAAACGAAACAACGTTCCTCCAGAACCCTGGTGCTACACTAAACAACAAAACAACATAAAGTGCATCGAGTGCAGCCTGGTGCAAACAGTGCAAACAAAAGAACAGTACAGACAGACAGTGCAGACAGACAACACAAGACAAGACAAAAGACAAAAACCAAGTATAGCGCCGACTAGTAAACCCACTGTATACTTAAATATACAGTACTGTGTGAGGTGAATGTAAAAACTATACCCAGGAAAAAGTACAACAGAACAGAGCAATGTAGTGCAAAAAACAGCAGCAAGGAGGTGCAAAAACAGCATGTAAACATTCTATTGTGGTATTAAAGGTGCAAAAACAGCATCTGGGAGGGAGGCGTCACGGTCACAAGCAGGTGATGTGGTCTTGTAATTCGTGATCGCCTGAATGCCCTGCCACATGCGCCGAGTGTCTCCACTGTCCTGGAAGTGGTTGTGGATTTTCTTCGCGTGTGCGCGCTTCGCCTCTCTGATAGCACGGGACAGTTTGGCCCTTGCTGTTTTTAAGGCCGCCTTGTCCCCTGATATGAAGGCAGAGTCTCTTTGTTTTAACAGTGCACGCACATTTGCAGTCATCCACGGCTTCTGGTTGGAGCGTGTAGTGATGGTCTTGGAGATGGTCACATCTTCAACGCACTTGCTGATGTAGCAGGTCACTGATGACGTGTACTCCTCCAAGTTGATGGAATCGCCGTAAGTTGCAGCCTCTCTAAACATGTCCCAGTCAGTGCACTCAAAACAGTCCTGAAGAGCAGAAGTAGCTCCTTCTGGCCAGGTTTTCACCTGTTTCAGAACCGGTTTAGAGCGTCTGATGAGCGGTCTGTATGCTGGAATCAACATAACAGAGCAGTGATCTGAGTATCCGAGATGGGGGCGGGGCTCCGCACGATACGCGCCGGGGATGTTTGTGTAAACAAGATCCAGCGTGTTCGCTCCTCTCGTTGCAAAGTCCACATGCTGATGGAGTTTAGGAAGCACAGTCTTGAGATTCACATGGTTGAAATCTCCGGCGATAATAAACAATCCGTCGGGGTGAGCATTCTGCAGGTCGCTAATAGCGCCGTAGAGTTCACTCAGTGCCTCCTTAGCATTAGCACTGGGAGGAATGTACACTCCGACGATGTAAACAGTTGTAAATTCCCGTGGTAAATAAAAAGGTCTGCATCTAACAGTCACAAACTCCACTAGCGATGAGCAGTAGCATGAAACAAGCACCCAGTCAGGAAATCCAGGATCCAGTTGCAGAGAGAGGTGTTCAGGCCCAGAAGGTTCAGCTTCTCGATCAGGTGCTAAGGAATGATTGTGTTGAATGCTGAGCTGAAATCAATGAACAGCATTCGTACATATGAGTCCTTGTTGTCCAGGTGGGTAAGGGCCAGGTGGAGGGTTGTGGAGATGGCATCGTCCGTGGAACGGTTTGGACGATACGCAAACTGCATGGAGTCCAGGGAGGGTGGAAGCTGTGTCTTGATGTGCCTCATGACAAGCCTCTCGAAGCACTTCATCACAATGGGTGTGAGCGCGACGGGACGATAGTCATTGAGGCAGGAGACAGTCGATTTCTTTGGCACAGGAACGATGGTCATTGTCTTGAGGCACGTGGGAACAACGTTACTGCTCAGGGAGATGTTGAAGATGTCAGTGAAGACATCTGCTAGTTGTTCTGCACATTCCCTGAGAACTCTGCCAGGAATGTTGTCAGGTCCAGCAGACTTCCGTGGGTTAACTCTGCATAGAGTTTTCCTCACTTCAGCTGTGGTTAGACAGAGCACCTGGTCAGTGGGAGGAGGGATGGTCTTCCTCGCCACCACATTGTTCTGTACCTCAAACCGAGCGTAGAAGTCGTTCAGCGCATCTGGGAGGGAGGCGTCACGGTCACAAGCAGGTGATGTGGTCTTGTAATTCGTGATCGCCTGAATGCCCTGCCACATGCGCCGAGTGTCTCCACTGTCCTGGAAGTGGTCGTGGATTTTCTTCGCGTGTGCGCGCTTCGCCTCTCGGTCGTGGATTTTCTTCGCGTGCGCGCGCTTTGCCTCTCTGATAGCACGAGACAGTTTGGCCCTTGCTGTTTTTAAGCCCGCCTTGTCCCCTGTTCTGAAGGCAGAGTCTCTTCGTTTCAACAGCGCACGCACATTTGCAGTCATCCACGGCTTCTGGTTGGAGCGTGTAGTGATGGTCTTGGAGATGGTCACATCTTCAACGCACTTGCTGATGTAGCAGGTCACTGATGACGTGTACTCTTCCAAGTTGATGGAATCGTCGTAGGTTGCAGCCTCTCTAAACATGTCCCCGTCAGTGCACTCAAAACAGTCCTGAAGAGCAGAAGTAGCTCCTTCTGGCCAGGTTTTCACCTGTTTCAGAACCGGTTTAGAGCGTCTGATGAGCGGTCTGTATGCTGGAATCAACATAACAGAGCTGTGGTCTGAGTATCCGAGATGGGGGCGGGGCTCCGCACGATACGCGCCGGGGATGTTTGTGTAAACAAGATCCAGCGTGTTCGCTCCTCTCGTTGCAAAGTCCACATAGTGATGGAGTTTAGGAAGCACAGTCTTGAGATTCGCATGGTTGAAATCTCCGGCGATAATAAACAATCCGTCGAGGTGAGCATTCTGCAGGTCGCTAATAGCGCCATAGAGTTCACTCAGTGCCTCCTTAGCATTAGCACTGGGTGGAATGTACACTTCGACGATGTAAACAGTGGTGAATTCCCGTGGTAAATAAAAAGGTCTGCATCTAACAGTCACAAACTCCACAAGCGATGAGCAGTAGCATGAAACAAGCACAGAGTTCTTACACCATTCCGTGTTGATATAAACACACACGCCACCACTGCGAGTCTTACCGCACAGAGCTGCATTTCTGTCGGCTCGAAACAAGGTTAGCCCGTCTAGCTGGATGGCGGCGTCCGGAACTCTGTCGCTGAGCCACGTCTTCGTAAAAACAAAGACGCAACAGTCTCTAAACTCTCGCCGTGTGGTTTGCTGGAGTCGGATGTAGTCCAGTTTATTATCAAGGGAGCAGACGTTTGAAAGAAAAATGGACGGGATAGCCGGCTGGCTAGGGTTAGCATTTAGCCTAGCACGGACACCCGCCCGCTTGCCGCGCTTCCGCTTCCTCGAACAGCGATTTCGAGGTCTCCTCTCCCGGACACCGGCATTAGGTAACACCGAGGGCTGGGGGCCTGGTCTTTTTGGCCGAGGTCGCGAAGGTTGTTGATAAGATCATCATGCAGATTGTTGGTTGCATGATGTCTGTACTGTAACAGTGTCTGGTGGTCGTACACATGAACACAGCTGACTCTGGTGTCCATGTATTGTGGAAGGTCGGGCTAAATATGGTGAAAGCACCATTTTTGGATCCGGAGAGGCCGCTGCGAGCTACTGCCGCGCCGCCATCTTGGAACTAGAGGTCAATGTTGCCAATTGACCTAATAAAGTGCAAATTGGTCCTTCAGCTGTTCCTTATATGTACACTTAACTTTTCCGGCCACTTATTGATACCTGTCCAAACTTTTTTTGGAATGTGTAGCTCCAAAAATAATGTCTCACTTTCAACATTTGATATGTTATCTATATTATATTGTGAATAAAATATAAGTTTATGACATTTGTCAATTATTGCATTCCTTTTTTATTCACAATTTGTACAGTGTCCCAAATTATTTGGAATCAGGTTTGTATTTTCTATTATCTGCAACAATCTAAACCTTTGCATTTTTAGCATTTTCTTTTTAACTACACTACCAGTTGAAAGTTTGGACACAGCTCCTTATTAAATTTTTTATTTGTCTTGTTTTCAACATTGTATATTACTACAGAAGACACTCAAATTATAAGAAAACAAATATGGAATTATGTAGTCAACAAAAACATGTAAAATAATCCTAAATATTTTTTATATTTTAGATTCTTTAAATTAGCCACCTTTTGCTTTGATGACAGATTTGCACTCTCTATTTAGACTAGGTCAGCCTCATCAGGTAGTCACCTGGAATGATTTTTCAACATTTTTGAAGGAGTTTCCAGCAGTGATGAGTACTTGTTGGCTTCAACAACTAGTTTGCTTTTCCTTCACTTTCCAGGCTAATTAATCCCAAACCATTACAACTGGATTTAGATCAGGTGATTGTAAAGGTCAGGTCACCTAACACAGCTCTCCATCACTCGTCTTCTTGGACAAATAGCTCTTACATTACCTAGAGGTGTGTTTGAGTAAATTGTCCTGTTAAAAAACAAATGATGGTCCCACTAATTGCAAACCAAATGGGATGGCATGTCATTGCAAAATTTTGTGGCAGTCATGCTAGTGGTACACACAAGTGTACCACACGTGTGTGTGTGTGTTTGTGTGTGTATATACACTGACCGGCCACTTTATTAGGTATACCTGTTCAACTGCTCGTTAATGCAAATTTCTAATCAGCCAATCACATGGCAGCAACTCAATGCATTTAGGCATGTAGACATGGTCAAGACGACCTGCTGCAGTTCAAACCGAGCGTCAGAATGGGGAAGAAAGGTTATTTAAGTAACTTTGAACGTGGCATAGTTGATGGTGCCAGACAGGCTGGTCTGAATATTTCAGAAACTGCTGATCTACTGGGATTTTCACGCACAACCATCTCTAGGGTTTACAGAGAATGGTCAGAAAATGCTAGTGGTACACACAAGGTTATTTAAGTAACTTTGAACGTGGCATAGTTGATGGTGCCAGACAGGCTGGTCTGAATATTTCAGAAACTGCTGATCTACTGGGATTTTCACGCACAACCATCTCTAGGGTTTACAGAGAATGGTCAGAAAAAGAGAAAATATCCAGTGAGCGCAAATGCCTTGTTGATGCCAGAGGTCAGAGGAGAATGGCCAGACTGGTTCGAGCTGATAGAAAGGCAACAGTAACTCAAATAACCACTTGTTACAACCGAGGTATGCAGAAGAGCATCTCTAAACGCACAACACGTTGAACCTTAAGTCGGATGGGCTACAGCAGCAGAAGACCCCACCAGGGGCCAATCCTGACAGCTAAGAACAGGAAACTGAAGCTACAATTCGCACAAGTTTACCAAAATTGGACAATAGAAGATTGGAAAAACGTTGCCTGGTCTGATGAGTCTCGAATTCTGCTGCGACATTCGGATGGTAGGGTCAGAATTTAGTGTCAACAACATGAAAGCATGGATCCATCCTGCCTTGTATCAACGGTTCAGGCTGGTGGTGGTGGTGTAATGGTGTGGAGGATATTTTCTTGCCACACTTTTGGCCCATTAGTCCCAACTGAGCATTGTGTCAACGCCACAGCCTAACTGAGTATTGTTGCTGACCATGTCCATCCCTTTATGACCACAGTGTACCCATCTTCTGATGGCTACTTCCAGCAGGATAACGCGCCATGTCATAAAGCGCAAATCGAGACTGGTTTCTTAAACATGACAATAAGTTCACTGTACTCAAATGGCCTCCACAGTCACCAGATCTCAATCCAATAGAGCACCTTTGGGATGTGGTGGAACGGGAGATTCGAAACATGAATGTGCAGCCGACAAATCTGCAGCAACTGCGTGATGCTATCATGTCAATATGGACTAGAATCTCTGAGGAATTTTTCCAGTACCTTGTTGAATCTATGCCACGAAGGATTAAGGCAGTTCTGAAGGCAAAAGGGGGTCCAACCCGGTACTAGTAAGGTGTACCTAATAAAGTGGCCGGTGAGTGTGTGTGTGTGTGTGTGTGTGTGTGTGTATATATATTATATTTTGAAATATCAGTGCTCTGTCGCAGAGCTCTAAATTGGCTAATCTGCCTAATATATTCAGCCTGGGTGCTTTTTGAAAGCTGAAGAGCACTTCCAATTACTGCCACAGCAATATGTTAACTGTACAACAATGTGTGATACATTAAAATTACTGCTGTCCACTACTGCTCCTAAATTACAATGCTAAATTACAGAAGTGAGAAACCATGGAAATGTCAGCACCATTATAAAATAAAGTGCTTATTAAAAGAACTAAACACTTTTTACGTTTTCCATTTAAATCTGTATTTTACTGCTTCAACAGGATGTCATGTTTATCCACTACATACGAGGTAAGCACCAATACTAAAATTAATGTTCCCTATAACATTTTCAAAAGAAAGTTTAAAATACATTTTTAGACATTATTTTAAAAATAAGCATTTTGCTGTAAAAAACAAAACTAATAACTCACTTTGTTATTCACCATTAATCCATTTATTCTCCACAGTGCTTGTCCACTGTAGCTTGTTGATTATACTGGAGATTTTCCCAGTACATCTAGGCATAAACAGTGAAACATCACGATATGTGGCTGGTGATCACACGGATAACACCCATACACACATTCACAACTGCACTTACACCTACCATAAAGTTAGTGTTTTAAATTCACCTGACCTACATATTATTAGATTGTAGTGGAAGCTGGTCATTTTAACTTGATAGATACAAATTTTAAATAATTGATTAATTCAACTCTGCACCTTCCAGGTTGTTACACGCCAAATTAACAGCATCCTAGTCTCTGAACTGTGTCTGTGTCTACTCTAATGTTAATAATAATCCATAACCATTTAAGGTTCTGCAATTTCAGTTTGAAGTATTCAAATTGTGCAGCATTACCACAAGGATTTGCTCTACCATGGATACTGATACAAAATCATGAACTAAATTTTGCATTTATATTGTTTTGTTCAATTTGATACTCTTTACAACATTTAACACCACTAATGATATAAGTTGAGGAGGAACGGTAATTTTTTTCAAGTGGTTAAAGAGATTGCGGAGAAGCAAGCATGCACAATCAACTACAGTTCGCAAATTCATGAGATTTAACAATAGGCACATCAAAGAGAACAAGATGAGCAAACATGCAGGAAGTAATGTTAAAGAGCACAAGGAAGAATTGGTTATAAAGAAAATTGCCTCCTCTGTCTTATGGAACTGATTTGGGTTCAAAATCTCCATCAACCAACTAACAATACTATGCAATTTATGTCACAGTGTTGTAGCCAAAGGTGGAATCACCAGCAATCTCTTTCCCACTTTAAAACCATGTATGTCCACGAGTCTTTAAATGAGATCATTACTTCATCTTCTTTAAAATATGCCTTAGTCATAGTATTTGTATTTCGCCACGTTACTGTATTAAACTACCAGATTTATCGACAATGACTGGCTCATCATCTGACTGCATAGAGTTTGATTGGGCTACTAAATGTAATAGAATCTGAAATAAATGGATATCTGAAATAGAATCAACATTCAGACACACTCCAGACAATGTATTTCCCCTTACCACATCGTGGTATAATGATCATATATACACATTAAAACAGGCTACTAAGAAATTAGACCGTAAATGGCACCAAACCAAATTGAGAGTATTTCGAAGAGCATGGAAGGAGAGCTTAATTAATTATAAACAAGCTCTCAGTGCTGCTAAAGCAACATATTTTTTTCCCTCATAAAAAAGAAACAATCCTAGATTTATAAAAATTATTGTAGCAAAATTAAGTAGGAATATTAAAGATTTTGGCCAAAAAAATCTATAGACTATTAAGACACTATTAATTTAAAGCCAAAGCATTTTATAAATACCCCTGCAAATAACAATATAAATTTATCAGATTAGGAATTGCAATGTTTAATTCAAGAAAGCAAATTATTTGAACTTATTTCTTCATCTAAAAAAGGCTGAGGATGGAGGTTAATGAATGTGGTGAGGGAAGACATGCAGGCAGTTGAGTATAGGGTGGTATGGACACAGATGATCTGCTGTGGCAAACCCCTAACGGGAGAAGCTGAAAAAAAAAGACCTACATGTTTCTTCAAACAAATAATTTCTGAATAAATAGAGCATGTTAAAAAAAACAAAAAAAAACATCCTTCCCTTAACACTGGTTGAGGTCATAAGTTATACAAGCTGGCAGTTATCAAACCCTTAATGACAAACATGACCTCGACCCCTGTCAGCTACAACAATAGGCCAATATTAAACCACATCACCACTGTCTTATCCACGTTACACTGGCTCCCAATTAACTCTTGCATTGATTATGATCTGCCATGCCAACTTCAATCAAAAAGTGCAGGCTATTTGTTGGTGCCTTAAATAATGAAGATTACAGCAAAAGGAAGAGCTTTTTTATTATTATTTTTACAAAGGCCTACAGTTATGGAACAGCCTTCAATTTAGTGCTTGGGTTTTAGACACAAACACTGTGTTTAAGTGTAGATTAAAAACTTATTTGTTTAGTACAGTGGTTGACAGAGTACACAAACCATGTACTTGAGTTAAAGTAGAGATATACTAGGTGAAATATTACTCCAGTAAAAGTGCTTTCTTCAAACTTTCACTTAAAGAAAAAAAAGTATCCAAAGTGCTAGGATTTATTGTGCTATAATGTCCTATTATCATTTTTTACAAGACTCTTGTTCACTCAACCAAATCTATTAATAAAAATGTTAATCAGAAACACTGATTGATGTCTATTAAAATTAACATGTCCCCAAACCCTTCTTTTCAACTACTTCAAAAAAAGGAGTTTCATCCATCATTTATTACTCTCAAAATATTCTGCTTGCTGTTGAACTGATGCTGAACTGTAAAAGGTAGATACCACCAAGTGGCAATCAATAAATAATAATAAAAAGCACCATAAAAAGAAAAATACACAATGAAGATCCAGGACTGTTGAGCAGCTTAGATTCTTTGTCAGACACTAATGGGACAACACTGCTCTCCCAAAAATCCAGCCACTGGTCTTTTCAGTTCCCAGATGCATCCAATCTAGAGTGGTAACCATCATCCCGAAAGGCTGTTATGTAGTGTTAGCTAGCAGAGATGTTCCGGAATTCTGAGGTGCAAATGCTATATGTACAATGCATGCTAACAAATGTATATATTGTTCAAGTGTTATTCATCATCCTAAAATATATTGTTTGGTTATTTTTAGGAATGTGGCTGCATCACCCTTGTCTTCACTGGGAACTTACAACAGGCCACGCAGGTGTCGCTCCATTTTGAGTTCGACTGAGAATCATCCTGAGTAAGTACATATTTTATATTTTCTTAAATTATATTTAGTTTGAATCATTATTGCATTGTATGACATATGCAAACAACTTTATCAATGACACAATTAGTGATGTTCGTGTGTGTGTGTGTGTGTATGTGTGTGTGTCAAACAGATGTGATCAGGCACCTGTTTCAAATAGGGCAAAGGCAGCACACAGACAGTCCACAATGTCATGAAAGGATTAGACAGATACCGACACAGTTCCACAGACTCTGCGATTCCTGCCCGCACGTAAACCTGGACCTCAACTAAGGGCTTCTGAATCTCATTCTCCATTTAGTCTATTTAAAATGTTTTTCCCAGAGAGTGTTGTGTCAACTCTGTGCCACAACACAAATGCTCAAGCTGCCAAGTCAATAGCCAAGGGACGATATGACCAACTGTTCAGAGTGAAACCGCTTATTAACACACAATCCGTAAGAAATGCAAAGCAATCTATCATCCTAAAATACATTTAGCCGGATGAGAGGATGTAGCATGTAAAGCTAATACTAATTACCCTGAGATTGTCATTGCTTGGTAAACTGTATGTCTGCCTCTAGTGGTGAAGCATGGAAATACAACTGAATAGGAATCCTTTCTTACAGTAGGCACCACAAAACACCATGGAAATGCCTGGCATGCGATGTTCACCTGTGTCTTCAGTTGAACTGGAACAGCTTTCAAGAGTTGCACAGAGATTTTTGATGCAATTATTTACTTAAATTTTTTAAACTACTCTACTGTTTTGTTGTACTCTTATATATATATATATATATATATATATACATACATACTGTACTGTATTGTTTTATTGTTACACAATTCCCTTTTTAATGCTGTCCTTGCTAATGTGTATTTTAAATAAACCACAAAGGAAACACATTCTTTCTTGTAGTACTGTACTTCTCACTCAGATCCTGGCTCAGTGATCCACAGTTCATTATGTAATCCACATGTAATCCTACATTAGAAGATCTGTTCTCAAAAAGTCTTGTCAAAACATGTTTACTATAGGTTTTGTGGCCTTATTTCAGTGGTTTTTTTTTTTTTTTGCTTTTTCAAAAACCAAGCATAAACCTTATTTTGTCAAAAATGCAAACTCACACATATAAGTTGTTTACATATTATGGTAGCCCAGTTTGTGCTGAATACATTGTAATAAGTCTTTTGTCGATAATCTATTTAAAAGCAACTAAAAAGAACCAAATGTAAGAGCATGTAAAAATTTCTCAAGAGGCCCAAAACACCCTCAGACTCCAGAGGGTTAAATACATGTCCAAACTTGTACAGACCAAGTACAACACTCATTCAGACTCAACACCAACTCATTTAATATTCTTTAAATCTGCTACAACCAATTACATTCCTTCACAACCACCAAAGGTATTCATGTATTTCACATGGCTAGGACAGAACTGAACAAAATAACTATTAATTAGTGCATTGAAGTTAATTCTTAAAATTATTAACATTATGATTCACATCATAAATCCTTTTAAAAACACTTATTTGCTCCATGACAAAACACAATGCAAGAGTAGAAAACCATGTTTTACAGGCTCTGCCACTTGTTCCCCAAAACTACTAAGGCAACCCACTAAGTAAATGTTTCGGTCAATGTAAGTGTATCTCTGTGTGTATAATTGTGAGAAATTTTGAAGAAAAAATTATATTAGCGAACCTTGAATAAAGTATTTCAAAATTGTTAGCAGTTTAGAAACATCAGAATATAAAGGATTGTTGTTCTTTGTTTTAATAACCATGCTCATTCAAACTAACCAAAAAAACTGTGTAAAGCTAGAGCATTATATTGGCTGGCAAAGCAAGAACACCTGTCTCCTCTAAACATGTAATTTATAATGATACATTTGTTTAAAAGTAAACAATATCTCTGCAGTACATGAAGCTAGAAAACCTCTCTCAATTACTGGTTGTGGAATGTCACAAATCTATTCTTTAACTAGACTCATGGACAAAAAATAAGCAATGTATAACAGACCTTACAAAAGCTGTTCTGAACTGTCGGATGCTGACAAATAACTGCTGATACATTCATTGTGAGGAAGTAACAACGTTACCATTGACATACTTGAAATTTGTTGTTCAGTTAATTTAACTTGGCTGGGTCGTATCCTCACAGTCTACGCAGACCCGATATAAGTAACCAAATGCGATTTGCCCTGTTCATAGCAGTTTCTCATTGCGTGTTACTACATATCCGAAAGATAGAGCACCATCCCAGACAACATATACATGTGGTCCCCACATGGGTTTTATCTGGGTTATATGGACATCACATGGACATGGGGTCAGAGTGGGCACTTTGATGGGCTGAATGTGGCCCCCAGTTTAGTCAGGGTTGTGGCCCCAGTTAGGATGCCCATTTTGTTTATTCGAGGGCCCTGTATGGGCCACATTTGGGCTATATTTAGCTATATTATTCAATTGATGATAAATTCCATTGATATGTTTTTTGCATGTTTTATATAATTGAAACAAACATTTTATATATTAACTATGACATTAACTTTAGTTTAAAATAAATAAAATAAATAAATAAATAAATAAATAAATAAATAAATAAATAAATACATACATTGGGTTGTGCATCTTACAGAGCCTCCTATTGGCTCCTGTGCTCCCACCTTCTGATTCTAAAGAAACGGTCATCACTCACTACCACTGATCACCTGACCTGACCAGGATAACCCGACCTCTCTGTCACGATAAGAAATGATCTTTTGTTTTAAATTATTCACATTTTACTGTTTGCTTTCATTTAATGTATACTTCTGAAAGATGTGTGGTAATTAAAGTTACAGGCACGATTTAACAAAGGTAAGTGTCGAGAGTAAACTGGTTTACCTCATAGATAAACACCTATGGAGAACTGAATATTCTTAACGATTAGCAGATAACTAAGAAATTGTCTACTAAAATGTGGAAATAACTTTTCCAACCATCTTTAACCGTGTTTTCTCCATATAGTGGATTCAGAATACACAGAGTAAAGCTCTGAGGAAATTGTGACAATAATGAACATTATTTTAATGTGATTTAGGTAAAATAGGTAGAGGTGATAAAAAAAAGTTCATATTTATATAATTTCTAAAAATAAAAATAAAATATTATACGTTATGATTACGTTAAAGGCAATGTCATTTTGCACCGTTCAGAAAGTCAGTCAGACTTTTGCATGGTATTGTGTAATTTTAGCATCATTTACTCAGATCAGTTAACAGTTTGTGCAAATAGTGGATTACAAGGTTCTTACAACCTTGTTATTATATGTCTTTTTTTGTTTTGTTTTTTGACTGATAGTCTTATGCTCATGTAACTTGCATGTATACAAATAATGGGTTGTGCCCTGGTTGATACAGTAGCATGCTCTACTTTATATACATTTTTTTTTTTTTTGCTTTACAGGTAGCCTAAAGAACCCCTTTGCTGTAAACTGTCAGTAAGAAAGAGCTGGAGACAGCGCTTGGTAAATGGTTCACAAATGCAAGAGACAGAGAAGGCAACCATGCTTTAAGAGCCCAGCGGGACCATGATTGAAAGGCAGTACAGCCGGAAGTGTAAATCATATAACCTATAGCTAGGGCTGCACAATTAATAATATTTTATCACAATCAATGTTTTTGCCTCTATTTAATTAAAGGAATACTCCACCCTGAAATGAAAAAATATCGTATATATTACTTATCCTCAATGCATCCTATACGGTGGCTGAGAGAGCTCAACATGCTGCAACTTAAGAAAACACATAGAAAAATAGAATAGAAATAGAAAAAACCCAAGGAAAAAAAAACAAAAAAAACAACGTTATCAGTTTGATAACACACGCTGCAAATCCTCACAATACAACCAAATAGCACAGATCACAAAATAAATGTTTCAAGTGGACCACAACAAGTGACAAACCCGTCTGGGACTGCTTATTTTTTTCAATGTCTATTCGTCAGTGGTGTTGATGTGTGTCGATGACCTGAAAGGTGAGTTGTTTGTTTATTTTATCATTGTTTATTGATGAAATATGAAAATATGAAAATATGAAACATTTATTTTGTGGTCTGTGCTGTTTGCAGTGCAAATTAATTGGTTGTGTTGTGAGGATTAGCAGGACATTTCTGTATTTAGTTGCGTTGTAAGGATTTGCAGCACGTGTTGTTAAACCAATGAAGATGTTTTCTTGATTTGCTGGTGTTTTTTCTATTTGCATATGTTTTTTTTTTAGTTGCAGTGCGTTGAACTTCCTGGGCCACCATGATCCTAGGTGTGACTTACATCTTTCAGCTGATCAGAATCATTGTTCAATCACAGGCTTTTGGCAATAGCCAAATATTCGTTTAAGAGTCAAGTTCAGACGCAAGGTTGATATTTTAATTGTTACATTCATAAGCTTTGGATTCCAAGACTGGTCGTAAGTTATTACTGTGCGAGGCAGAGGTGGGAACAATTCACTGATAAGATTCTAGGATATGTCTTAATTATATTTATGCATGTTTTTTTAGATGCTGCTGTGAATGGTAGTATTTTAAAATGTACTAAATTGCCTTTTCTTTTTTTTTTTTACTTTAATTAATTTATATTAATATGATTTACACATTCTGAGATGAAGTCATTTATTTTTTACAGTTTAAGGGTCCTTTTAGTAGCCCACATTGGCCCTATTTTAACACCTATTTGGGACCCAAATGGGCCCGTATAGGTGTTCTATATACGGGCCCATTTGGGTCCCACCATGGCTACTTCGAGCCCACCATGGTCCATTGGCCCTATTTTAACACCTATTTGGGACCCAAATGGGCCCGTATAGGTGTTCTATATACGGGCCCATTTGGGTCCCACCATGGCTACTTCGAGCCCACCATGGTCCCATCAGTCGCCCCTCTGGGCTAACACACATGGGGCCCATGTGGAGCCTATGGACAAATTTCTCTGGGCCCCATTTGGGTTGCCCATGCAGGGCCCAAGTGACAGCCCATCAAAAACCCACATGAAAATGTTGGCTGGGATAGAAGCCACCTCTCTTGTGGCCAGGCTCACTTGGACGTATTTGTTTATGAACAAATGTTGTAAATCAACGTTTGTTCTTTAGTCTTATTTTTAGACTGATGTCCACATTGAAGATGAAAAATTACAAAATCATATCTGTACGGACTGTAGCCTATTTTTAGTTTGCATTGAAAGGTCACAAGCTAGTGTAGTAAGACAGGCGAAAATTATCACCAACATAATTTTTGTGGTCAAATATGTATAGCTAATTCTTCTGGTGGCTTTTTACTGATAATTAAAAACTACATGTGCATTTCATTATATATACATCATATACAACAGTACGACAGTGGAACGGTGGGGGGCCTTGTAAGTAGGCTTGCCAAGTTCGATGTACAAAAATAAAGACAACGACCCAGGCAGTTTCACTAACCGGCCCGATACTCTTTATTATATTGCTTGTGACGTTTGACATATTTCCAGTGAAAGTACCAGGTCACAACTAACAAATCAACATGACAAAAAAGTCAGAAGTATCATGCCTAAGGATTATTACGGCGAATGTCGTCATAGTTAGGTTTATCTCGAAAATAATAGACCACCTTCTACCGATTAAATTTAATGTAAAGGCTAATGGCGATAATACATAGACATATTACGTTAAATATTTACGTATATGTGTTGCTAACAATTCGTGTATGTCGTACTAAAGAGTAATCGTTGATTTAATAGAACGTAGACATTACCCAGTTCTAAGACGTTAACAGTAAATAGCTAAATAACTAGCAATCCTGCTAACATGTGGCCTTTCTCTTTCCAAAAAAAAGTCCAGCAAAATCACCATGAAAGATTAGGCGTATTTTTTACTTTTCATACAACGAAAAAGTAAATACGTTAACTAGAATATTTTTCTTGACTTACTTAGGTCGTTTATTGCATTGTTTCTCCGCGTTTCCTGATTCCTTGGTATTCCTCTTTCTTTCGTTGCCGGAGTTGGGATTCGGGAGGAGTTTCCGCTTTGGATTAGGAGCATGACGTTTACAACGCTAACCCGAGTCCCTGCTCTGCCCCATTCAACCCCTGCCGCTCAAAAAATGAACCCTGCTATAGGTATTGCAGTTGATGCGTAACGGAATCGTCATATTACATATGATCAAGCGCGATTTGTGCGAGATTAATATTGCACTTATTAGTGATTCTTCTTTTTTGTTCCAGTTACCGATCGTTGCATAAGGACGTTCCGACAAGTGTTGTCTACGTTCACCTTTTATTGCATTACGTTGGAAACAATGCTAATGACTTTAAAATACATTAATTCAAAACTATAATTTTGTAGTTAACCAAAAACATAAGGTAACGTCATTCAATATCACATATTTAAAGGAGTTTTGAAACAACAAATAATGCATCCTAGACCTGCAAAAAAAAAAAAAAAAAAAAATATATATATATATATATATCAATCATCAAGATATCGTTATAAAAACAATGTCATTAGGTTAACAATTTGGTTGACTATTTCATGAGTTCTGAGCAGTTGTATATCATGACAAAATAATAATGACATATGTAATGTGCATTAATTGTTCACAAATAATTTTGCAGAAAATGCATGGAATGTCAGGGAGGGACAATCTCTCTCAATCTCTCTCTCTCCCCCAATCTCTCTTACTCTGTCTTTTTCTCTCTTGCTCGCACAATGCAGATGTATGCATAGCCATACTTCCCTTCACACATAAAAAAATACAATCACACCTTCTTTATTCTCTCTCTCATACATTTATAAGTTTTTTTTAAGTTTTGAAAACTTCAGGGGTGAAGATACATCAAGGTAAAGGGGAAATGTTTAAGGAGGAAGCATAGAGCATCAAGTCTAAAGGTAAATGTTAGTTGTTTAAACTTGGTTTGATGCTGTCACTAAAGTATGGGATGCTAACTTCTGAAATCTGTCTCCCCATATATCAAATCAAATCAAATTTTATTTGTCACATACACATACATACAGGGTACGACATGCAGTGAAATGCTTTTAACGACGGTCCGGCATGAGGGAATAAAATAGGGTAAAATGGAGAATAAAAATATAAATATAATAACAAAATTTAAAGAAAAATATAATAAGAAAAAGAAGGCAGATAAGTAAAGATATAAAGATATATAAATATATATGTATATATACATACATATACATATATATACACATACACAGAAAATGTACACAGAAAATGTTTATGGCAGTGTGCAGTTAACCAGTAAACAACAGTAAACAAGTTAGGCATGGTTTTTGATTGTCCATGAGTGTCCATGTGCAGTAAGGTGTGGTGTAAAGTGTCCTTGTGCGTAATGGTGTGGTATAAAAATAAGAATATAAAAAAATATATATAAAATAAATATGAAAAAGAAAATATGAAATGTAAAGTGCACTGTGCTGTGCAAGTCCAGTGTATAATGTGCCGTAGCACAAAAAGTGTGATTGTGCGGGGGTAAAAAGGGTGATGATGGAGAGAGTGGGCCAGTTTTTAGATCCTGGGTGTTTCCTGGTTTAAACACCGAATTGCCTGCGGGAAGAAGCTCCTCCTCATTCTCTCTGTATGCGCCTTCAGGGAGCGGAAGCGTTTCCCCGAATGCAACAGAGAAAAGAGTCTATTGTTGGGATGGATATACACAGAATACATGATTGATTTAATCTTATTCTAGAATATACTGTATTATGTGTGCTCATGGCATGCCAGAATTATTGTAATTGTGACATAATAATTAGTAAAAAAAAAAAAAAAACTATACATTTATTCATATGATGTTTACAAACACCTTGATCCGGAAATGTTTCCCACTCTGAGCTTGGTTCTTCAAGAGGCACTCACAATACATGTCAACAGTTCTAGTTGTGAGCGATCATTTAGTGCATTTAGTCAAAGTTCAGTACATGACTTTGGCAAACAGAGCCAGAAGAGACTTAAACTTTTGGCTATTCTGTCAATTGAAAAATAAATTCTTAGCACTATATACATAAGTAATCTAATTGACTGTTGTGCTTAAGTCACAAGCAGTAAGACAGACAACAAGAGAAGAAAGTAGAGATTGTAGTAAAGAAAGAACGAGTGGGACAGTAGTCCCAACATAAAGAGAGTAAAATAGTAAGAGGTAGGCATAATAAAGATAATAGTAAAGTAATACAAAAAGCATATACAATGCTCTGCTTCACATGCATTTTAAGAGCTATAAAAGATAATGTTACATGGATAATAAAATGTGTGTGTGTGTGTGTGTGTGTGTGTGTGTGTGTGTGTGTGTGTGTGTGTGTGTGTGTGTGTGAATGAGTTAAGGAGAATTTGATGAAAGTGCTGTATATAAATTAAAGTAATAATATTTTCATTTACTAATAAACTATACAGGATAATCCTTGAGAATACACCCTATAGCATTTTTGAGGTTTCAGGCCCTAATGTTTTTAATCCAGGGTTGCAAAAAATCATTCAGGGCTCAAGGAATGACTAGCCTTAGTAATTCCCAGAAAAAAAACGGCTGTATTATTTAAATGCAATTTCACATTATTTCATTTTTCATCTGTCCATTCACCCAATAAGCCCCCTAACTTTTATTTACTATGAAGACCTTTAGAATATTTGTTTGCTGTATATTTGTAATCTTTTTTTATTATTATTAAATTTACTCTTTCTTTAATAATAACAAACTGTTTTCTCCGCTCTTTGTGACAGCAAGAGGTGGTCTCCACAGGTAACCAGGGTGATTTGGGCCACAGCATTTGGATTTGTATGTGGCCTCAAAGGGTTCTTGCTATTTTATAAAGACTTTATAATTTGACATGAGCAGTAAAATTAGCACTATCTCTTAATGCTCCTCTTCTTTAAACTCCTGCAGCCAAGCACTCCTATTACATTTGACATTTGGCAAAGTGACTTACAGTTATCTCAGTTATACAGCTGAGCAATTGAGGGTTAAGGGCCTTTCTCAAGGGCCTAGCAGTGGCCAGGTTGGCAGTAGTGGGATTTGAACTCATGACCCTCCTGTAAGAAATTCAACATCTTATCGGCTGAGCTAACACTTCCTGTTATACAACAAAGATTGACATTCTTGTGCCTGTATCAATTTTAAAAATGAAGGCCAAGGAGGTGGTTTATGTAAACCTACAGAATAATATGCTATACAGTACAATGTGCATATGAGCTACCTTAATTTCCGGACTATAAAGCGCACCCATATATAAGCCACACCCACTGAATTTTAAATTTATTTATTTTTAACATAAATAAGCCGCACCTTTCTATAATTCACTAATGAACTTTACACAGGCTTTAACAAAAGACACGTTACACAAAGTGTAACGGGGGAAATATGTTGCGCTTCCTTTAAGGAGCATAGCGGTATTTTGGGAATAGCTTGGCACTGCATTTTCCCGCTATTACTGCATGTGTGTAAGACTGAGGATTATGTCCTTATTATTTTCTTATGCTCATTTCTAAGTTTCTTTGACTAACCCATAACGCTGTTGCCAAGAAAAAGAAAAAAGAAATATGATTTCTGTTGCAAGTTGAGTTAGCGAGCTCTCCCTTAACCCAGACTCAACACACTACAATGGCTTGTATCTAAACAGTAGCCTACCAAGAAAGTTGAAATAGTTGTGAAAGGAAGGAGGAAGACAGTGAACAATGCACTGTCTTCCTCCTTCCTTTCACAACTATTTCTCTCGGTAGTTTATCTTTCGTCGTGCGTTTAAAAATCACCCGATGGAAGTTTTTTCTCCCGAAGCCGTGCAGCTCAGGTGAGAACACAGGTGAGGTGCTTTTTTCGTTTCCGTTCGGAAATTTTATTGGTCTAATGTTATGGGGTTCAGTTTTTTGGCTTACAGTTTGTGAAACCAGAAAAAACCCAGGAAAAATTCATAAATTAGCCGCTTCGTTGTTTAAGCCGCAGGGTTCAAAACGTGGGAAAAAAGTAGCGGCTTATAGTTAGAAAAATACAGTATAAATAAAATTTTATTATTTTTAAACATAAACACGATGTTTGCACAATGCAAAACAGCAAGAGAAGCAATTAAAAGGTGTGCAAAACAGCATGTAAACAGTATAATATGATTATAATATCATATGGGTGGTGCTGAAGACATGGATGTGTGTGAATTGCAGAGGTGGGAAGTAATGAAGTACAAATACTTCATTACTGTACTTAAGTAGATTTTGTTGGTATCAGTACTTTACTCCACTATTTATTTTTCAGAATTTTTACACAAATATCTGGTACTTTTTACTTCTTTTTTACTTCTTTTCAAAACCGGCTTGTTACTTTAGTTTTAATATATTGATTTGGTGAAATGTCAATATTATTAATTTTCACTGCATGCCAATTTTAGCTCATCATCTTGTCTCTCACTCACCACAGACGTAGACTAGTTTACAAAGCTAACAATCAGCAGGCAGAAAGCAACTAGAAGTGCTTGTGTTCTATATGTGGATGTTCAGCCTGGACACATTCATTAGGTAACAAAATTTTTAATTCGTTTTGTATAAAAATAAATAAATAAATAAATATTTCTTTCTCTCTCTCTCTCTCTTTAGCTCATCATCTTGTCTCTCACTCACCACAGACGTAGACTAGTTTACAAAGCTAACAATCAGCAGGCAGAAAGCAACTAGAAGTGCTTGTGTTCTATATGTGGATGTTCAGCCTGGACACATTCATTAGGTAACAAAATTTTTAATTCGTTTTGTATAAAAATAAATAAATAAATAAATATTTCTTTCTCTCTCTCT
>MU583252.1:153789-190998 GCA_024362625.1 Silurus asotus
GGAGTCCAAGTGGAAAGGGAGTAAGGCCAGGAACACTGGAGGTGAATTTAAACTGTTTTATCATGGTGTGGATGGAAAGAAAAATGGTGTAGGGGTGATTCTGAAGGAAGAGTACAGTAAGAGTGTAGTGGAGGTCAAGAGAGTTTCTGATAGGGTGATGATTGTGAAGGTGGAAGTTGAAGGGATGATGATAAATGTCATCAGTGCCTATGCTCCACAAGTTGGCTGTGAGATGGAGGAGAAGGAAAGATTCTGGAGTGAATTAGAAAATGTCATCAGTGCCTATGCTCCACAAGTGGGCTGTGAGATGGTGGAGAAGGAACGATTCTGGAGTGAATTAGATGAAGTGGTAGATGGTGTACCTAGGAAAGAACGATTGGTGATTGGGGCAGACTTTATTGGGCATGTAGGTGAAGGGAACAGAGGTGATGGGTAGGTATGGTTTTAAGGAGAGGAATGTGGAAGGGTAGATGGTGGTAGATTTTGCTAAAAGGATGGAAATGGCAATGGTGAACACTTATTTTAAGAAGAAGGAGGATCATAGGGTGACGTATAAGAGTGGAGGAGGGTGCACACAGGTGGACTATGTGCTATGCAGGAGATGCAACCTGAAGGAGATTGGAGACTGTAAGGTGTTGGCAGGGGACAGTGTAGCTAGACAGCATCGGATGGTGGTCTGTAGGATGGTTTTGGAGGCAAAGAAGAAGAGGAGGAGAGTGAGGACTGAAAGAAGAATAAGATGGTGAAAACTGAAGGAGGAACAGTGTAGTGTGAGGTTCAGGGAAGAGGTCAGACAGGGGCTCAGTGGTGTTAAGGAGGTGTTAGATGATTGGGCAACTACTGCTGGAGTGATGAGGGAGGCAGCTAGAAAAGTACTCGGTGTGACATCTGGAAATAGAAAGCAAGACAAGGAGACATGGTGGTGGAATGAGGAAGTGCAGGAGAGCATAAGGAGAAAGAGGTTGGCAAAACAAAAGTGGGATAGAGAAGAGTGATGAGAAAAGTAGGCAGAAGTACAAGGAGATGTGGCAGCAGGTTAAGAGGGATGTGGCGAAAGCCAAGGAAAAGGCATATGAGGAGCTGTATGAGAGGTTGGACACTAAGGAAGGAGAAAAGGATTTATACTGATTGGCCATGTTGTTGTTTAGGAGAGATGGCAGTGGAGTTTTTGACCAGATTGTTTTACAGGATTTTGGAAGGTGAGAAGATGCCTGAGGAATGGAGAAGAAGTGTGCTGGTACCGATCGTTAAGCATAAAGGAGATGTGCAGTCATGCAGTAACTACAGGGGAATTAAATGGATCAGTGACACCATGAAGTTATGGGAAAAAGAAGTGGAAGCCAGGCTGAGAGAAGAGGTGACCATCTGTGAGCAACAGTAAGGTTTCATGCCGAGGAAGAGCACCACAGATGCCTTATTTGCTTTGAGAATGTTGATGGAGAAGTATAGAGAAGGACATAAGGAATTGCATTGTGTATTTGTGGATTTAGAGAAGGCGTACGACAAGGTGCCAAAAGAGGAGTGGTGGTATTGTATGAGGATATCAGGTGTGTCAGAGAAGTATGTAAGGGTGGTGCAGAATTTAAGTACCTGGGGTCAACAGTGCAAAGTAATGGAGACTGTGTTAGAGAAGTGAAGAAAAGAGTGCAGGCAGGGTGGAGTGGGTGGAGAAGAGTGACAGGAGTGATTTGTGATAGTAGGGTATCTGCAAAAATTAAAGGGATAGTTTATAGGACTGTGGTGAGACCTGCGATGTTGTATGGATTAGAGACAGTGGCATTGAGTAAAAGACAGGAGGTGGAGCTGGAGGTAGCAGAGCTAAAGATGTTGAGGTTTTCGTTGGGAGTCACGAGGATGGATAAGATTAGAAATTAGTTTATAAGAGGGACATCGCATTTAGGATTTAGTTTTGGTGACAAGGTGAGGGAGGCAAGATTGAGATGGTTTGGACATGTGCAGAGGAGGGACATGAATTATATTGGTAGAAGAATGCTGAGGATTGAGCCACCAGGTAGGAGGAAAAGAGGAAGGCCAAGATGGAGGTTCATGGATGTGGTGAGGGAAGACATGCAGGTAGTTGGTGTAAAAGAGGCAGATGTAGAGGACAGGGTGGTATGGAGACGGATGATTCGCTGTGGCGACCCCTAATGGGAGCAGCTGAAAGAAGAAGAAGAAGAAGAAGAATACATTTGTGTTACATAATTTATTGATACCATATGCATGCAAGTATAACATTATACAGATTGTATAAAAGTACATAACAGTTTGAGCTACTTAGCTTTATTTCAGCTATGCTGTGTCTGTAGTTACTTTTGTGCACACTGACTTCACCAATTGTGAACCATTTGTGGGCTTCCTGTTTGTCACCTTAATTTCTTAACAGGAGGAAAAGAGAAAAAAAGTGTGTGTGCTAGAGACAGAGAGAAAGAGCTGCTCTGTAAAAGTAAATATCCTGGTGGCAGAGCCTTTCAAATTTGAGACTGAAGGTGACACAGGTTGCTGGGCTGCTAAGTAAGCTGCCTAACCATACCATGTTGAGATATTTAGACTTTATTAAAGACACATACAAGAACCATTAAAACCCTTTAATTATTGCTCAGGACCACCAGCAATTGTGACAACAAGAGTACCCACAGTATAAATCCGAGAGTATAAAATGAACACATTGGAAGGGATATGCAAAAATAATAACACCAGAGGCCAGAGGAAGGGACAGTTAAGCTGTGTAATGAAATTCATTTTTCTTCAAGATAAGATAAGATAAAATATACTTTTATTTGTCCCACAGTGGGAAAAAAAAAAGCAACAACAAAAAAATAAATGTGCAAATATAAAGTAGAGCCGTAATACATTATATCTTTTTAATTATTTTAAATGAGAGTTATTTTACATTTATTGCATAAAGACATTGTTATTGTAAACATTGCACATTTAAAAACACAATGACAGTGGGTATTATGCAGAAAGAGTTTGCTCTATCCTTTCTTGTAAATTGCCTCTGTATTATCTGTTCAGTCCAGTTTGCTGTTCATATGAACACCCAGACATTTGCAAGTTGAGTCCACTCTCACAATGTCTTTTCTCTGAATTTTCACTTGTGGTAATGAAGCTTGTTTGTGCCTATAGAAACCACCAGTTTTTTTGTCTTTCCCGCATTTATCTGGAGGCAGCTCATTGGCACCAGTCTACAAAGTTCTGGATCAGTACTCTGTACTCCCTGTCATCATCATCATCATCATCAGTGATCAGGCAGAGTCATCAGAGAACTTTTGCAGGTGAACGGTTGCTGAGCTGAACAAGTATAGACAGTGAACATGAATGGGGGTAGAACAGTTCCCTACGGGGCTCCAGTGTTTTAGACAACCATGTCAGACTCACAGTCAAAAGTCCTCACATACTGTGGTCGGTCTGTGAGGTAATCCAGTATCCAGGTAGACAGATGATGGTCCACTCCGATATACACCATCTTATCCCTCAGGAATGCAGGTTTGATGGTGTTAAAAGCACTCACTGATAAAATCTGTTAAAGAACCATTCACCGACTTCTGGTCAGCCTGAGAGCTGGGCTCCTTATGATGTTTTGGACCACCACTGACGTTGTTCTGCTGCAGCTGATCCTCAATCTTCTTCTGTAGTATTCTTTTCCTTCCCTGATCTTTTTTCTCAGTTCTCTCTGGACAGTTTTTAGCTTTTAATTGTTACCTGATTTTAAAATCCTCTTCTTCTCTTTAAGGAGAGTCAACAGACCATGTCCTCACTGTTTGGGAGGCATTTGGTTGCCTGCATACAAGGGTTTTGTACACAGGTAGGAGATGAACCACGTTGTGATCCGATCTTCCCAAGGGGGAGGAGTGCTGAAGTATAAGCCTCCTTGGAGTTGGCATAAAATATACGCTACACTCCTGGAATTCCCTCTGAAGCCGGGTAAGAGCTGCTAGCTCGTCCATCTTGTTG
This sequence comes from Silurus asotus, assembly GCA_024362625.1. Classification (NCBI taxonomy): domain Eukaryota; kingdom Metazoa; phylum Chordata; class Actinopteri; order Siluriformes; family Siluridae; genus Silurus; species Silurus asotus. Next base: position 157,744 of record MU583252.1, read on the forward strand.
GGTAAAGATCTTACATTCCCCATGACAATGAACGGGAGAATTAGTCTGTAACATCTCCTTTTTGTCTGACTCGGTTCCCCCATCTCCTTATCAGCTCATGGGGAATATCTGTTTTTTCTTCGAGTAGCACCACTGTGTTGCGGAATGCTTACAGCTAATCCCTGGTGTAAACAACAGGACCGCGGCTGTGAACAAAGTCCAAAAAGTAGGAAAAGCAGAAAAAAACTTTGTGACTTTGTTAATAATAGTGCAGTTCACATTCACACACAAATACACTGCCACCTCCAGCTCCACCTTCTGTCTTTTCAGATGGTAACCTCTTCTCACAGTGTGGCTTCCACTAATCTTTCCCATAACTCCATGGTGTGACTGAGCAACTTTATTCCCCATCACTTATTGCTCTAATTTGTAGCACATCCTCTCCGGCTTGGTCCCTGTGTCTGGCCAATTGGTACAAATCCAAATCCTCGATTCGGGTGGGTCCGTCACCCCTCCTTTTGAGGGGTGATAGAGATATGTAAACATTGCTGAGGCTGTAGCTATTTCTGTATCATGTTGGGCCTTGTAATGTCCAATCTAGTGTAGTTCTGATTGCTGCTGGACCTCCAGAGGGCCCACGGTGTACAGGCTCAATAAGGTGAGTATGGTCTTCTGCTATTAAAAGGAGGGGTTGTACATTGTTAATGGGCTGTAAAGAAATATGTTTCAGGTGTTGGTATCTCTGCTGAAGCATTGCAATGTGATAAGAGTGCTTAGCCAAACCTAAGTGTTCGGAGGTAAAGGCATTTTGGATTCGGTAGCTCTGTTGGTGCTATATAGATATACAAATAATGCCCAGCACCAAAAACCACACCCACTATGCGGCACATCTATAAGGTGGCAGCAAGAAAGTATGATCCTCTGGGATTTATCCTCCCTTTCACCACCCATGCTGATTCTTATTTAGCAGAACTAACAAAGAGGTTGGGATGGCCCTATGTTGCCCACAGACCTAGTGAAAGCCTGGTGTGAGTGGGAAAAAGAACTTTCCACCCTTTCTCAACTGTCCTATAAACTGTCATAGGCACTGATGACAACTTCCACCCGTACTCTGTTGAGAATTTCTGTAGTGGTTGTTGGTAACCCGGTAACCGGACTTATCCAGTTTGAAATTCTGTTTTGTGATCCGCATATTTGATTTGGTACATGTTTTATGCTGAATGCCCTTTCTAATACAACCCTCCCCATTTATCCGGGCTTTGGACCGCCACTAAGAGTGCATTTGCTTGTGCAACCCTAATTGCTGGGTTGACACCTAAGTGCTTCTAAAGATTAATAAAATTAAGAACTTGCCCAAGTGGAGAATAAAAACCTTCAAAATATTGTTAGAATCCTGCACTCATTGATTACATTTCCATCAATCATGTTGTTTCCATAATACCACTGGTTGGAAATAAAAGGTTTGAAATGATAGGTGGGTGCATAACAAATGTGGTGGTGCATAAAAAGGCTTATTTTTGACTTTTTTTTTAGTGGGTGGTCTCATTTGTTTCCCCTTGTCCCTTTTCATTTAATCTATTGTTAAACATTAACACCTCCTAACAATGAGATATCGGTCATGCTGAAGGCTAAGAGCACATTTGCCCAGACTTTCAAGAAGCAACAAATCCCTGGCATTGCACCATAAAATATGATGAAGTTGGGAGAGATAAAAAGTATGAGACACTCTGAATGCTGAATGGACATATAAATGATAGCAAAACATTGGAGACAAAATTTGGACAACAAGGAACACTGTAGTTACTGTAGGGCTGCCTGATAAAAGTCAAGGACTGGTATCAAGTGCAAAATGCTGTTTCATTTATTCAAAGTTTTAGGGCCAATGGTCAAATATAGATATGGAAGCGTACATATAATCCTATATAAAACATTAACTTGTCACTCAGAAAGCAATTGAACAAACAGTGGCAACTACCACATTTTATTTAATGACTACTAATGATTAGTCAGCATACACAAGTACAGGTAATAGTGAAGTTAGTTAGAAGGATCAGTTGAGCACGAAACAAAGCATATATATATATATATATATATATATATATAAAAAAAAAAACATACTGAACAATTAAGGATAAAACACCCAACAGCTATTGGACTAGTGAAATCAGCAGGGCTAGTAACCGCTCCTATATAAATATAAATAGTTTCCATAAATATTGATGGCAGTAAATATAAATAAATATTAATAGTTCTAATAAAATAGTGTGATCTAAATTCACACACTTCACTTTCCAACATGAACATATCAAGTGGTAAAAGATCCAAAAAAAGTTTGCTTTTACATACATGACAATACACCTACTCTAGATGATCACAAAGATATTGTGAAAGCCTGTGAATATTTAAGCAAAATGACAAATTCCAAGCTGATAATGCTAATTTATTTTGACAATTGACTGATTTATTTTGTGTTAAAAACAATAGCATTGAATGGGCAGACCATGGATTAAGAGAAGCTACAATGTTGTAAACTAAAAGTAGAATACCTAAGAAGAGTACTTGAGACACAATGCCACAAAATATTACATGTAGATCCACAGCCCATGTGGATACTATTCGGAAAGTACCAAAACAACAAAATTTAAAACAAATGCTGTCATTTCATGGCATAGCAGTTCAGTAGACCATAGATATGTGATTATGCATTAAAAGCACAACCTCTAAGGTACATGATAAAAGCAACTGATCAATTCAAGCCAAGTGCTGCGCTGATTTGGACCCCAGAAGGAGAAGCAGCATTCGAACTGCTAAAAAACACACTGGTATCAGCACATGAGCTAGCCAGTCCAGATTATAGCAATCCCTTCCATCTTTATATCATTTTTATAGGGTTTGCTTCAGCTGTGTGAATGCAGCAACAACAGGGAATAGAGAAACAGCTCATTGCATATTTTAGAACCACACTAGACAATGTAGAGAAATGCATGCCACCATGTTATCAAGCAGTAGCAGCAGAAACCATTCACTTTGGCCAGTTGATCACTTGTCATGACAAATTCCAGAAGAACTGGCTATGGGTTATTGCAATACTCTCAGCACCAGAACTAACAATCAAAAGATGTGGCATGATAAACTCAGTAGATAAGCAGTTCTTCAGCAGTACATAAGACTCAGTGCTTGGAATTCATAAAAACAAGAACGATTGTGGAGACAGATCGTTTCCGTTCAGGAACTCAAGCTGCATAGAAACGCTTTGGGAACGCACCCGAGTATTCACGTTTTGAAATAATTTGTGTAATCAGTCAAAAATTGGACGCTGGCCATCACCGGTGAGTTGACGTCTCGACCAGGAGTATAAAGCGCATATGAGAGAGGACAGCAGCAGCTTCTGTTGTTCAGAAAGTGCTGTGTGTTGTGTTGTCTGTCAGATTGTTTGTCAAAAACAATTTCGGCGGATTCTTCCTCTTGCAACAAGAGCATTGGCTCCGCCTCTCTTCCTCTAAGGAGGAGGGGGTGGACGACTTTGCAAGCTATGCTAATAGAGCTATGGAGTTGGGGCAGAGCTAGGTCACTTCCTGAGGGATGTGGCTGCACATATTGCGCCGCGCTCATTGTACCGCGCACATTCCGCTCGCATTTTCTGTGCGATCGCTCCACTCCAGAAGAGCGCTCCTCAAGGGGCGGAAAGTACACAGGAATAAAGCGATCCTGCGGGTTGGAGGGGCGCTTGCGAGCTATCTCTCTCCCGGGATCGCTTCCTCACTCAAAAGACCCCCATGTGAGGGATCCTGCGTGGCGCTCGCGTCGAGGCCACGTAAGGTGACAGATCTGAGGACTGTCATCTTCAACAGGAAGACTTCAATGAAGAGATCCTGACACAGACCTTTCTGGGGATCTGGCCGTGAAGAGGCATGCCACACCATTCCAGCCCTGTCCCAGCCCCCTCAGGGACCTGGTTCTTTAACCCTGCCACCCTCTGTGCTTCAGGGCACGGCCAGCTCTGTCAAGCTCTCTCCTTGGTCTCCACCCGGCATCGTTGTGGTCCCGGAGATCTCGCCTTCCCTAGAGCCATCTCAGGGTGCTTTGTTAGCTCTGGACATACCGGAGGTCAGTCTCGAAAGACTGATACTTCTAAGGCGGTGGGTCCTGCGTACTGTAGAACGAGGCTACTCGATTTAGTTTGGGTCTCTTCCGCCCCATTTTCATGGGGTTCTTTTCACCCTGGTGGGAAGCCAGCAGGCTCTGGTCATTGAACAGGAAGTAGACACTCTCCTGAGGAAGGGGGCCATCGAGGTGGTCCCTCCATCAGAACGAGAGTCTAGGTTCTACACCTGGAACTTCATAGTTCCCAAAAAGGATGGAGGGTTGCATCCTTTTTTAGATCTACGTCAGCTGAACCACTCTCTCATGAGACTCAGGTTAAAGATGCTGACCCTTAAGCAGGTCGTGCTTCAAATCAGATCCGAGGACTGGTTTGTCATGGTAGGTCTAAATGATGCGTACTTTCATGTATTCATCCTACCTTCTGACAGGAAGTTCCTGGGGTTCGCTTTCGGGGCCAAAGCTTACCAATACCATCTTCCGTTTGGCCTTGCCCGCTCACCCTGTACACCTTCATGAAATGTGTGGATGCGGTTCTGGTTCCCCTGAGGTCTCAGGGCATCCACATCCCCAACTACATCGACGATTGCTTGATCCTAGCTCAGTCTAAGCAGTTGGCAGTCCGGCATCGAAGTGTCGTTCTCACCCACATGAAGGCATTGGGTTTTGGCTGAACGCCGGGAAGAGTGTGCTTTCTCCATTACAGAGAACCACCTATCTCGGTGTCATATAGGATTCAACTACTTTGTGTGCGCAGCTTTCCTCTGCCCACATTGTGGCCATCCTTACTGCTGGCGGAAAGGTCAGAGAAGGGCAGCATCTCACTGTTGAGCAGTTACAGACACTGCTAAGGTTTATGGCAGCTAAGTCCAGTGCGATTCCACTTGGCCTGCTGTACATGAGACCCCTTCAGTGATAGCTCAGGACCCGTGGGTTCTCATGGAGGGGCAACCCCCTCCGCACTATCAAGGTCACGCGGCGATGCCTACGTGCCTTAGTTGTTTGGAGAGATCCCCGGTTCCTATCTCTACAGGGAGTGCAGAATTATTAGGCAAGTTGTATTTTTGAGGATTAATTTTATTTGAGAATTTAATTTGAACAACAACCATGTTCTTAATTAACACAAAAAACTCATTAATATCAAAGCTGAATATTTTTGGAACTAGTTTTTAGTTTTAGCTATTTTAGGGGGATATCTGTGTGTGCAGGTGACTATTACTGTGCATAATTATTAGGCAACTTAACAAAAAACAAATTTATACCCATTTCAATTATTTATTTTTACCAGTGAAACCAATATAACATCTCAACATTCACAAATATACATTTCTGACATTCAAAAACCAAACAAAAACAAATCAGTGACCAATATAGCCACCTTTCTTTGCAAGGACACTCAAAAGCCTGCCATCCATGGATTCTGTCAGTGTTTTGATCTGTTCACCATCAACATTGCGTGCAGCAGCAACCACAGCCTCCCAGACACTGTTCATAGAGGTGTACTGTTTTCCCTCCTTGTAAATCGCACATTTGATGATGGACCACAGGTTCTCAATGGGGTTCAGATCAGGTGAACAAGGAGGCCATATCATTAGATTTTCTTCTTTTATACCCTTTCTTGCCAGCCACGCTGTGGAGTACTTGGACGTGTGTGATGGAGCATTGTCCTGCATGAAAATCATGTTTTTCTTGAAGGATGCAGACTTCTTCCTGTACCACTGCTTGAAGAAGGTGTCTTCCAGAAACTGGCAGTAGGACTGGGAGTTCAGCTTGACTCCATCCTCAACCCAAAAAGGCCCCACAAGCTCATCTTTGATGATACCAGCCCAAACCAGTACTCCACCTCCACCTTGCTGGCGTCTGAGTCGGACTGGAGCTCTCTGCCCTTTACCAATCCAGCCACGGGCCCATCCATCTGGCCCATCAAGACTCACTCTCATTTCATCAGTCCATAAAACCTTAGAAAAATCAGTCTTGAGATATTTCTTGGCCCAGTCTTGACATTTCAGCTTGTGTGTCTTGTTCAGTGGTGGTCGACTTTCTGCCTTTCTTACCTTGGCCATGTCTCTGAGTATTGCACACCTTGTGCTTTTGGGCACTCCAGTGATGTTGCAGCTCTGAAATATGGCCAAACTGGTGGCAAGTGGCATCTTGGCAGCTGCACGCTTGACTTTTCTCAGTTCACGGGCAGTTATTTTGCACCTTGGTTTTTCCACACGCTTCTTGCGACCCTGTTGACTATTTTGAATGAAACGCTTGATTGTTCGATGATCACGCTTCAGAAGCTTGGCTATTTTAAGACTGCTGCATCCCTCTGCAATATATCTCACTATTTTTGACTTTTCTGAGCCTGTCAAGTCCTTCTTTTGACCCATTTTGCCAAAGGAAAGGAAGTTGCCTAATAATTATGCACACCTGATATAGGGTGTTGATGTCATTAGACCACACCCCTTCTCATTACAGAGATGCACATCACCTAATATGCTTAATTGGTAGTAGGCTTTCCAGCCTATACAGCTTGGAGTAAGACAACATGCATAACGAGGATGATGTGGTCAAAATACTCATTTGCCTAATAATTCTGCACTCCCTGTAGAGACAGGTTGGAGAAAGCTTTATCTTTATATTAAAATTTTGATATTAACTGTATGCTTTTAGTTTGTAATGTGAAAAATCCAGGCAGTGTTAGATGAGACCCGTATTGCACAGACTGTATGAACATGTATTTTGCAACAACAAAGGTCCCATCTTACACATACTGCTAAACCCTGAAGTCGTCCAGCATCTACAGTATCTAAAGATCCTTCCCCCCTTTTCCCTCCATTGAATTCCCACTTCCTGTTTACTTCAGTGCTTTGAGTGCTGAGTGGCATCCGGGTCAGGGGGGGTCCTGTGTGGTGGTGAGACCGAAATGATAACTCTTTTTTGGATTACCTAATTCAGTTTGGCACAACAGAAAAACATGAAACAACGGTTGTGTAAACATACAGACACGGTAAAGTGGTTCAATATACAGTGTATGGGCAAGAGTATGTGCATAACATTTTGTGTTCGGTCTCACAGTCACTGAATGCAGAGTCAGCCATGTTACAGCGCCCCCTGGAGCACAGAGGGTTAAGGGCCTTGCAGAAGGGCCCTAAAAGTGGCAGCTTACCAGGGTTTGAACCCCTGACCTAGTAGCCCAGAGCTGTAACCACTTAGCTTTAATAGCTTTCTTTTTATCCCCTCACTATATATTGAATATGGAACCACTGTACTGTCTCTGTTTGTTCACGTAAGTGTTTTCTTTTTTGTTTTTTTTTTGTTTTTTCAGGCTCTGTGCCAAACAGAATTGGAGAATCAAATTAGACAAAAGTTTGCTTTTTAAATATCCATTCCACATTTAGTCCACATCTGTAATAACTTTCACTCTTCTGGGGAGATTTGCTTTATTTATGATAGTTAATGGAAAGGATAATTTTGTGTGTGTGAACAAGCAAATGGTGGATTCCTGATCCACCAAACTAAACACTCTTACTTTCTGCCAGTATGTGTGTGAGAGAGAGAGAGAGAAACAGAAACAATTATCTCTGCTACCTCTTAATCGTCAGGGTCATCAGGATCCACCCTTTAATTTTCTCCTGTGGATGGTTCTAATTGCACAAGACAATCACCTCATCTCAGGGCAGAGTTGCGTGGGCGAAGGCAGGCACACAGTTAGTTGCCATTCTCGTTCACCGCACGCATTCTTGATTGCAGGGTGACACCTGCGCAGATAGAATTAGCATTTCCAGTTCCAAAACGCACAAATAATTCTTAAATGACTTAGTTATTTAAATTAAGGTAATTTAAGTAAAGGTTTAACTTGATTAGTATGTTAAGAATTCAACCTGGAACTAAGCATTCAGTTTTACTGTGCAGACTGAAAAAGTCTGTATGTTCATTTTTCAGCAGAAAAAACAGGTTTAGTTAATGAAAAATATAAAAACAGATATTCCGCAGGAATTATTACACAGTTTAGTTCCAATGAGTCAGAGTGATGGCTAGAAAACATTTGGTAGACAGCTTGAGGGAAACCAGACTTATAGACTAAGGAATGCCTCTTATAATAACATTTTATATATATATATATATATATATATATATATATGTTCAAAAGTATTCAACAGCCAATGCTGTAAATGGTTTTAGGAAATTTAGTGTACATTTGTAATTGTATTCAGAATTAAATCCTACAAGGACTTCTTAAAGAACCATATGCAACTGAAATGACATCAATTAGTTTTGTAATACTGTAGTAAATGTTTTTTTTTGTGAATTCTTCATTTACATAATTATTCAACCCCTTAAAGACTACCACTCTGAAGAACAGAGGTTCAATGAAGTGTTTTCAATCAGGTATTGAAAACACCTGTGGATATCAGGGAGCAGCAATAAAGCCTAATAAGCACCAATTAGGCAGCTTTAAAATGACTGTTATACTCAGCTCCTTCTAGACATTAACTAATGTGGTTACAAACATGGTAAGGTCAAGAGAATGGTCCAGGAAGACAAGAGAACAGGTGATTACTCTTCACAGGAAGGCAATGGCTATAAGAAGATTGCAAAGATGTTAAACATACCAAGAGACACCATAGGAAGCATCATTCGCAAATTCAAGGCAAAGGGCACTGTTGAAACGCTACCTGGTCGTGGCAGAAAGAAGATGCTGACTTCGACTGCTGTGCCCTACCTGAAGCGTAGAGTGGAGAAAAGTCCCCGTGTGACTCCTGAGGAACTGAGAAAAGATTTGTCAGATGTGGGTACTGAAGTTTCTGCTCAGACAATACGGCGCACCCTGCGTAATGAAGGCCTCCATGCCAGAACTCCCTTGCTGTCCCCAAAGAATAAGAAGAGTCGACTGCAGTATGCCAAAAGTCATGTGGACAAACCACAGAAGTTTTGGAATAGTGTTCTGTGAACTGATGAAACAAAATTAGAACTGTTTGGGCCCATGGATCAACGCTATGTTTGGAGGAGGAAGAACAAGGCCTATGAAGAAAAGAACACCTTGCATACTGTGAAGCATGGCGGGGGGTCAATCATGCTTTGGGGCTGTTTTGCTTCTGCAGGTACTGGGAAGCTTCAGCGTGTGCAAGGAACCATGAATTCTCTTCAGTCCTAGGAGATATTGGATGACAATGTGATGCAGTCCGTCACAAACCTGAGGCTTGGAAGACGTTGGACCTTTCAACAGGACAATGATCCCAAGCATACCTCCAAGTCCACTAGAGCATGGTTGCAGATTAAAGGCTGGAACATTTTGAAGTGGCCATCGCAGTCACCAGACTTAAATCCGATTGAGAACCTCTGGTGGGACTTAAAGAAAGCAGTTGCAGTGCGCAAGCCTAAGAATGTGACTGAACTGGAGGCTTTTGCCCATGATGAATGGATGAAGATACCCATATATCGCTGCAGGACACTTGTGTCAAGCTATGCTTCACATTTAAAAGCTGTTATAACTGTAAAAGGATGTTGTACTAAGTACTAAGGTTGAATGTCACTTGGGGGTGTGGAATATTTGAGTGACATCATAACAGTCAGTATATACTTAACAGGAGCTATTAGTTAATCTTTCGAGTAAATCAGTGTTTAGTTAATCTTTCAGTTAATTACTTTATTTCCCTGCTTATCAGGAAAGCATTAATAAACCTTATACTTGAACCAGCTTAGACCAGTTAGAAAGACCACCATGTTTATTCATTTGATCCAGAGTAATCCGTGTGAGGACAGGTACTCAGGGGAAAGCAGTTACAGACAGGCAGATAAGAGCCAGAGGATTCAAGAAACCTGTAGGGGAAAGGGACCTCAAATAGGTCATCAGGAGGCACTTGGTTGGGGTCAATCATAGGCACTTGGTTGGGGTCAATCATAATGACGCTGGCAGGTGAAGAAGGCCCAGGGGAAGGACTGCGAGGAGAAGTAGGAGAATAGGATGGAGAAGCTTGAAAGAGGGATGGAGAAGAGGGCCTAGAATTAGCCACAGCATCAGTGTCAGGCTCATCAGGAGCAGAACCAGCAGTAAGAATCACCACAGGGTCAGTCTGAGTGCCCTCATCCATGGTAAGAGGAGGGGTGCGGGAAGCAGAAGAAGTATCAGGAAGAACAGGGTCATCAGTAGGATTGACCAAATAGTTGTCCAAGTCATTAAGCAGGCGACTTATCTGGAAGTGGCGATAAGAAGAAAGACAGGCCCTAGGGTAAGGGCGTGTGATGGAAGACTTGCGCTTGGTAGTCTTACACCGAGCTACAACAAATAAGAGAGAGAATAGGGCAAGGGTCAATGAATAGCCTGGTGGCAAATAAGTAGAAAGAATCAGTTCAGCACAGTAGGCACTGAACTAGCACGCAGCTAAGCATAAAGAATTAACAGCAGTATATAACCAACTATATTCAAAACTATATTCATAATATCTGCAAAAAGCGTATAGAATATCAAATAAGGTTCAAGAAAAACATATCAACTATAAGAAATAAGAATAAAATAGAGAAGAGACTTACGCATTATCAAGAATAAGAAAGCAAGAAAATAATCCAAGAGAACTGACGGATAGAACGAATGATGTTGCTTCAACAAATGCTCAGATCAGAATGAGGAAGAAAGGATGAGTTTTAAAAAATAATGGGATATGAAGGAGAAGGAAATCATGTCGGAGATGACGACAGGAAAGGGAGGAACCAGGAAGAACCATAAATAATGGGATCGGGAAAATACCACGTGATGACTAATAATTAGTGGGAAGGGCCTAAAGAGCCATCAGCAGGGAAATAATGGGATTTGAACCAAAATTATATATATTAAGAGAGGAGGTGCCTAAAAACGCCTGTAAATAAATAGGAGATGACCTCAGCAGTCTAAGCAGTTCTTCTTCGACTTGCCCGTGGGTGAACAGTTCTTTTTGAAGAATAGATCTTTTTGCTCTTGGAAAGTACCTTCAAGACCGGTCTGAAGACTTTGCTTTCAGGATTTTAGTTGTTACTTTATTTTTTGGGTGAGCACAGATTTTTGGAAACTAAGATTTTTGGAAAGTCTTTGGGTGGAAATCACCTTAGGTGATTTTGCCCATCAGGGTCTTTGGGACTTTCCTTTTTGGAGCACTTGCAAGTACCTGTTGTTTTGTAAAGAATTTGTTTTTTGGATCATTTTTTCTTGTGGTTGATCTTCTCTGCAGAGAAAAGAAATAAACTTGTATTTTGCTGTCCTTTTCATCCAAGCCTCTGGGCCTTTTTATTGGGAGTTCTAACCGAGTTCGGTGAAAGCTAAATTGGTAATAAAGGGAACTTAGAGCACTCCTGGGGTGTTTGGTCTCAGAGGGGATTCTGAGATCCGACATTTTATTGGTGCCGAAACCCGGGAGCTTCTCCAAGGGATCGAACCAGGTAGCCTGAAAACCTGATCCAGGGACCACTTACCCAGCAGTCTACAGAAGCCAGCCCTAAAACAGATCAAGGTAAGCAGACACCTTTTTGAAATAAAAAGTCTGTGTAATTTGATATATCTGTGGCCTGCTGTGGTGGGGTGGCCCCGGAGAAGGGTGGATGGCACCTGACCCAACAACCAAGAACCTAGGCAGAGAAAAGGCTTGGATTGAGAAAAACAGCAAAGGATAATTAATTAAGATAAAAGAGAAAGATACTGACGGTGAAACAGTCAGGGCTGACGGTGTAGTCAGACACTGTGGTATAGCAGTGGGATAAAAGATTACCAGCGGTGAAACAGCTGGGGCTGACGGTATAGTCAGGTACTGCACGGAAGCAGTGGTTTAAATTACTGGCGGTGAAACAGCCAGGGGCTGCACGGAAGCAGCGGTTGGGGGGCCCCCGGTATTTAAACAACTGAGTTACTGCACGATATGTGATTAAGCTCAATGTGTTATTGATACTAATGTGTTACTGAAATGCAAATGTGTTATTAATGTGTTGATGAATATTTGTAAACTGTGGGGTATTTGAGCAATTCAGAAAAACAACGTGGCGGGGTGGGAGAGTGTGTTAGAGATAGAGACAAAGGGAATTAGGACACATTTCTTTGACGAGCGAACATACAAAGATATTAACGGGAGAGAAAAGTGGCAATCAGAAAAGGATATAGCAGATAAATTGTGTAAATTAACAACATTTGATGGGCTACAAGCACTAATAAGGGAGTTTCCACAGGAGAACTGGATAAGGATAATTAGAAGTGCGTGGCAATCCCGAGTGTTGAGTCCCATAATACGCACATTGTTGGAACTACCTGAACCTGGCCAAGCAGTAATACCGATATTAGAAGTAGTAAGAGGGCTGTGGGACGAAGATAGCCCACCAGAGGTAGGATTATTTGAGGCAAGACCCTGGCAAGATAACCTTTGCTCAAGCTTAACAGCAACGGTAACCGTCAAACCGCGAGTGGTGCAGTGGGAGAGGAGAGCGGCAGCCTCAATTCTAATAGACAAAGTAAATTCATTGGAAGGGTTAACAAGGAAAAATCCTCATAGAGACGGTATAACAGTAAAAAAGATACATGCAAAATTAGCTTGGAAAAGTACTAATCTAGGACCTAGATCAGACGCAGCAAGGGCAAGACAAGGGTGCATGATGGCAAATTAATTTACCCCACTGGTCACTCCAGTCTGCATAATAATCAATCAAAACAAGGAGGCGGAAAAAGAAATTAAGAAATACATGAAAAAAATGGCATGACCGGACAAAGGGAGGGCTGCAGTGGCCTGAAGAGGGATTGTTTAATGAAGAAAAATGCAGGAAGCTGAAGGACTGGATAGAATGCTGGGGAGAAGGGAAAAAAGAAAAAACTGAAAAAGTCAGAAGAAAACAGGAAATAGTGGACTGGTTCGAGAAAGAAGGAAAGAAAAGACAGAAACTGGATGAATCAATGAAGGAAAAAGAAAAGAGAAAACCGCCATGCAACTGTCAGATCGATTGCTATTGCAAAACCGGAGAAACAGCCAGTGAAAGAAAGCAGGAAAGGGGAAAAGGTAGGGACTGCCCCACCATGGGAGAAATGTGAGGAGCAGCAAAAACCACCCCCGTACAACGAGAAACCCCCAGGCTACATCTCTGGATTGTATCCACAACTGCCATGAAACAGCAATGAAACACCCGAGAGAGTGACCCTCGAACTGACAGGAGAGACGGTGGAAGGGTTTATCAGGTCAGCATACAGTGCTGGAAGCAGAACAGAACCAGATGAAGGAGAAGGAGAGAGGCGTGATGAAGAACGAGAGGTCGACCACCAACGTGAGGACGAGGCAGAACAAAGCCAATGGGAAGAGTCGATTCAGGACAGAATAAGCAAGCTAAAAGGAGGATACGCCTCAGACCCTGGACCAGGAGGGTATGCCTTGGATCCAAGTGCATATGAGAGAAACACGGAGTATGGGTGTGTCCAAGCTCCAAGAACGCAACAAAGTGACATAGTAGAAGTGGCTGGAAAACAAGTCCGGGACCTAGGGGCGAGAAGCAAACAAATCAGTCACAGTACCCCCTACCCGGATAGACAGCAGGATGCCGAGCTGATGCGGGAGCAAGCAGCACAAGAGAGAACTCTGCGGGAAAAAGGCTGGAGAGCAGTGACACCCCAAGAACTGGTGGAAGACTGTGAGAAAAGAGGTGGAAGGAGAAGGCACTCAGGATCAGTGGACCTGGGAACCCCCCTGCACTATGGCAGTAAAGGATCCCTTATGAATGAAGAACCAGGAAACAACAAAAGCAAAGAGAAAATACAAGAAGATTGGGAAGAGGGAAGAATGGTGTACGACGATCTAGAATGGGATCACGGGGGAGAACAACTAAAACAGCCAGAGGAGAAGAAAAGGAAACGAGAAGTAGGAGATGTAGTGCACCTGGAAGGAGAGATGAGACTAGTCCCAGCAAGAGTCGCGGAAAAAGACAAGATGGGAACAAGGGAGCTCCTGGAACTAAGTCACAACATGAACCGGAGCATGAACCGACTGCAGATTGAGCAAAGGGAAGCAGTTGGCGGAGGACACCAGAGAAAAGAAGCTCAGGTGGAAGCACTGTTCAATCTGAGGAGACAAGTAGAGCAAGTAAAGACAGAGCAGGAAATCATGAAGGAACAAGTAACGCCTGGATATCGTTCAAAGATTAAAAGAAAATACATGCCTCCTGTGATCTGGATCTCCCGTATAGAGACCCGATCAATGGCCAGAGGAAGACCAAAGAAGGAAAAGAAGGATGGAGGGCACCGAAGGGTGCGGACCCCTGAAGGACAAAATGATGACAGCAGCAGCAGTGAAGACGAGCTGATAACCTTTAGTGGTGAGGAAGAGGAAGAAAAGGAGAAGGTCAAGAAACCATTGCAGGCTCATATGCTTCCACTGCTGGTCAAGGATAAAAAAGTCACCTACATACCATGGACATTCATGGATTTGACAGGCCTCCTAGGCCGCCTCCCAAATATATGGGTAGGAGCACAAAAGTGGATCACAAAACTGGAAGAACAAACAATGGGCCAATGTCTGGCCGTCGGAGACCTAAAAGCTATCCTATCTCAGATATTGGGAAAAGCAAAAATGACAGACATTCCGAACCAAGCTGGACTGCTCAAAGCCGCAGATGATCCAGGGTACGACCATGTGCACCTAGGAAGAGTAAGACAGCAGCTGTGGGATGCACTAAGAAAACTGTACCCAACAAAAGCAGATCCAGGAAAATTGGAAAAAATAAAACTGCAAGAAGATGAGGGACCAGCTCAGTTCATCCTGAAATTGCAAAATGCTTGGAGGGAAGAGATGGGGTCAAGATGGGATGACACTGAAACCAATCGGGCACTATTCAGAATGATGCTAAAGAGAGCACTCCCAGAAGAAGTGCAGGAAAAACTGGAAAGAGTGGTAGGACTAGATACTGCATCATGGGAGACCTTTGAAGCTAATGTAATCCACTATGTGGACATGGAAAGAAAAGAGAAAAAGAGGAAAGAAGAGCAGCTGAACGACTGGTGATGCAGCTCCACAAGGCACAACTGGGAGAACTGGTGGGGATCAAGAAAAACCAGGAAGAAAAGAAAAAGGATGATAAAGCAGTGACCCAAGCAGCCATGATGGTGCCAGCAGCAGCAAAACCAGTGATGCAAGTAGTTCAGCAACCAACAATGGCTGTGCCACAACCCGCAGCGATGGTGCAGCCACAGCCGCAAGTGATGTACCAACCCCCAGCCCCAATGATGTCACCAGGAAGCTATCAAATGGTCCCTCAGTATCAAATGGGACCTCAATATCCCCAACAAAGAGGATGGGGAAATCCCAGAGGAAGAGGAAGAGGCGGACCACCAAGACCTATGCCCAGAGGCCAATGGGGCCAAGGAGGACAACCAGAAGCCTGTTGGAACTGTAACAATACAGGCCACCTGAAACGTGACTGCCCTTATCAGCAAAGCATGGGACAAACAGGTCCACAGGAAAGCATGGGAAGAAACCCCCAAGGAGCAAACAATTGGGGAGGACAATGGATGGGACCAGCCTATAACCAAGGCCCTGTCCCACCTGGCGCCAGCCCTATGGGGCCAGCCCCAGGAAACCAATGAAGATGCCCAGAGAAGCCAAAGGGGGAGTTGGTGCAATATACCACCTCACTGCATCCATTACATGAGCCAACGATGATGGTGGTCATTGGAGACAACATAAAAGCACCATTTCTGGTGGACACTGAGGAATAAGTTGCCCCAGTGTAGAGCAAAGGTGTCTGGACGCTTATTCCAGCTACCTTTGCTCTACTCACCAGCTACACCAGGTAACCTATTAGGAAGAGACGCATTATGTAAATTAGGAGCTAAAATACATTGTAGACCCACAGGAGTGTGGGGTACACTGCCAGACGCACTCTCATCTCAATATTCAATGCTATGGAGAGAACAAGAAGAAGACTACCAGAAGCTAGACAAAGTCTACTGGTTAGAGATCTAGGAGAAAGAAAAATCAAATCTTTGGAAGACATTTAGTGAATGGAGACCCTGGCTACAACTAATAAGACCTGACTGTCACGATGCTCGAGACCCAATACATTGCACAATAAAGTATGATGAGGGGGAACAAGATGAAGAATACAACAAGTTATGGGACCAAACTCAAGAAGGGCAAATGTATGGACTAAGAACAAAGTCCATCATCGTAGGGCCAGAAGGAGTGGCAGCTGAAGTGGACCTACCAGAAGAAGTGAAAGAATGGTACCAGGTGGAGAAAGCAGCACCTCACATCACTCTGATGATTGGGCAGAACTTTGAATCCAAAGATTTAGGGCCAATGGTCAGGCAAGCACAGGAAGTAAAGAGATGGAACCAAACACATAACTCCAAAGTAGTGGTGTCAGACACTGGAAAGTATCTGAAAATCAGAGAAGAAGGGACAGAACAGGTAGTGGCAACCCAAGTTCTAATTAGTCCTAAAACAAAAAGTGAGGGAAAGGCAGAAGTAGAAGTACAGATGACATTAGTAGTAGGAGAGCAAGAATTAACAGAACAAGAAAAGGAGATAGCCCTCAAAGAAATACCAGAACAGCTATGGACGAAACACGCCACAGATGTAGGATTAATAAAATCATCAGGACAGGTCAAAATTCAGGTCAAACCCGACGTCAGTCTACCATATCAAAGACAGTATCCCCTATCACAACAGGCTATTGAGGGAATAGGCCCAACAATAAAAGGTTTAGTGGAAGCAGGAGTATTGATCCCAACACAAAGTCACTGCAACACCCCCATTTTTCCGGTACGAAAGCCAAATTCAGATAAATGGAGGTTAGTACATAATCTAAGACCTGTAAATCAAGTAGTGATTGCAGAGACTCCAGTGGTCCCAGACCCACACACCCTATTGTCAAATATTCCCGAAGGTACCCAATGGTACACGGTAATAGACTTATGCTCTGCCTTCTTTAGTGTCCCTCTGCACCCAGACTCGTGCCACTTGTTCGCGTTCACATATGGGGGCCAACAGTACACATACACTCGTTTACCCCAAGGGTATTGCGAGAGTCCATCGATCTTTAACCAAGTACTGTCAAGTGACCTACAAAATTTGCAGATATCGAGTCGCCTCCTACAGTATGTGGATGATTTGCTTATTTGTTCAGAGACAAAAGAACAATGCCTAAAAGATTCAATAACCGTACTTAAAGCCCTGGCAAAAAACGGGCACAAAGTGAGCAAGGAAAAACTGCAATTTTGTTGCAAAAAGGTAGAATATCTGGGAAGAGTATTAGAAGGGACAACACGGAAAATATCACCTGCACATGTAGAGGCGATAAGAAATGCACCACGACCGGAAAACGTGCGCCAGATGTTGTCATTCTTGGGCATGGCAGGGTTTAGTAGACCATGGATATGCGACTTCGCGCTAAAAGCACAACCATTAAGAGACATGATAAAAGCAACAGGTCAGAACAAACCCAGTGCAAAGCTGACGTGGACACCAGATGGTATAGCAGCATTTGAATTGATTAAAAACACAATAGCTTCAGCTCTAGCCCTAGCATGCCCAAATTATAGTAAGCCATTTCACCTGTATGTCTCTGAAAGACAAGGCTTTGCATCAGCAGTGTTAATGCAGCATCAAGAAGGGATGGGGAACCAACCCATTGCCTATTTCAGCACTGTGCTATATACAGTGGAAAAAGGCATGCCTCCATGCTACAGAGCCATAAGTGCAGCAACGTTTGCGTATCAGAAAGCCTCATCAATCACTATGGGGCATCCAGTAACTCTGTACACGTCGCACGCTCTGCGCTTCTAACAAGCCAGAAATTTGTGATAACTAATGCAAGAAGGACAGGGGACGATGTGATCCTCTCATCACCAGAATTGACAATAGAACGCTGTAACACAGTAAACCCAGCAGAGAGAATGGTGCTGCCCAACGATGGCACACCACACTGCTGCACAGAAGAGTCAGAGAAATTCTTGAAAGCACGAGCAGATTTAGAACCAGAACCGTTGGAAGAGTCCCAACGAGTGTTCTTCGTAGACGGATCATGCTACCGAACGCTAGAAGGAACTAAAGCAGGATATGCAGTGGTAGAGTATGACTCAAAAACGCAGGAGTATAAAACAATAGCCCAGGCACAGGTTCCACAGCCATGTTCAGCTCAATTGGCAGAAATTAAAGCTCTGACAGCAGCCTGTAAGTTGGCTGCAGACAAAACTTGTATAGTATACACAGATTCTGCATATGCCTATGGGGTATGCCATGTGTTCGGCCCAATTTGGGCACAAATAGGGTTCCAACGTGCGGATGGGTCTACAATTACTCATGGATCTGCCATAACAGATTTGTTACGTGCCATACAGTTGCCCAAGAAACTAGCAATTGTCAAGTGTAGGGCCCATAAGACAGATGGAACAGTAGCAACTAGGGGAAACACAGCCGCCGATGAAGCCGCGAAGAAAGCAGCAGTAGGCAAACAAAGTGTAATGGCAGTATTAGTACCAGGAGAGACAGAAGAAAGATCAGAGAATTTGACATTGGATGAAATAGTTCAGGGACAGGAAGCAGCAAGCCCGGAAGAATGGAAATGTTGGAAGAAAAGGGGGGCATGGCAGGAAGATGATACAAAGGTATGGAGAAGTGCAGATGGAATATGGGTAGCCACTAGGGCACTGCTACCCATGCTAATTAAAGAGGTACATGGACCAGATCACTGTAACAGAAAAGTGATCATTGACACAATCAGAAAAGAATGGTGGTCACCATATTTGGCAGGCATGGTAGATCATTTCCTGAGACGATGTGAAGTGTGTGCTAGGAACAATGTCAGGAAAAATTTCACAGCTCCCATCAGTGTTATCCCAGTTCCAATGGGACCATTTTGACATCTGGTAATGGATTTTGTGGATATGCAGGACAGGGTTTTAGGGAAAAGGTATATTCTCGTGGTGATAGACAGATTTAGCCGATGGGTAGAGGCAGTAGCAACAGCAGACAATAAGGCAAAGACAGTGATTAAGTTCTTATGTAGGGAAGTGATCCCCAGATTTGGAATCCCAGATCAGGTCCAGTCAGAGAATGGGCCACACTTTGCCAACGTCCTGATGAAAGAATTATGGAAGGCATTAGGTGTCAAGCACAAACTGGGATGTGTGTACCATCCCCAGTCTCAGGGAATGGTAGAACGGGCAAATGGCACAATCAAAGCCAAAGTGGCAAAAATATGTGAAAGCACCAAGTTAAATTGGGTGCAGGCACTGCCACTAGCCCTAATGAAGATGAGGTCACAAACAAACAGGACGTTACACCTAACTCCTCATGAGATAGTGACAGGACGCCCTATGCCAATGCCATTCACCAGAGGTCCTTATAAAGGTCCGGAGTTGGAACAGTTGGAGAAAGAAATGTCCAGCTATGTAAAGCACCTAACCGAAATCCATAGAACTGTATATCCACAGGTGTGCGCGGCCACAAAGGCAAGCGTAGGTCCAACTGACAAAGAGACAAAGAAGCTTGCAAAAGTTGTGCCCGGGGACTTTGTCTACATTAAGACATTCAAAAAGAAACATTGGAAAACACCGAGGTGGGAAGGCCCGTTCAAAGTGGTGTTGGCAACCCCGACCGCATTGAAAGTAGAAGGTAAGGAACACTGGTATCATTTGAATCATTGTTGCAGGGCTTACGTGGACGAAAAGGACAAAAGCCCAATACAAGTGGGCAAGACAGCGCCTCGGACAGTGAGGATTCAGGTGACGGAGACGACCACGGACATCAACAGGACCGGCAAGGCGTACCCGAGCACAAGAAAAGAAGAGAGCAGAGCGATTAGCCAAGAAGCAGACGACACCCGAACCCCAGACAGGGGACCCATCATTGGCCCAACAGCCGGCCCTTCAGTCGCCTCTAGAGCCACCACACACGCCAGATCCAAGTGTAGCGTACCCAGAAACCCCCCTAGCAGACAGTCCATCCACCGAGCGCGTACCAGTGGCCACCACACCACCGACTTCAGACGTATATCTCCCAGTTCCATTTTCTCCGTCTGATTTCTTACCACTCGATCTCCCGGATCCCCCGCAGTATACAGACAGACCCTCCACTAGTTCAGCAAATCCCGTCTCCCCGTTTGCTCCATCCAATCTGCCGCCACTATACGACACACTTGATCCCCAGGACATAGCGTGGGAACACCAATATGACTAAAATTCAAACCAAAACACAAAAAGAGGGAGTACCAAAGAAGGTAGTGCCCAAGAAGGTAGTGCACATAAATATGCAGCGCTTCTGTATAGTGTACCTCCTTACAATATCAATAATAATTCTGGCAGGCCTGATGAACATACTTCGGTGCCTTAAAGCGACAGATGATGCCGCAATCCCTGACGAAACCTACTCAAATGACACAGAGCCTACAAGTGATCCACAAACGTACCGCCTAAGAAAACGTAGAGAGGCAGGGCAAGGATTTGCCTATATAGCAGGGGTCCAAGTATACCGCTCCAATTTTACGGCAGTGCTCCCTGCCTTGTGGCCACCGGCGAATGGGTCCATAGGCAACCATATGTGGTGTGCTCTGAATTTAATGGTAGCCGCCAATCACACTCAGACTGCCCAAGCAAACACCCTATTCCGCAACAGACACTGGTACCAGGTCAGATACTCGGTTAATTACACCGGTCCCGCAATTCCGCATAACGTAGACATACAAAGTTGGGCAGATAATTGCTTCAAACACCGATTTCTTACTCACAGTAGAGGTAGGTGTACGACGTCCAAACCTACTAAATAATTTAAGTGATCCAACAATAGCTATTGTGATCACAGGCAGGCCAAAGCACGGAGCATGCAAACGTCTACATGGCATTTGGTTGCATTATTATTACACACAACAGGCATCACCCCGTTCTGCCTCAGTGCAAACAAGTAGCAGAGACCCCAGTACAGGCGCACGAGTATACGCTCCTGGCCTCCAGCCCCGTCAAGCAGCCATAGACTTCTCGTTAATATGTGGAGGGCCATCTAGTAGTTCACCCAGTATGTTCTCTGCGCTAAAAAATGAGACAAACCTCACCTCTTATTACGCTCCCTGCAACAGCTCACAGCAACTAAGTCACTTTCTCGTACATATGGCCCTAAATGATTCTTGCCCAGAAACATGTCTGTTACCAGAGGGTAGGGTGTGGGGTATTGATGGCCGTTACAATGCCAGTGATAGTCCAGGCTTTCCTCCCAATGTTTCCTCCACTGTCACTCTCATTAGCATCACCATACACAACGACACCGACAACCAGGCTACCCCACCTAACCTATACTATGCCTGGCTACAGGACACAGCGCGTCAAACTCACCCTAATAGTACCTGTGTAGTGTGTCACAAACGGTCAAGGCATCTGCCACATATAAGGCCCACCAGAGGAATTTGCGAATGTGCAACACCCCCGTACAACAGCACCCACCTATGCCCAGCCGCATGCTTGCTAGGAGCAGCCGCCCACACACATGGAGCAGAATGGATGGAAAACTATAGCAAATCCTGCTCATATACTCCAGATACAACTGAAACCCCGACAGACTTACGAGTGCGTGTCCATCCAGATCAAAAATTTCCTCTATGTATTAAAGGACGAGGTTCAGTAACAGTTGGCAGTGTCTCCAGAATGGCTTGTCAAGACACACTGGAGGCTAGTCACCCCATGATTAACATGATCCTCAACTGTAATACCTCACACTATGGATGTGAATCCAACATCACTGTCCAAGTGATCATTCCGAACCTTAGACTAGGCACCTTGCCTCTAGCCGATATATTCTGGTATTGTGGAGAGCCACAGGTATTGCAGACTCTCCCCAAGTACTGGGATGGGCTCTATACTCCAGTTCTGTTGGATGGGCATCTTACCGTATTTGCGTTAAACGAAACTAGATTGGAACAACTTCTCAAACAACCTGCGCACGTTCAGACACACTTTCGTAGTTGCCGCGAGGCAACCCTTAATGATATATCCCTAAACAAGTACTTTACCTTAGGAAGCTCCACTCACTTACCACAATGGGACACTGACGCTTTTGTGTACGTACACTGGTTAGGAGAACCGGCGGGTGTACCGGAACAGTATCGCGCCCTACAAGAGGCATCATCCACAACTTGGACGGTGTTCCTCCCCCATGTGCAGATACACAGAAACATGAAGTGGATTAACTATATCTGGTACAATCAACAAAGATTCATCAACCACACTATAGCAGCCTTAGATCTTATGGCTGAGCAACTACATGCCACCACCATGATGACAGTGCAAAACCGTTTCGCCCTAGACATCATGCGTGGCCCTGACCAAGGGGTCTGCACCCTTTTTGGCACTGATTGCTGCACTATTATACCTTTGCATACGGGACCAACTGGGTCGTTGAACACAGTGTATAACCGAATGAAGGCTATGCGAAAAGAAGTGACTCAAAACAACGCGTCCCCAGATCCGGCATGGTACAAGTGGTTGATGTCAGGCGATTGGTTTGCAGGCCTGATACGGATTCTAGTAATCATTGGCTTCGTTTTGATAGCAGTCCTAGCCCTCGTGTGCTGCGGCATTCCACTCATGCGCGCCCTCATTGATAAAACTGATTAACGCCCCTTTACCCAGCAGCCTTCGGTATATAGTCCCACACCATGATTGGTGGTGGTAGACCTCCTGGACATTTATGTCGTCTCGTCTGTGTCTATGTTGTCCTGTCCGTGTATGTTTCTGTGCAGGCCCGGAGAATGGCAGTCGCCAGACCACCTCCTGGACTGGCCTTGCCGCCTTCCTGCCCACGGCGTGTCCCATGTCGACGACGTCTCGATTTCCTGACCTGCACTGTCCGATGGACCTATTGTCCTGGCGGTCCAACCCAACCAACAGGAGCTGCCCGTCATACCTACATTTTCCTGTCAGACAACTGTCACTGTGGAGCCTGTCACACCATTGCACGCTATACCCAGCCACCGTCCGCCTGGCTTACTACGGAGGACTTGCGGCAGCTTTCACCTGAACTCCGCAGACGAAGTATGGCTCAAGCCTATCCACCGGATCCTCGCATTCGCGGATTAAATTTACAGCTCAAATGGAGGACCCTTGCGGAAGACAGTCCGCGACCTCTTTCGCTTCTCTTAACGAACGCAGATCTCACCCTCTCCTGTCAGTACTGGATTCATGAGAGCAACACCTGCACGGACTACACACTGCCATCCTCGCTACCGCTCATACTCACAACACATACATACAATATACGTCGTTTCCTGACAGTGGCCTCCACCTACGGAGGCGTCTCCACACATGCGTTCCTGTTAACACGGGACATTGTGCAGCAAGCCACACTGGAATATCACTCAGTTTCCTTGGCAGGATCTGAACTGTGGTCCAGCCTGCCGCGGACAACCTTACGGACATTAAATGACCTTCCTACACAATCACCCATTCATCCTTTGTTCTACAATGTGGACTCATCAGTACATGTATCCTCACGTTCACATCTCATCCCTGTTGACCGTTTTGCCGTATGGGCCAGACTAGAGGCAGGTTGCAGGATCACCGCCCCACTGTCCCTCTGGACTCGCCATGTCACGCCAAGCCACCAGTGGCTTTGGCCTTAACGTAGAAAGACTGTACAGAGTGTTTACCTGGATCTGGTGATCGTTTTCGCACTGTCGCGCTACGGCGGGCAGAGTGTGAATTTTCCCTCACGATTTGCCTCCGAGGGTTTTTCGCCCACTCCTAATCCATCAATGAGAAGGCCAGTATGACCATTACTGTGTACCTGGATTATTGTGTAATGATATAATATGTGATAAGGGGTTAGTAATAGTAAGGGGGGAAGTAGTAATGTGGAAGTAGTAATGGAATTTTTTAAGGGGATATGGGGTTTGTCAGCATATCTGTCGCTAGAGTATTATCATTACGAGATTTAGTATTCAACAGACCAGAAGTGTTCATTAACAGTTTAAGCATTTATGACTCGTGTAGTTTTTAAGGACCATCTTTCGTGGTCTATTGATTTACTTTGCCTACCGGGTATAGTTTAGCTTATAGTTTGTTTGTTTAATATCATTATAATTTTAGCTTATATTTGTGTGTTTAAGTTTATGGTTTGTTTGTTTAATTTCATTATATTGAAATTGCGCTTGGTAGTCTTACACTGAGCTACAACACATAAGAGAGAGAATAGGGCAAGGGTCAATGAATAGCCTGGTGGCAAATAAGTAGAAAGAACCAGTTCAGCACAGTAGGCACTGAACTAGCGCGCAGCTAAGCATAAAGAATTAACAGCAGTATATAACCAACTATATTCACAACTATATTCATAATATCAGCAACAAGCGAATAGAATATCAAATAAGGTTCAAGAAAAACATCAACTATAAGAAATAAGAATAAAATAGAGAAGAGACTTACGCATTATCAAGAATAAGAAAGCAAGATAATAATCCAAGAGAACTGACGGATAGAACGAATGATGTTGCTTCAACAAATGCTCAGATCAGAATGAGGAAGAAAGGATGAGTTTTAAAAAATAATGGGAGAAGGAAATCACGTGGGAGATGACGACAGAAAAGGGAGGAACCGGGAAGAACCAGAAATAATGGGATCGGGAAAATACCACGTGATGACTAATAATTAGTGGGAAGGGCCTAAAGAGCCATCAGCAGGGAAATAATGGGATTTGAACCAAAATTATGTAAATTAAGAGAGGAGGCGCCTAAAAGCGCCTGTAAATAAATAGAAGACGACCTTAGCAGTCTAAGCAGTTCTTCTTCGACTTGCCCGTGGGTGAACAGTTCTTTTTGGAGAATAGATCTTTTTGCTCTTGGAAAGTACCTTCAAGACCGGTCTGAAGACTTTGCTTTCAGGATTTTAGTTGTTACTTTATTTTTTGGGTAAGCACAGATGTTTGGAAACTAAGATTTTTGGAAAGTCTTTGGGTGGAAATCACCTTAGGTGATTTTGCCCATCAGGGTCTTTGGGACTTTCCTTTTTGGAGCACTTGCAAGTACCTGTTGTTTTGTAAAGAATTTGTTTTTTGGATCGTTTTTTCTTGTGGTTGATCTTCTCTGCAGAGAAAAGAAATAAACTTGTATTTTGCTGTCCTTCTCATCCAAGCCTCTGGGCCTTTTTATTGGGAGTTCTAACCGAGTTCGGTGAAAGGTAAATTGGTAATAAAGGGAACTTAGAGCACTCCTGGGGTGTTTGGTCTCAGAGGGGATTCTGAGATCCGACATTTTATTGGTGCCGAAACCCGGGAGCATGAAGGTTTTATGCACATTCTTTTCCTAATTAAAACAGAGAAAAGGCTGTAAATAAGGGCAATGGGGGGAACAGGAAACCCAAATATGGAATCACATGAAGGGTTGTTTTATGTTGTATTCTGAATAAAATATTGAAATTTTAAACTTCCACATCATTGCATTCTGTTTTTACTCACAATTTGTTCAGTGTCCCAACTTTTTTGGAATCAGGTTTGTAATAGTCAGTCAGGGAAGCGCATCCCAAAGATTCTCAGTAATTGTCTGGACTCTGTGTTGGCCAATCCATGTGTGAAATGGTCTCATGCACCCTAAACCAATTTTGGAATACATGCCCTGCTACAGCTGTTTAGTGCCTATCCATTAGGTTCTCTTTATATTATGTGTGTGGAAGTGCTTATACTTTTACTATCAAACAAAGTCATGACTTATGCTGTGGCTTTTTATGATTTGATTTCACCAAACATTAAATTAACAAACTTAAATCACAATAATTTTTTTTTTTTTAAATAACAAGATTTTTTACAATCACATTTATTTTTCAAGGAGGATGGTTCCCTATCCTCTCAGGTTTTAATAATGCATTAGACAGTTCTTAACGCATTTAAATATTTTCAGCAATCCCCTTAGTTGTTTTCTTTGCTTTATAAAGGCCATAATTTTACCCTTCTGAAACATTTTTGCCACAACTACAGTATATATTTTGTCATGGTTGTTTAAGAAATGAGAAGCTACTCATTGCATGATTTAGGGTTAAATAATCTGTTGTTACCTGAAACAAGTAATATTTTTATCTTAAAGATAATTTACAACACAAGCCGAAAAACACTCCTCCTTTAAATCTGAATTTCCTTGTTTACTCCCCTACATTGTGTTTTCAGAATAATTTTCTATTATAATTCTAGGTCCCCTGGTGGTCTAGTGGCTAAGATGCAGCGCTCTCACCGCTGCGACCTGGGTTCGATTCCCGGTCAGGGAACCATCCCCAGCCACTCTCAGTGCCGGTCCCAAGCCCGGATAAATTGGGCAGGGTTGCGTTAGGAAGGGCATCCAGCGTAAAACACGTGCCAAATCAAACATGCGGAGGATCTGCTGTAGCGACTCCTAACGGGAGAAGCCGAGAGAAAGTTTTTCTATTATAATGCTGGCAAGTTAATCCTGGCTACAACTGTCCAATGAATCTTTTTTACATTTTTTTTTGGGGATATTTTCTACAGTACATTCTGGCCTTTCTTTTCTTGAGTGTTACTAATGATTTGCATCTTAAGATAGGCATCTGTATTTATATTTATGAAAGTCTTTGACAATGATGCATCTACCTGCACCACCCTGAGATTACTCTTGACTAGGCCAGAGGTAAGGGGTTTCTCTTCATCAATAAATAATTCAGCTTATCTCCACTTTTCTGATCTTCCAGGCTTTTTCTTGTTGCAGAAAAAGTTTGATAGTTTATTCAATCTTTTTGTTTTGTTTCCAGGCAGATAATAGTATCAACGCATCTTTGAACCACATAGTAAGAGTTCCCATAAAAAACTACCAAATACAAATTGAGTACTTGGAATTAGGTCTTAATTTCTCATGAATTATGGAGGGAACTGGCCATACCTGGCTATTAAAAAGCTTTTCAGTAAGTGATGTAATATTGTAATATTTTGATAAACCTCTTAAATTAAGGTGTACATTAAATCGCATTGAGATGGTATAAATGATAAATATAAAAGAAAAACAAAAAACACAAAACAAAAAAAAAACAAGAACTACACTGTGGCATTTGACTAATCTATAATGAGGAAAATGTGTAACCCAGCCAATAGGTAGGTACAAGCCAGTGCACTATTAATGCTGGTCACAAGCCCGGATAAATGGGGAGGGTTGTGTTAGGAAGGGCATCCAGCATAAAACATGTGCCAAATCGAATATGCGGATCACAAGTAAGAATTTCATACCGGATCGGTCGAGGCCCAGGTTAACAACGACCGCCACAGGTATTGTTATCCGACAGGGTACCTGTGGAAATTGGGCTACTGTTGGCCAAAGGAGGAAAAGGAGAGGAGGAAGAGTGGAGGTTTGGGTTGGTACTTTAAATGTTAGTACTATGACTGGTAAAGGGAGAGAGATAGCTGAAATGATGGAGAGGAGAAAGGTAGATATGTTGTGTTCAGTAGACCAATTGGAAAGGGAGTAAGGCCAGGAACATTGGAGGTGGGTTTAAACTGTTCTATCATGGTGTGGATGGAAAGAGAAATGGTGTAGGGGTGATTCTGAAGGAAGAGTACAGTAAGAGTGTAGTGACGGTGAAGAGAGTTTCTGATAGGGTGATGAACGTGAAGCTGGAAGTTGAAGGGATGATGATAAATGTCATCAGTGCTTATGCTCCACAAGTCGGCTACTGCAGGAGTGATTAGGATGGCAGCTAGAAAAGTACTTGGTGAAAAATCTGGAAATAGAAAGGAAGAAAAAGAGATGTGGTGGTGGAATGGGGAAGTGCAGGAGAGCATAGGGAGAAAGAGGTTGGCAAAACAGAAGTGAGATTGACAGAGTGATGAGAGAAGTAGACAGGAGTACAAGGAGATGCGGCAGCAGGTAAAGAGGGATGTGGCGAAAGCCAAGGAAAAGGCATATGAGGAGGGAGAAGGAAAGGGAGAAGAAAAGTATTTGTACCGATTGGCCAGACAGAGGGACCGAGCTGGGAAGGATGTACTGCAAGTTAGAGCAATAAAGGATGGAGATGGAAATGGGATGATGTGGAGATAGTGAAGCAAGATGTGGATAGGATTAATAAGGAGGAAGTGAGAGCAGCAATTAAGAGGATGAAGAGTAAAAGGTCGGTTGGACCAGATGACATACCGGTAGAAGCGTGGAGATGTTTAGGAGAGATGGCAGTGGGTTTTTTAAACAGATTGTTTAACAGGATTCTGGAAGGTGAGAGGATGCCTGAGGAATGGAGAAGGTGTTTGCTGGTACCGATCTTTAAGCATAAGGGAGATGTGCAGACCTGCAGTAACTACAGGGGAATTAAGTTGATCAGTCACACCATGAAGTTAAGGGAAAGAGTAGTGGTAGCCAGGCTGAGAGAAGAGGTGACCATCTGTGAGCAACTGTATGGTTTCATGCCGAGGAAGATCACCACAGATGCCTTATTTGCTATGAGAATGTTGATGGAGAAGTATAGAGAAGGACAGAAGGAATTGCATTGTGTATTTGTGGATTTAGAGAAAGCGTATGATAGGGTGCCGAGAGAGGAGTTGTGGTATTGTATGAGGAAGTCTTGTGTCAGAGAAGTATATGAGGGTGGTGCAGAACATGTATAAGGACAGTGTGACAGCAGTGAAGTGGGCAGTAGGAAAGACAGACTGGTTCAGGGTGAAGGTTGGACTGCATCAAGGATCGGCCCTGAGCCCTTACATGTTTGCTGTGGTGATGGACAGGTTGACGGACCAAACAGTAGTTTCCCTGGACTATGATGTTTGCAGATGATATTGTGACTTGTGGTTAGAGTAGTGAGCAGGTTGAGAAGAGCCTGGAAAGGTGGAGGTATGCGCTGGAGAGAAGGGAAATGAAAGTCAGTAGGAGTAAGACAGAGTACATGTGCATAAATGAGAGGGAGGGCAGTGGAGTGGTTCGGTTACAGGGAGAAGAGGTGGAGAAGGTGGAGGAGTTTAGGTACCTGGGGTCAACAGTGCGAAGTAATGGAGAGTGAGGGAGGTGAGATTGAGATGTTTTGGACATGTGCAGAGGAGGGACATGGGTTATATTTATAGAAAATTGCTGAGGATGGAGCCACCGGGTAGGAGGAAAAGAGGAAGGCCAAGGAGGAGGTTCATGGATGTGGTGAGGGAAGACATGCAGGTAGTTGGTGTGAAAGAGGCAGATGTAGAGGACAGGGTGGTATGGAGATGGATGATCCGCTGTGGCGACCCCTGATGGGAGCAGCCAAAAGAAGATGATGATGATAAGGAAAATGTGGAGTCTACAGTGAGGAATAACTGCCAAGCTAAGCTTGATATAGTAAAGTGTATGCCCTACATTCTTCCAGTGTATGACAATAAATTGTCTAGCTTATAATACACAAGTCTACCAATTTCCTTCCTCTGTGTGTGGGAGAACAGTTGTCAGTAAAATGTTTAATATATAGAGTTAGGTCTTATTGGTACTAGGGAAGAAGAAGTTTAAAAGATATATATGAGGAGATTAGGCACAAAAAAAAAAGAATCTCTGCACATTCTGCACTGTTCAATTTCATTTTAATACATTTTTATGTGTATAGTGATATCCACAGATACACAGATAATGCGGAGATAAAGAACATTCTTTTTCATTCTATATGTGTAAGTTTGTCCCTGATGAGCAAGCTGGTGAAGACTAGGAAAGGAAAAACTCTCAGAGATAACATAAGGAAGAAACCTTGAGAACCCATCCTCATTTGGGTTGCAACAGATAAACAGATAAATTACAGATAAATGATAATAGTTGAGCCTTTGAACATATTACTGCTCATTCAACCAGTGAGATGTTCTCCTTGTAAGTCTTTTGGCTTGTAATCTAGCCTTAGATTTTAACCTCCTTTAATTGACCACCTACAAGAAAACATATAATTAAACTTTAAAAGGGTCAAAACTACTATTATTGTAGAGTAGAAAGTTACACTTTAGCTCTAATCACCTGTGTGCTGTATGTCCTAAACAAAATTCTCTGCATCTCTGGGGGATTCAATCATGTGGACATGTAGTCAGATGCAGCTTGGCTGGGTACAATATTTCATAGGTATTGTTCAGGGACCTAAGCCAGTGTTTTAACCAATCAAACATGCATATACTGTATAATGTAAGTCTGCCAATATATCTGGGGATTTCAACATTTATTTGAAGCCAGTCACTTGCATCATTTTGGAGATATTTTGGTTAAAGAGATCTTAAAATCCTGCCACAGCATCTCTGTGTGGTAGGGATCTAGACTTTGATTTAGGCATTCTAATAGCTTAAATTTATTTTCATTATTTTGTCAATCAGGTGAAGTGTTTAAAATCGTTGTCCTATTACATGACCCAAATTTGATACATCTTAAGCTGTTTAACAGATGACTTCACATTTGTCATTAAGAATATTTTGATATAAAGTGAAGTTTATTTTTGATGAATGTTGGTTTACTGTTTCAGTTAAAATAACTTCATAGTGTATTTTATAAATAGCGAGGACAGCTGTTAATTGTGGCTTGATAAATAAAACAGAATTGAAGAAGGGTTGTTTTTTGCATGACCATGTACAATATGTACATTTACAGCATTTGGCAGACGTCCTTATCCAGAGTAACGTACAAAAGTGCTTTAAAACTCTAGCAATTAATACATCTAAACTGGTACACAAGATTACAAACTTAATATAAATATAACTCTTGAATTCTACAAAGCAAACTTGGAAGTGCTAATTTAATTTTTCCAGGAAGAGGAAGGTTTTTTAATCATTGCCTGAAGATAGTCAGGGACTCTGTACAGACATCTAGGGGAGGTTCATTCCACCACCTCGGTGCCAGAACAGAGAAGAGCCTTAAAGTATACTTACCTCTCATTCTGAGAGAGAGTGTTACCAGTCGGTCGAGCAGTGCTGGAGGATCTCAGACAGCGTGGTGCAGTGCGAGATGTGATGAGGTCTCTGAAGTAAGATAGCGCTGGTCCATTTTTGGCCTTGTAGGCAAGCATTAGTGTTTTGAATCTGATACATGCAGCTACTGGAAGCCAGTGAAGGAAACGCAGAAGTGGGGTGGTGTGGGAGAACTTGGGCAGAGCATTGAACACAGGTCATGCAGCTGCGTTTTGGATCATTTTCAATGGACAAATAGCGTTCATTGGAAGACCTGCCAGCAGAGAGTTGCAGTAGTCGAGTCTTGAAATGACAAGAGACTGAACAAGCACCTGGGCAGCCTGTGTGGATTTGAAAACATTTACATTTACAGCTTTTAGCAGAGTCTCTTATCCAGAGCGACAAAAGTGCTTGGAAGCTCTAGCAATAAATAAATCAAGACTGGTTTGCTAGATTATAAATTTAAGATACCATCAGCCTAAACCTCTGATTTTATTAAAATAAACAAAGACAAACCAAGCCAGGAAAAGTGTAAGTTTAAGTGTTTCAGGAAGAGGTCGGTCTTCAAATGTCACTTGAGATAGCCAGTGACTCTGCTGTTCAGGCCATCTAGAAGATGTTCATTCCACAACCTCGGTGCCAGAACAGAGAAGAGCCTTGAGGTATAACTATCACTTACCTTGAGAAATGGTGGGCCCAGTCGAGCAGTGCTAGATGATCAAAGTCAGTGCCAGAAAGTCAAAGTCAGCTTTCCTTACAGCAGACTGGCAATTCCAGAACCCACCAACACCTGAAAGTACAACACCTCCTTTTAAAGGGAGCAGACCATTTCCACCTGGTTATTGTCAGCTCCCTTTAGAAGGAGGTGTTGTACTTTGTCAATTGGCTAAGTAGAATAGAGCATAGAGTATAGAGAATAGAGTACAGAGTAACTGCACACAAAAAACAAAACAAAAAAAACAACACAAAAATAAATAAATATTATATATATCTATATAATATAAATATATATACACACATCGCATTTTGCGCTTGTGGATTATAACCAGGTTGTATTTCTTCAAAATAACAAAAGAAAAAACAAGAGCAAGAGACAAAGAATAGAGAGTAGGCAGTTTATTGAAAACTGCATTTTAATTCAAACAGGCTGTTCATTAGCTAATCAAAAGTATAAGACCACAGCCTTTAAAATGAAAAATCTGTGCAAAAATATGGCTTTAATGTCATGATCTCCTGATGGCAAAAAGCAAAAAAGCTTTCTGTTTTTAAAATTGTCAGAACTGTTGAGCTGCACAAGCAAGGATTCCTGCAATGCGCTATTGCTGCCGAGGTTGGACGCAGTAAGACAGTCATTTGAAATTTCTTGAAAGATCCTGAGAGAGAAAAAATCAAGTGGTAGACCCAAACATTTTTTACCTTCACTGAGCCGGAGGATCAGACCGTGAAGACACAGGCCGAACTTTGACCAAAATAAGAACCCTTTCTGATGCTGATTGGAACCCAACAACTATGAGACAGCATCTGCAAGAGAAGGGCTCAAAGAACAAAAGACATATTCGAAAGCCACGTCTCTTCTCACACCACAAACTTGGGCCATTTGGAATTTGCAAGGAAGCACCAAACATGGGACATAAGATGGAAGAAAGTTTTAATCTCGGACGAGAAACATTTTTATCTGGATGGTCTTGATGGCTTTGAACGATATTGGCATGACAAGGAGATTCCACTGGAGATGTTTTCTAAATGGCACAGTTTTCCTTCAATGGGAAAATGGAGCTTCAGGTTTTGCAGGGGCCTCAAATTCACAATGTCCGCCTGACGAAGGACTTATACCAGGACAATAACATTACACTTCTGGACCATCCTGCATGTTCCCCTGATCTAAATACCCTTAAGAATGTTTGTGGATGGACGGCAAGCGAAGTTTACAAAAACAGACGTCAGTTCCAGACTGTGGATGCCCTTCATGAAGCCATCTTTACCACATGGAGCAACGTTCACACCAGTCTCCTGGAAACAGTTGCATCAAGCATGCCGAAACTAGTGTAGTGAAGTTATGAACAACAATGGTGGGGCTACGCACTACAGAGTCCTTTTTTGACACTTTTAGTTCTGTTGTGGGAAATTTTTGGGCAGTGGTCATAAACATTTGTTTAGCTGATGAACAGCAGGTTTGAGTTTAAATGCAGTTTTCAATAAAATGCCAATCTCTGTTTTATCTTTTTCTTCTTTTGACATTTTGAAGCAGTTCTTACAACCTGGTTATGATCCACCAGCACAAAATCCAAATACTTGGAATGTTTCCCCTGGTCTTAAGATTTTGTTCAGGAGTGTATATGTTATATATATATATATATATATATAT
>MU583252.1:196845-210079 GCA_024362625.1 Silurus asotus
TATATATATATATATATATATACTCTGCTCCCCAAATACTCCACAAATACCAATACTTTTTTCCTGATCACCTGATCGGTTTGGGTTCTATATGGTGGTTGTTCAGCCTGGATACATTTATTAGGTAAAAATGTTTACATTCGTTTTGTATTAACAAATACATATATGGCAGTTAACCTTCTGGGGTTGAGAAATGCGCCTGTGAGTTTTACTGGCAATGAAAACAAACTTATATTACTCGGTCTTTTTTAATTGTACAGATAAGAGCAATACATCAATTTAATCTGTAAAGGGTCTACTTTAATTAATGTATACGCTCATAAAAACAACAAAATGCTGTGCTTTTGTAAAAAAAAGAAAACAGACAGAGGGCCATCGCTGTCTCAGTTCTCTCTTCACAGACAAATAAAACTGAATCTCAGAGAAAACTTGCCTCACAGACATAATACATATATGAATAGATAAATAAAAAGCTTGAAATTGTCTACTTTAAAATAAACCAATTCATATCGAAAACAAATATTCTATGATTATGTAATCATAGATGTAGATTTTTCTTTTTTATCGCTGTATTAACCGTCTGTGTAGAAACAGAGCGAATGTTCCGTTTGGTTTCCTGATGATTTAAGAAATTCAAAACACCATAATTATTTTAAAATATGGTGTTTAAAATTACCTTAATCATCAGGACAACAAACGGAACATTTGCTCAGTTTCCACACAGACGGGTAATAAGGGTTCATTTGAGGGTTAGGGCTAGAACAGATATGCGATTAATTGTGATTTAACTTATGACAATTATGTGATTGAATATTTTAATCAATCGACAGCCCTAATATTAATATTACATGAGGTCCAGTTACCAGAGTGACACTAAAACAGGTAGTAGTAATGGCTTTAAGTAACTTTTTACATAAGTACATTTCAGAGCCCAAACTTCTTTACTTTAACTTGAGCAAAAAAGTATAGTCAGTACTTCAACTTTTACCAGAGTGTTTTAAAACCTGAGTAGCATTACTTCTACTTAAGTGAAGGACGTGTGTACTTTTACCACTTTTGCCTCCCGCATCCTACAGTACATCTTTGTAATACAAACAAAAAATAAGCCCATTTTCTCAGGATCCACTATACCTGAAAAGAACACATTAAGGTCTCATCCACGCTCATCATGGCCCCAGCATTGTCAAACTCGCCACAATAGTTTGGTGCAGAAAAAAGTGTCACCAACTGCCTCTTAGCAAAGAATTCATAGCCGTCCTCCACCACCTACAGGAGAAATTGACAAGAGATGCAAATCATTCACTTCACTTCACTTAAAACTATTGTTAAAAAAAGAGGGGATGCCTCTTTGTCACTTTTTTGAGACATGTTTCAGCAATCAAATTTATTCTATTTTTCTCTAAAATCGTTCATTTCTTCAGATTATACATTTGAATATATTTTTCTCAGTTCTACAGTGCATAATATTTAAGTTTATGACAATTGAAGTTTTATTTACATTTTATACCATATTCCAATTTTTTGGAATTGGGGTTGTAATACAATTGTTTCCAGAGGCAAAAATGACAATTTTAATAGAATTTAATTTTTTTTAGACAAAGTCTTTGTATAATCAAACCCTTTTGAACTAATTGCTATATTTTGCCAAATTCTGGTCAATTGTCTCAGTATGGAACAATATGCCAAAACTGCAATGTCTTTTCGCATTTGTTGCTGCAATTGACACCTAAGGCCAGAAGATCACAATAATGAGTTAAGATATACCTTTAGTTGCTATGTAACTATGAGCAACTAAAACAATACATATAGATTATGGAGAGAAAATGGTTCACCTGGCCACAGTTATTAAAGCATTGATTATTGGTATGGGTTTTAATAAAAACTGACCTTGCAAATTAATAATAATAATTAAAAAAAAAAAGACTCTCACACACATTCACACAATTTCAATCAACCGTTTATGCACTTACTAGAAAATACAGTAAAGCATTAATAATTGTTTTTTCTGCATCATGTAATATTATGCTTCTGGAATCTGTTTTCGAAAAACATGTAGGTAAAGTATCTAATGTAAAAGTTGATTTTAATGCAAGTAAAATTAATTTGCTCAGAAGTTAACCTTGAAATTGCCGATCTGTTATATTATCTACAGTGCTATTTACTGTAATGTCAAACTTACTTACAAAGAACATATTCACTTTCATTTACCACATTATCTGTGTAAACCTGATTTGAGAAGCTCATTGTTCATTGTTAATTGTTAAAAGCACTATACAAATAAATATAAATTGAATTTAATGGATTTCTTGCCTAATAGTTAAAATTTTCTACTACAAAAAAATTCATGAAATCATTGCTGCTCCCTATTAATGGTGTGCATTAGTGTGGTGGTACTATTTCTATTACATTGTGATTTTTAACTTAAAACTCAGGAGGATCTCGATCCATGTTGTTTGAGATACGATTATTTACATTTTCATTTTTGAGTTGCCCGTTTTAAGGAACACGTATGATCATAATACCACACTGATTTTTACCACACACATTTTTTTCTCTTAATATTTTTCTTTTAAGCAGATCCACAATATCTAAAGTTTAGGGGAATGTTGATAAATGTACATTTAAACATGGTAATGTGGTGGGGTTCAAAAACTATTATATACTATACATATACCACAAGGCATATTTGAAATATTTGAAAGGATAACTTGAAGTATGACTATACAGTATTTTCTATATATAATCCAATTGTTAGTATTAAATCATGAGTGTGTACACAATTCTATTACATTCTGATTTATTCCTGCTGAATCTAGAATTGATACAACCACTGTCTCAGTGAGTCTTCCTGACTAAAATCAATTAATATTAAACAAAAATACAAACAATTAAACATTGTCTAAATAAGTAGCAAGGTTTTAAATCAGAAATGGAGGGAAGAAAATAATTACTATAACTTTTACTGTTAATATTATTTGCATTTCATTATGTTTATTGAATGATAAACTATGAATAAAAAAACATTAGAAGTGATCATTTGATTCAGAACAAAAGAAACAGATACATTTTATGCCCCGTGTATAGATCATAGTCATAATATAATAATAAAGAAAATTATAAAAAAAAAACAAAAAAAAACCCAGATAGATGAATAATGGAAAGCAGATTTGGTCGATATGAGCAACTTGTCTGAGTAATGATAACGCAAAATTGTTTATAAAGAGGATTGATATTTAATCCAAATATGCTTGGGTGCCAGTGTTATGAAACAAGACAGGAAATGAGGTAACTAAATTTTTTGATTACATTTTAAAGGAAGGCAAAGCTCTCAAAAAAACAAACTAAATAATGGGCAGGAGTTTACCAAAAGTTTTTAAAATTTTATGAAAAACACAAGGTTTTTCACATTGCTACTGGTACGGGCCTAAAAGTGGCAGTGTGTGAAAGGTTCAACAGAACTCCAGAGACCAAACTCTTTATTTTTAAAATAAGAAAATACACAGACATCATATATGATTTGTTTTGATTGTTCAACAGAAATGATCATAACAGTATCAAAATGAAACACATCGAGGTAAACAAAGATAATTACTTTAACATGTTTAAAACTCTTTATGGACTAATTTCACCAAAACAAAACAAAACAAAACAAAAAGATTACGTGGTTAGAATTTTCCGAAAATAGGGTCGCAAAATTTTACTATTTTAGAAAGAATACAGAGATTTCCCCCGGTATGTAGACTATGATGGTGAAAATGTTGAGAGGAACGTTTTATGAGCCCAGGTTAAAAAGATTATTATAAGAAAGGAGAAGGTGTTTAAAAAAAAATAGAAAATCTTGTCAGAAAAGACCAGAAACAGGAAAAAAGTCTGCCTGGTAAAATGGGTGTGGTGGCCCTATATATAAAAAAAAAAGATTGTCATGAAAGTAACTGAAAACCTATAATAGTTTATCCATGGAAGAGTGTGGATTCTTTGTGACCCTTCCAAGCAACGCATCAACGGACATTTACCAAAAAAATAAGATCTCTAAATATACTACTAAATTCGCCAAACCGATCAATTTGAAAGAAGAATTGAAAGTCTCACTTTCCTAGGTTTAGTGTATCTAGATTTGGCCCTCATAATCACAGCCTGAAACACAATGTCAAGTAAATGAAGTACAAAGTGTTTTTGTAAATATCAATCAAAGATATTATAAAGGAATGGAAGAACTGGTTTGAAATCATTCACACGTTAAAATTTTTTGACCAAGTAGGTGATAGCCTATAACTTTAAAATAAATTTGTTTAATTGGATTTTGGCTCATCTAAAAATTAATATAACACATATGGAGACAGATGGAAAACTGCTTGGTGGTGATGAAGTGGTGCTGGATGATTGGGCAACTACTGCAGAAGTGATAAGCAAGACAGCTATGAAGGTACTTGGTGTGACATCTGGAAATAGAAAGAAAGACAGAAACGTAGTGGTGAAATGGGGATATGCAGGAAAACATAAGGAGCAAGAGGTTGGCAAATCAGCCAATAAAGCAATAATGGACGGAGATTGAAATGTGTTCCCTACTGGAAAGTGGAGGGAGCATTTTGAGCAGCTGATGAATGAGGAAAATGAAAGTGAGACAGTTGGATGATGTGGAGATGGTGAAGCAGGACGTGTATAGGATTAGTAAGGAGAAAGTAAGATGACATATCAGCAGAAGCATGGAGATGTTTAGGAGAGATGACAGGGGAGTATTTAACAAGATTTTGGAAGGTGTGAGGATGCCTGAGGAATGGAAAAGGAGTGTGCGGGTACCGATCATTAAGAATAAGGAAAATGTGCAGACCTGCAGTAACTACAGGGTAATAAAGTTGATCAGTCACACCATGAAATTATGGGAAAGAGTAGTGGAAGCCATGCTGAGAGAAGAGGTGACCATCTGTGAGCAACAGTATGGTTTCATTCTGAGAAAGACCACCACAGATCCATTATTTGCTTTAAGAATTTTGATTAAGTATAGAGAAGGTCAGAAGGAGTTACATTGTGTGTTTGTGGATTTAGAGAGTGCAGAGAGAGGAGTTGTGGTATTGTATGAGGAAGTCAGGTGTGTTAGAGAAGTATGTGAGGGTGGTGCAGGACATGTGAGGACAGTGAGACAGCAGTGAAGTGTGCAGTAGGAACGACAGACTGGTTCAATGTGGCAGTTGGACTGCATTAAGGATCGGCTCTAAGCCCTTTCCTGTTTGCAGTGGTGATAGACAGATTGACTATGATGTTTGCGGATGATATTGTGTTTTGTGGTGACAGTAGGGAGCAGGTTGAGAAGAGCCTGGAGAGGTGGAGATATGTGCTGGAGAGAAGAGGAATGAAAGTCAGTAGAAGTAAGACAGTACATTTGTGTGAATGAGAGG
This sequence comes from Silurus asotus, assembly GCA_024362625.1. Classification (NCBI taxonomy): domain Eukaryota; kingdom Metazoa; phylum Chordata; class Actinopteri; order Siluriformes; family Siluridae; genus Silurus; species Silurus asotus. The sequence continues at coordinate 202,239 of MU583252.1, forward strand.
AAGGGCAGTGGAGTGGTGCGGTTGCAGGGAGAAGGGGTGGAGAAGGTGGAGGAGTTTAGGTACCTGGGGTCAACAGGGCAAAGTAATGAAGAGTGTGTTAAAGAAGTGAAGAAAAGTGTGCAGGCAGGGTGAAGTGGGTGAAGAAGAACAGGAGCTTTGAGGAGGGTTTTGGAATGTAGGTAATGTCAACAGTCTGCTACACTGACTCAGGGCTACAGTTTGGTTTTGATCACCGTTAGTGTACCCCGCAACATCGTCTATCTGTAATAAATGGACATTCGGTGCAACCCAGACGAGGATGGGTTCCCTTTTGAGTCTGGTTTTTCTCGAGGTTTCTTCCTTATGGTATTGGTAGGAGTATGCTGATAATGGAGCCCCCAGGAAGGAGATAAAGAGGAAGGCCAAGGAGGAGGTTTATAGATGTGGTGAGGAAAGACACGGTGGTTGGTTTGATAGAGGAAAATGTAGAAGACAGAGTAGCATGATGATGGATGATTAGCTGTGGTAACCCTTTAATGGGAGCAGCTAAAAGAAGAAGGGCAGGAAAATCGAAGATAGATCAGGAGAAGTATAAAAGGTTCAATAGGACAAGTAAAGAAATGTAGCCTATGGTGTTAACTCTTTCAGTTTAGAGGAGAAGTAACAACAGGAGAAGAGTGTTAAGAAACAGATCCACGCTATGAGCCCCAGCTATTTACAGCTGTGCTGTGCCATCTAGCTATACATGTAGTGGCCAAAAAGAGAATAAAGGAGGGAGAGAGATAAGCTATTAGCAAAGAGCAGAAGCAAGGAGAAAATGTAAAGTAACAAACAAAGAAGAACTTCGAGAAGAGGAACAAAATTGAAGAAGAAATAGGGGGTGTATGATGAACCTGCTCAACTCAGATAAGACAGAAGTACTTTTATTAGGACCACATGCAGCAAGAAGCAAAATTTCTGATTACGTAGCATCTCTGCATGGTGTTTCTGTCTCAGTGTGTACAGCAGTCAAAGACCTTGGTGTTATTATTGACCCGAGTTTTTCCTTTAAGGCACACGTGAATAATATCACCAGGATCGCCTTCTTTCACCTTAAAAATATTGCTAAAATTAGAAATATGATGTCGTTACAAGATGCAGAAAAACTAGTTCATGCTTTTGTTACTTCTAGATTAGACTACTATAATGCTTCACTGTCTGGATGTTCGAGTAAGTGCATAAATAAGCTTCAGCTAGTTCAAAATGCAGCAGCAAGGGTCCTCACTAGAACTAAGAAATATGACCACATCACTCCTGTTTTAATCAGTCTACACTGGCTCCCAATAAAATCTCGTATTGATTATAAAATACTACTACTGACGTATAAAGCACCTAACGGTCTCGCACCGCAGTATCTGAGTGAACTTCTGTACCAGTATGATCCTTCATGCCTACTTAGATCAAAAGGTGCAGGCTTTACAATTTACAAAGCCTCAAGAAATAATGCTGGATGGAAACACTAACGAAGTGCCTCTATTATATTCTCCAGATGCTCCAATGAACCTTTCAGGAAGAGACACTTTGTGTAAACTGCGAGTAAAAAATACATTGTGCCCCACCAGGCTGTGGGTCACCCTTCCAGTCTCAATGTCAAAACAATAGATGTAAAATACAGAAAACCAGACAGAGTATATTGGCTGAAATATGCCCACACTCATAAATCAGAGTTATGGCCCATATACAGTGAATGGAAACCATGGTTGACGTACATGTGTCCTGAGCATTGAGAAACCAAAGGACCTCTACATTGCACCATTTAATATGAACTAGAAAGGTCAGATGAGCAGTATGCCCTTCTCTGGAAAGAACAGATGGAAGGCCACAAATATGACATGAATACTACAGAGATACTGATTGTTGCACAAGAAGTGGCGGCTTTTGCTCAGTTGCCAGATAGACTTCACAACTGGTACCAGATGGAATGTCATGTCTCCTTGATGGTCGTGGAAAGTTTTGAATGGAAAGATCTAGGGCCAAAGATAAGAGACACATTAGAAATTTAGGGAATGAAAACTAACCCATAACCCCTACATGCTTTCTGTTAAGCGGCCCAATTCAGAAAATGGAGGTTAGTACATGATTCAAGGCCAATTAACCAATTGGTGATAGCTAATAAGATATATTAAGTACGGTTCTACAGTTACAGTTACAGTTTTGTAAACAAAGTGCGGAGTAAAAAAACACCTCAAACAGTGTACCAAATATTGTGTACATTTTTGGGTATGACGGGTTTTAATAGACCATGGGTATGCGATTTTGACGTACAGGTGCAAAAATATGAAAAGATGATGAGATATGATAAAAGCAGCAGACCAGACTAAACTCAATGCTCCACTCGTATGAAAGCCAGAAGCGTTAGCAGTGGTTTTTTTTTGGTGAATGAAGTCATTGAGTGCATTACCCAGGCACTGTGTATTAGTCAGAAGTTGGAGTGTGTGCATCAACCCAATCACAAGGCATTGTGGAAAGGGCTAATGGGGCGATCAAGCAAATTGTGCAGAAACATCCTTAAGCTGGGTAGAGGTTAAAAGGGACAGAGGGGGAGCCCAGAAGTCTCCAGTAGAGAAAAAGTAACAAAAACAGCCTTACAAGTTAGATAGTAACTCTGACCCAGACTTAGTGTCCTCATTAGGCCCAGCGAAGCATACTCATGCTCAGGCACAAAGGTGACGGGAGCAACAGGTGGCTAGAGTGAGACTGGCACAATGCCACACTGTATATAGTGTAATACTGTATGGCTGTTGTGTTTTGTGGTGTAGTTTTTTGACTGCAGGCATGGTAGCTGGACCTTTCCAACGCTGGCCCAAAGGGTGTTCCATGCCTGTCTGTGCATACGTTAAACATCACAACCCAAGTGATGTGCTGGAATTCAACAGTTTTCTATGCCTGCTTTGCCGGAAAAGTTTAAAAGCATGGATGGTGCTCCTTTAATTAGTCGTCATCCTGGACCCCGTGGGTTGTAAATTATTGCTCCATCATGCTAAAATCCTGGTGCAGAAGGACACCTGGTTCTACTCTGTTTATAAACAATCTATTGCACAGACACCATGCCCCAGCTTTGTCTTGTTATGAGCAACATATGAGCTCTTTGGCCCTTGCTGAATATTATGGATTACGCTCAAAATATGCGTTTATTTTTTCTAAGGACGTATTGCAATCGCTTTCCTATTAGACATTTAGATTTGTGTGGTAGAAATTATTATATGGACCTCAATGAGCAGTCAAACACGGAAATGGTTCTGCAAACAAATACTCTGATGTGTACTTTTCTAAGTGGCAACCACAGCCTGAGGACAGCTAGACACCAGTGGATATCGAGAGACTTTTAAACAGCACTAAGGGACAGGCATCTTTAAGTGTATCAAAAGACATTGAACCTTTGGAGACTGTTGGAACCATTGACTGTTTCACAAGACCCATCCCCTGAGACCAGTGAACAAACATTTCCACAAATACAAGAGGAGTCACTGTTAGGCTTATTGTTACAGGATACAGATGATCAGGGTTTATGTTCTTCACTCCCTGATCCTATTGAACCCACTGTTTCATTTATAGCAATTAATTTGACTTACTTAGACTTTCCCTTTGATCCATGATGAGTGACCATACTAAAGGCAATAGGCACACTCTAAGGCTGTGTGAATATGCATTGCTTTCTATATTTATAGGATGCACATCTGCAGTTGTAATTTCTATGATGTTATATTTTGCTCCTACACCAGCAACAGTAACAACAATAATATCAAAGGCCAGTCCACTTTGGTAATAGACACCCCAAGAAACCAGACTTTAACATTAAGCTTGCCCTGCACCACTCCAAATGCACACTGAGGAGGCCCACGCCAGGGAGAATGTAGCCGATTTTCTGTACCCGTAGGGCATGCGCCTTTGCATTAGCTGAAATAGATACCATGCTGTTACCTCTAAAAGACACTGCTTAAGTCAGGGTTAGTGGAAACCCATAGAGGGAAAGTGTTCTGATGTGCCTGATTTAACATCAAAGCAAGGCTTTTATATACCACCTGTTAAAGGACGTACATGATATAGGCACCTAGTGATGGCCTTTATGTCCACTATGGTTAGAATGACCTTCTCTTTTGCGTGTAATGCAACAGTGTGTGAGGCACCCTTTGGCCCTCGTAATATAACAATAAATGCATCAGGTGTCCATGCAATTTTGGACTTCTATAGTATTGCCTCCAATGTTAATTTAAAGAACACTAATCATAAGGTGCATGCCCAAGAACTACACGGAGCCCACCATGTAGGTAAATTGACATGGCTACATACAGTGTTCGAACTGTGACCCAACACCCAGAAACTCTGATCTACTGGGATTTTCCCATCTCTAGGGTTTACAGAAAATGGTCGAAAAAAGAGAAAATATCTAGTGAGCGGCAGTTCTGTGGGTGCAAAAGCCTTGTTGATGCCAGAGGTCAGAGGAGAATGGCCAGACTGGTTCGAGCTGATAGAAAGGCAACAGTAACTCAAATAACCTCTCGTTACAACCGAGGTATGCATACGAGCATCTCTGAACGCACAACACGTCGAACCTTGAGGCAGATGGGCTACAGCAGAAGAAGACCACACCGGGTGCCACTCCTGACAGCTAAGAACAGGAAACTAAGGCTACAATTCGCACAGGCTCACCAAAATTGAACAATAGAAGATTGGAAAAATGTTGCAGGGTCTGATGAGTCTCGATTTCTGCTGCAACATTCGGATGGTAGGGTCAGAATTTAGCGTCAACAACATGAAAGTTGGATCCATCTTGCCTTGTATCAACGGTTCAGGTGGTGGTGGTGTAATGGTGTGGGGGATATTTTCTTGCCACACTTTGGGCCCATTAGTACCAATTGAGCATCGTGTCAACGCCACAGCCTACCTGAGTACTGATGCTGACCATGTCCATCCCTTTGTGACCACAGTGTACCCATCTTCTGATTGCTACTTCCAGCAGGATAACGCGCCATGTCATAAAGCGTGAATCATCTCAGACTGGTTTCTTGAACATGACAATAAGTTTACTGTAATCAAATGGCCTCCACAATCACCAGATCTCAATCTAATAGGGGAGCTTTGGGATGTGGTAGAATAGGAGATTCGCATCATGGATATGCAGCCGACAAATCTGCAGCAACTGCGTGATGCTATCATGTCAATATGGGTCAAAATCTCTGAGAAATGTTTCAAGTACCTTGTTGAATCTATGCCACAAAGGATTAAGTAAGGTGTAACTAATAAAGTGGCTGGTGATTGTATATTATTGTATTATTGTATACTATAAGACTTATTACACTGTATTCAGCACAAACCGGGCTACCATTATATGTAAACAACTTCTATGCGTTTGTATTTTTGACAAATTAAGGTTTATGCGTGGTTTTTGAAAAAGCAAAATAAAAAATAAATAAAAAAACAAACACTGAAATAAGGCCACAAAACCTATAGTAAACATGTTTTCACAAGAGTTTTAGAGACCAGCTCTTCTAATGTAGGTTTTTTTTTTTTATCATGTAAAAATCATCCTGCCTGCTTATTCACATTAAACAATACATTGATTTAAATAATAATAATAATAAAAATTCTACTTTGAAAGCCCATATGCGAAGAGGTGTTGACATGCTGTGACTGACAGCTTTGTAGACAATGGGTAGCATAATGAGCTGTGGATTACATAATGAACTGTGGATCACTGAGCCAGGATCTAAGTGAGAAGTACAGTACTACAAGAAAGAATGTGTTTCCTTTGTGGTTTATTTAAAATACACATTAGCAAGGACAGCATTAAAAAGGGAATTGTGCAACAATAAAACAATACAGTATGTATAATAAAAAAATTAAAAATTTAAATAAAATAAAAAAGTACAACAGAAACAATAACACAAAACAGTTAAAAAAATGTAAGTAAAAAATTGCATCAAAAATCCCTGTGCCATTCTTAAAAGCAGTTCCTGTTCAACTGAAGACACAGGTGAACATCGCATGCCAGGCATCTCCATGGTGTTTTGTGGTGCTTAACATGCAATGTTTTGTAATGTATACAACTCTTGTGACCAGCAGTGGCAACATTTCTGACATCAGAGGACAGTTCAGATCCTGGAACTGGTAACCATACAGTTACCATACAGTTCTTTATGCAAAATGATACTGTCGGTGGCAGTGATGTCCAAGAAGTGTAGAAAAATCTTTCGGTACCACTTCATTGTTTTTTGCCGTGGCGTGTAGTATTGTAACAGTTGATCAGACAGGTCAACGCCCCCATGTGCTGGTTGTATGCAGTTAAAGTGCAGTGCATGGAAATGTCTGTTTCCCATTTACCTTGTAATTTCACCCTCCTCTGCACAGTGTCTCATGTATATGCAGAATGAATGGTGGAACACAATGAGACCTCTCGTGTGTCCATCCACTTCACAAATATTTGTATTTGCATCCCTTGGCTATTGACTTGGCAGCTTGAGCATTTGTGGAACAGAGTTGACACAACACTCTCAGAGAAAAACATTTTAAATAGACTAAATGGGGAATGAGAGTCAGAAGACCTCAGATGAGGTCCAGGTTCACGTGCGGCAGGAATCGCAGAGTCTGTGGAACTGTGTCATTATCTGTCTGATCCTTTTATGACATGGTGGACTGCCTGTGTGCTGCCTTTGCCCTTTTTGGAGCAGGTGCCTGATCACATCTGTTTGACACACACACACACACACACACACACAGACGCACGAACATCACTAATTGGGTCACTGATAAAGTTGTTTGCATATGTCATACAATGCAATAATGATTCAAACTAAATATAATTTAAGAACATATAAAATATGTACTTACTCAGGATGATTCTCGGTCAAACTCAAAATGGAGCGACACCTGCGTGGCCTGGTGTGAGTTTCCAGTGAAGACAAGGGTGATGCAGCCACATTCCTAAAAATAACCAAACAATATATTTTAGGATGATGAATACACTTAAACAATATATATTTGTTAGCATGCATTGTATAGCCTATAGGCCTATTTGTTGATGGGCAATAGGACAGATAAATGTTTGTTGATGGGCCATAGACCATAATGCATCTCATAATGCACCAAAACTGAACTGAGGCTAAAATATAACTTTATATAACGTCAACATTATTTAGGGCATACAATTACAAACAGTTAATGTTACAAATAAGCAGATATTGGCGGATTTTTGTTGTAACATTAAAAGGCAATGCTGACAAAAGCTAGGCAGAGATGTCCACAAACAATATTAGTTTTACACGATCAGAATGTAAGACTAAATAACTTACTCATCGTAGAAACTTGAAAGTCCTTGAATGGAAAGTCCTTGAATGGGTTGATTCGCTCTTCAAAATGCAAATGCTCCTCGTCGGAATCGCAATCTTCTTCGTATGAAAAGGTGAATTCTTCATCACTGTCCAAAACCATCTGAAGAGCTTTCTCACAGGTGTAGCGTGTTATCTTTCAAACGCAGCTGAATGTGTAATAATCTCAGTGGAATCGCATAGTTTTATGCCACTGTCCGGGGGCGTGTGACTCATCGAACTATTTTACCTGTGAATAGCGGGTTCACAAATTACTTTGACATGTTTGATCAAATATGACAGAGCAGTTTAAGCTCTTTTTGCTGGCATCTGAAAAAAAAAAAGCACGTTTGGGCGCCGGCAGCAAATCAGACTCATTAAACGACAATTACATTTGACAACATTAATGGCGGTGCAGAATAGATTTGTCCTTTACTCCAGAATGGCAGCCCATGACATTGTGTGTGTGAGATTTATATATCTGTGAATCTGTGAGATATATATATATATATATATATA
>MU583252.1:210273-228185 GCA_024362625.1 Silurus asotus
GCATATCAAGGTTCTGGCGTGGCCTAGCCAGTCTCCAGACCTAAACCCAATAGAGAATCTTTGGAGGGAGCTCAAACTCTGTGTGTCTTAGCGACAGGCCAGAAACCTGACTGATCTAGAGAAGATCTGTGTGGAGGAGTGGGCCAAAATCCCTCCTGCAGTGTGTGCAAACCTGGTGAAAAACTACAGGAAACGTTGGACCTTTGTAATTGCAAACAAAGGCTACTGTACCAAATATTAACATTGACTTTCTCAGGTGTTCAAATACTTATTTGCAGCTGTATCATACAAATAAATAGTTAAAAAAATCATACCTTGTGATTTCTGGGTTGTTGTTTTTTTTTTAGATTATGTCTTTCACAGTGGACATGCACCTACGATGACAATTTTAGACCCCTCCATAATTTTTAAGTGGGAGAACTTGCAAAATAGCAGCGTGTTCAAATAATTATTTGCCTCACTGTATATATATACACACACATACATACACGTGTGTGTGTGTGTGTGTGTGTGTGTGTGTGTGTGTGTGTGTGTGTGGGTGTATGTATGTATATGTATCACCCAGCCCCTCTGTCAAATTTTAGAACCCATTGTGGCCCGTTAGTCAAAAAGTTTGCCCATCCTTGCTCTAGCATGTAGGCCTTGTTGAAACCTTTACGTTCTACACCTGATTTTCTTATGCTCTATTGGATGTTACAGACAATTAAGAAGAGTTTAGTTCCTGCCCAGGTGCAATGCATAGTCACGCATTACTACTCAGGCTGTGTGGCCTTTTTTCCTCGCATTGGTGCTGAGGTTTTTTTCACCCACCCCTGTGGCAGAACTAAGTTTGACATAGAGCAATTGAAATTAACTAGACCTTTAGGGGCACAAACAGCACAGGTTATGTGTATACCAGGAGCCAGGGCACCGAACATAGCAGGTCAGCTTTGATTCTTAGAAAAGCACAGGTTCTCTAAGATAGTTTTTCACACAGAAGCTAATGATATATGCCTTTAACAATCAGATGTTTCTGAGAGTAATATTATAGTGGTGTGTAAATTAGCAAAGGCAATGTCCGATGCAGTAACATGCTCTGGCCCCGTCCCAATGCGACGCGGCGATGTAGCCTATGCTGGATGTCCGATTGGTGCTCCAAAAACAATGTGGGCTTCATTAATAATTGGAGCATTTGTGAGGGCAAGGCAGACCTGTTAGGGCGGGACGGTGTCCATCCCACTCGGGAAGGTGCTGCTCTCGTTTCTTTTGGTATAGGTCATAGTCTCAGAACAGCACTAGTTAACAAGTGACTGTCTAGAGCCAAGGCCAGGGCTAAACCGACCATCTGCTAGCTGCACAGAGTCGTCACTCAGGATCCACCATATTGAGAGCGTGTCTGTCCCCCGAGCAAAACCAAAATATAGGAATTCTCATAAAGTCTGTTTTAGTAACCTGATTAACAATAAATTAAATAGGACTGAACGCACAGCCAGCACCTCTGATCTAAAGATAGGATTGTTGAATATTAGATCTCTCACGTCAAAAGCGCTGACTATAAACAAAATTATTCTCAACCAGGAGTTTAAAATAATGTGTTCAACAGAAACGTGGATTAAACCGAATGAATATGTAGCATTAAATGAAGCGAGTCCTCCTGGGTATAGTTACACACACCAACCCCGTCTAAATGTCAGAGGAGGCGGAGTCGCAGCTATTTATAATAATAATCTAAGCGTCACACAAAAGACTAAACACAAGTGTATAACATTTGAAGTTCTTTACACCAGCATAAAAATATTCAGTGTCCGAAAGCAGGTCCAGTCAGTCAATTCCATTAATTATTATTTATAGACCCCCAGGGCCCCCCATTGCCTCTAGTTTTCTTATAGAATTTGCAGATTTCATCACAAATGTAGCTACCTCTTTAGACAAAGCAGTAATTATTGGTGACTTTAATATTCATTTTGATAATCAGGAAGACTCCTTAAGAGCAGCAGTTGTGTCCATTCTAGATTCAGTTGGAATTAATCAGAATGTTAGAGGACCCACTCATAGTGGTGACACACTCTCGATTTGTTGTTAACATTTGGATTAAAATTAGTCATAATTCCACAGTCTGAACGATACGTTTTATCAATGATCTTCCAGAAATTACAGTATTAAATAGATCTCCGTCTGACCCCGCAGAGCTCGACTGGGCCACTGAATACCTAGAATCAACGTTACGTTATACTCTAGATGATGTAGCTCCCCTTAAAAACCAAAATGATCAGGGATTAAAAAATTAGCACAGTGGTATATTTATCATACGCGCACCTTAAAACAGACCACTCGAAAATTATCAGTATTTCAAATAGCATGGAAGGAGAGCCTCCTAAATTATAGAAAATCTCTTAGTGCTGCTAGATCAGCATATTTCTCCACCCTCATAGAAAATTACAAGCATAATCCTAGATTTTTATTCAACACGGTAGCACAATTAATTACTTAATTTCATTAATTTCCTAATCAAAATCTTCAACCTGCGTTCTCGAACCCTTGCCTATAAGTTTCTTTAAACAGATAATTCCAGAGGTAATTTAACCTGTTTTAAAAATAATTAACACTTCCATTAGCACTGGTTATGTACCTAAATCCTTCAAACTGGCAGTTATCCACCCCCTAATTAAGAAACCTGACCTTGACCCATGTCAGCTGTCCAACTACAGACCGATATAAAATCTCCCCTTTATATCCAAAATTTTAGTAAAGGTTGTAGCGCAGCAGTTATGCTCACACCTACTTATGAATACCATTTTTTAAATGTATCACTTCGGCCTCACCATAGCACAGAGACAGCGCTAGTTAAGGTGGTAAATTACCTGTTATTGGCCTCTGATCAGGATTTTGTCTCCTTACTTGTTTTGCTCGACCTTAGTGCAGCTTTTGACACCATTGATCACACTATGCTGCTTGCTAGACTTGAGAACGTTGTTGGAATAAAGGGAACGGCTCTCTCTTGGCTCAGGTCTTATTTGACTGATTACTATCAGTTTGTTGATGTAAATGGTGAGTTCTCCAAACTCTCTGAGGTAATTAAGACAGTGGATGCTTGATAACTTTCTTCTGCTCAGATAAGAAGGAAATACTTTTACTAGGACCACATGCAGCTAGAAGCAAACTTTCCTAATACATAGCATCTCTGGATGGTGTTTCTGTTTCAGCATGTACGGCTGTCAAAGACCTTGGTGTTATTATTGACCCTAGTCTTTCCTTTGAGGCTCACGTGAATAATATCACCAGGATCGCCTTCTTTTACCTTAGAAATATGATGTCGTTACAGGATACAGAAAAACTAGTCCATGCTTTTGTTACTTCTAGACTAGACTACTATAACCCTTTACTGTCTGGGTGTGCAAATAAGTGCATAAATAAGCTTCAGTTAGTTCAGAATGCAGCAGCAAGAGTCCTCACTAGATCTAGGAAATACGACCACATCACCCCTGTTTTAATCAGTCTACACTGGCTCCCGAATAAATCTCGCATTGATTATAAAATACTACTACTGACGTATAAAGCACTAAATGGTCTCGCACCACAGTATCTGAGTGAACTTCTGTACCAGTATGATCCTCCACGCCTACTTAAATCAAAAGGTTCTGGCTATCTGTTGGTTCCTCAAATAATGAAGACTACAGCAGGGGGCAGATCTTTCTCTTACAAAGCCCCACAATTATGGAACAGCCTTCCAATCAGTGTTCGGGGCACAGTCTCAGTGTTCAAGTCGAGGTTGAAAACATATTTATTCAGTCAAGCCTTTGATCAGTAGATTTTTTCTTAGGTAAAGGCTCAGATCTGGAGGGAACATGGAAATAGAGTGTTTGGTGAACTGGGATATACTCTGTATTACCTTCTGGTTCTCCCTTTTAGTTATGCTGCCAACAAGGACACTTAATAATCCATATCCTTCTCTTCCTGTCTCCCTCTCTCTCTCTCGGGCAAGTTAAACTTGCTCCCGAGGCTCCAGTGACCACTGTTCCTGCCCCTCTCCCCTCCGTGGATCTTCCCACTTCGTCCAGGTCTGCCTCTGGATAGTGTTCTCTCCGACTGGAGGCCACTCTGTGCAGCTTGGGACGGTTTCTCATCAACGCCTTGGCTGGTTCCATTAAATTCCGGCGTAAGAACGGGAGCTTTGAGGATGGATTGGACTGTAGTTTATGTCAACAGTCTCCTACACTGGCTCAGGAATACAGTTCGCTTCTGATCATCTTTACTTTACCCCGCAACATCGAATATCTGCTATAAATGGACATTCGGTTCAATCCAGATGAGGATGGGTTCCCTCTTGAGTCTGGTTCCTCTCAAGGTTTCTTGCTTATGCCATCTCTAGGAGTTTTTCCTTGCCACAGTCGCCACCGGCTCGCTCACCAGGGACAAACTTACTCATAAAGAACATATTCACTCTTAATCACCACATTATCTGTGTAAAGCTGCTTTGAGACAATGTTCATTGTTAAAAGCACTATACAAATGAAAATGAATTGAATTAAATTGAATTCAATAGTCCTTTTAGTTCCCTATTACAAGGTAGTGTTAACATAATTGTTACTTAAGTATTTTGTTAGGGTATCCCAGAACAGTACCTCATATTTTTGCTTTCCATTATTTATTACTTTAGTGTTTTACTCACCTAGATACTAGAATAGAAAACTAATGACATTACAGGAAGTGCAGAATTATTAGGCAAATGAGTATTTTGACCACATCATCCTCGTTATGCATGTTGTCTTACTCCAAGCTGTATAGGCTGGAAAGCCTACTACCAATTAAGCATATTAGGTGATGTGCATCTCTGTAATGAGAAGGGGTGTGGTCTAATGACATCAACACCCTATATCAGGTGTGCATAATAATTAGGCAACTTCCTTTCCTTTGGCAAAATGGGTCAAAAGAAGAACTTGACAGGCTCAGAAAAGTCAAAAATAGTGAGATATATTGCAGAGGGATGCAGCAGTCTTAAAATAGCCAAGCTTCTGAAGCGTGATCATCAAACAATCAAGCGTTTCATTCAAAATAGTCAACAGGGTCGCAAGAAGCATGTGGAAAAACCAAGGCGCAAAATAACTGCCCGTGAACTGAGAAAAGTCAAGCGTGCAGCTGCCAAGATGCCACTTGCCACCAGTTTGGCCATATTTCAGAGCTGCAACATCACTGGAGTGCCCAAAAGCACAAGGTGTGCAATACTCAGAGACATGGCCAAGGTAAGAAAGGCAGAAAGTCGACCACCACTGAACAAGACACACAAGCTGAAACGTCAAGACTGGGCCAAGAAATATCTCAAGACTGATTTTTCTAAGGTTTTATGGACTGATGAAATGAGAGTGAGTCTTGATGGGCCAGATGGATGGGCCCGTGGCTGGATTGGTAAAGGGCAGAGAGCTCCAGTCCGACTCAGACGCCAGCAAGGTGGAGGTGGAGTACTGGTTTGGGCTGGTATCATCAAAGATGAGCTTGTGGGGCCTTTTCGGGTTGAGGATGGAGTCAAGCTAAACTCCCAGTCCTACTGCCAGTTTCTGGAAGACACCTTCTTCAAGCAGTGGTACAGGAAGAAGTCTGCATCCTTCAAGAAAAACATGATTTTCATGCAGGACAATGCTCCATCACACACATCCAAGTACTCCACAGCGTGGCTGGCAAGAAAGGGTATAAAAGAAGAAAATCTAATGATATGGCCTCCTTGTTCACCTGATCTGAACCCCATTGAGAACCTGTGGTCCATCATCAAATGTGCGATTTACAAGGAGGGAAAACAGTACACCTCTCTGAACAGTGTCTGGGAGGCTGTGGTTGCTGCTGCACGCAATGTTGATGGTGAACAGATCAAAACACCGACAGAATCCATGGATGGCAGGCTTTTGAGTGTCCTTGCAAAGAAAGGTGGCTATATTGGTCACTGATTTGTTTTTGTTTGGTTTTTGAATGTCAGAAATGTATATTTGTGAATGTTGAGATGTTATATTGGTTTCACTGGTAAAAATAAATAATTGAAATGGGTATAAATTTGTTTTTTGTTAAGTTGCCTAATAATTATGCACAGTAATAGTCACCTGCACACACAGATATCCCCCTAAAATAGCTAAAACTAAAAACTACTTCCAAAAATATTCAGCTTTGATATTAATGAGTTTTTTGTGTTCATTGAGAACATGGTTGTTGTTCAAATTAAATCCTCAAATAAAATTAATCCTCAAAAATACAACTTGCCTAATAATTCTGCACTCCCTGTAGTCCATAATTAGCACAGTAACACACATGCCATCATACATATATGTTACTTCACAGCAATCACACACAGCCACTGCACCGTATCTTACACTTGCCAGTACATTTCACACTGTGCAGCTTTGCCCTCAACATTTTCCCCCTCCTGTTTATCGAGTACTTTCTTTGCCTCCTCAATCATCAAGTCTTCCGCCTTGTTGGTCATGTCAACAGCTTTCTCCCTATATCTCCTTGGATGCAACCTGATGAGGTTGCACTCTATCAGTATTCCCCCCTGTGGGGATCAAGTCTGTTGTGCTGTTTTCATACACTCCTACCCTTTAAATAAGGGTCTTTACATGATGTATGACTAGGTATAATTAATATTAATTTATTATTCTGTATTTGAGTTTGATAAGGCTTAAAAGCTTTAAAAGGGGAGACTGTAGAATAATTTGCTAAGTTAATACTTTAACTTCATGTTTATATAATGAACAGACTGCACAATTTTAAGAATAACAAAGACACAGCACACAGCAGCTAGGGACAGATTGTTTGGCATTTTTATTTTGGCCAGGTCATAGTAACTGTGTGTAATGTTCTGGGCCAGAGTGGCCTTGAGAACCGAGCTAATGTTTAAGAAAATGTGCAAAAGAAAAACCATAGCACAGCTCAGTGCTCAGTTTCCAAATTTTATGGTAATCAAAGGAAATTCAATGTGTATAAAAAAAGATTTTGTCACTGATTTTCAGATCATCTCTGACATGCCATGTGTATGCTCTTGGGTTGAGTGTGGCTTTACTGCAATAAACTAATTAGTATTACTGACGTTCAGGAGAAGATTGTTATCCTAGCATCCTCTCTCCAGGTTTTTAATTTCCTGTCGGTCTGGTCATTGTTGGAGATCAGGCCCACCACAAGAGTGTCATCAGCAAACTTGATGGTGGTCGAGTTGAAAGAGGCCACACAATCATGTGTGTACAGCAAGTACAGCAGAGAGCTCAGAACACAATCCTCAAAAACTCCATTGCTGAGGGTGAGGGAGGATATGGTGTGTTTGCCCACTCGTACATACTGTAGTTTGTCTGTCACTAAGCAAACTGTAGTGGATCCAGTGGTGATGAAGCATTTGATCAGTCTTCCAAAGCATTTCATCACTACGGAGGTCAGGGCTACAGGGCAGTTTAATTGAGGGAAGAAAAGAAAAAAAAAGGACCGCCTGCTACCTGCACTCGCCACTCAGGGTCCACTATATTGAGATGAGTCTGTTTCATAAACAAAAAAATCTAACTGCAGAAATTCCCAGAAAGTTTCATTTAATAACTTAATCAATTAGACAAGACTGAATGCACAACATTTGATAGGACAACCGGCGAAAGGAAAAGAAAACGGAAAAGTTTTACGGATGAAGGTGAAACATCAGTGCGGTAAGCAAAAAACTGTAAAAACTTATGTGAAAATAGTATAGTTTAATAAAGTGCTATTGTGTAAACTGTGCTAATTTCAGGAAAGTCGCACTGGATCTGTTCTGTCGGGACTCAAAAGCATCAGGTTGTACAATCAGCTTGCCTGTGAGATCGTGATGGATTCAATTAAAACAGTGCGAACAAACACTAAATCTAAAAGCAGCAAATAACAGCAGAAGTAAACTATTACATTTCAGTCACTATTGTGGTTTTCGGCAAATGTTTATGTATTTGTATACCAATGCATATATTTTCCATCTTTTTAAGTCAGTTTGCAGGGTCTCTGTTCCATTCTCTTTTATAGCATTTGTTTGCTACAACATTAACTTATCTGTTGTCAAATGCAATTTACTCTAGCTTTACTACGTTCAAATGATTGAATTTAATTAATTACATTTATATAATTGAATCATATAAAATTTAATTAATTATATTCTAGATCCTTATGTCTTCACAACTAAACAAAATGGGATTTTTTTGTGCACTTCTCCACAAGCAGCCACTATAAGCTTTATTGTCAAGATTAAGTAAAGTTAAACTCTATATCTGGCTTTTGCATATATTTTAAGTACACTTTTATACATAAATACCTTGAATTAAGGTTTTATTTAAGGGTATAATAATATAATTGTTTTTATTTGATTGTTTATTTATTTTGTATTTGAACAATTAGGGGTGCACAAGCCTACCTTGTGTCAACAGTGCAAAGTAATGGAAAGTGTGTTAGAGAAGTAAAGAAAAGAGTGCAGGCAGGGTGGAGTGGGTGAAGAAGAGTGGCAGGATTGAATTGTGATAGAAGAATATCTGCAAAAGTGAAAGGGAAAGTTTATAGGACTGTGGTGAGACCTGCGATGTTGTATAGTTTAGAGACAGTGGCAATGACTAGACATTTGAGAGTGAGAGTGACGATGATGGACAGGATTAGAAACACGTTTATTAGAGGAACAGTGCATGTAGGAAGTTTTGGAGACAAGGTGAGCGAAGTGTGATTGAGATGGTTTGGACATGTGCAGAGGAGGGACATCGGTAGGAGAATGCTGAGGATGGAGCCACCAGGAAGGAGAAAAAGAGGAAGGCTAAGGAAGAGGTTTATGGATGTGGTGAAGAAAAACATGCAGGTCATTGGTTTGAAAGAGGCAGATGTAGAGGACAGTGGGGTATGGAGACGGATGATCTAGCTACCAATAATGAGAGAAGCCGAAAGAAGAAGAATTTTATTTTGTATTTGCATTAATAAAAATAGCTTTATTTATTTTATTTTTTTTTACCTTTGATGGTTTACTTATTAAAACTATATTAAACACAACTTCAAAGTATTTGTGTAAAAACGTGTACATTAAAAAAATGCAAAATCCACATAAGTTTAACCATCTTTAATTTAGAAATGTTAAAGCTTATAGTGGCTGCTTGTTGAGGAGTACATAGGGGAATTCTCTTTTGAACAAATTCACTCACGCTGAGTTGTTTCGTTCTGTAAAATATAAACAAAACAAAATAAAATAAAAAACAGCATTTCAGTATGCAAGGAGAAGCAATTTGTGCAAGTCAACATTTGTATTGTTTTTAATGATAATTGCAAATGGCAAGTTGACAACATGCCTATAATAATAATATAAAAATAATACATTGTTTGGACTATTTTTGTTAAAAAGAAAGACATTTTGTTCAGTTGTGTAGATAAGCCTCTAGAATATATAATTAATTTCATTTTGTATAATAATGAAATGATATATACATAAATTAAACACACAAATAAGCATTTGAACGTAGTAAAGCCGTAGTAAATCGCGTTTTACAACAAATAAGTTAACTGTTGTAGAAGACAAGTGCTCTAAAAAGAGAATGGAACAGAGAATATACAGGGAGTGCAGAATTATTAGGCAAATGAGTATTTTGACCACATCATCCTCGTTATGCATGTTGTCTTACTCCAAGCTGTATAGGCTGGAAAGCCTACTACCAATTAAGCATATTAGGTGATGTGCATCTCTGTAATGAGAAAGGGTGTGGTCTAATGACATCAACACCCTATATCAGGTGTGCATAATTATTAGGCAACTTCCTTTCCTTTGGCAAAATGGGTCAAAAGAAGGACTTGACAGGCTCAGAAAAGTCAAAAATAGTGAGATATATTGCAGAGGGATGCAGCAGTCTTAAAATAGCCAAGCTTCTGAAGCGTGATCATCGAACAATCAAGCGTTTCATTCAAAATAGTCAACAGGGTCGCAAGAAGCGTGTGGAAAAACCAAGGCGCAAAATAACTGCCCGTGAACTGAGAAAAGTCAAGCGTGCAGCTGCCAAGATGCCACTTGCCACCAGTTTGGCCATATTTCAGAGCTGCAACATCACTGGAGTGCCCAAAAGCACAAGGTGTGCAATACTCAGAGACATGGCCAAGGTAAGAAAGGCAGAAAGTCGACCACCACTGAACAAGACACACAAGCTGAAACGTCAAGACTGGGCCAAGAAATATCTCAAGACTGATTTTTCTAAGGTTTTATGGACTGATGAAATGAGAGTGAGTCTTGATGGGCCAGATGGATGGGCCCGTGGCTGGATTGGTAAAGGGCAGAGAGCTCCAGTCCGACTCAGACGCCAGCAAGGTGGAGGTGGAGTACTGGTTTGGGCTGGTATCATCAAAGATGAGCTTGTGGGGCCTTTTCGGGTTGTGGAGGCTGTGGTTGCTGCTGCACAC
Source organism: Silurus asotus (assembly GCA_024362625.1). NCBI lineage: Eukaryota > Metazoa > Chordata > Actinopteri > Siluriformes > Siluridae > Silurus > Silurus asotus. The sequence continues at coordinate 220,654 of MU583252.1, forward strand.
AATGTTGATGGTGAACAGATCAAAACACTGACAGAATCCATGGATGGCAGGCTTTTGAGTGTCCTTGCAAAGAAAGGTGGCTATATTGGTCACTGATTTGTTTATGTTTGGTTTTTGAATGTCAGAAATGTATATTTGTGAATGTTGAGATGTTATATTGGTTTCACTGGTAAAAATAAATAACTGAAATGGGTATAAATTTGTTTTTTGTTAAGTTGCCTAATAATTATGCACAGTAATAGTCACCTGCACACACAGATATCCCCCTAAAATAGCTAAAACTAAAAACTACTTCCAAAAATATTCAGCTTTAATATTAATGAGTTTTTTGTGTTCATTGAGAACATGGTTGTTGTTCAAATTAAATCCTCAAATAAAATTAATCCTCAAAAATACAACTTGCCTAATAATTCTGCACTCCCTGTATATTCATTGGTGTACCAATGCATAAGCATTCACTGAAAACCACAACAGTGGCTAAAACGTAATCGTTTACTTCTGCTGTTATTTGCTGCATTTAGATTTAGTGTTTGTTCGCAGAGTTTTAAATCCTCGTGCATTACTGTGGTACTTCCATGTCACACAAGCTCCTCTTTGCATAACTTGTAGGTTAGTCTTCTTTGTTGAGTTTAATATAAAATTCCTTACATGCCTTGGTTGACCCGAATTCATTTCATCCATAGAATTTCATTATCGATTATTATTGATTAGTTGTTGCAGCTCTAGTTTTCACAGATATTCTTATTTGCAATTTCAGCAATAAAAATTACTTGTTCATCTTAAGAGACCTGTCTTATTTTTTTCTTGTATATTTAGTGTTGCTCTTTAATAAAGAAAAAGGTACAGTATTTTCCAGACTATAAGCGGCTACTTTTTCCCCACGCTTTGAATTTTCCCTGGGTTTTTCCCGGTTTCACAAGTCTAAAGCCAAAAAACTGAACCCCATAACATTAGACCAATAAAATTGCCAAACAGGCATGGGAGAGAAAAGCTTCACCAATGGTAATTTTTTAACCGCATGACGATGCCAAAAGAAAAACTCTCTAAAGAATAGTTGTGAAAGAAAGGAGGAAGACAGTAAACATTGACTTTCTTGGTAGGCTACTGTTTAGATACAAGCCGTTGTAACGCATTGAGTCTGGGTCATGGGAGAGCTCACTAACTCCAGTTGCAACAGAAATCATATACACAGACAGGTTTCCAAAACCTGTTTTTTTTTTTTTTTCTTGGCAACAGCGTTACGGGTTAGTCAAAGAAACTTGCACACATGCAGTAAAACCGGGACATGCGGCGGCAGGCTATTCCCAAAATGCCACTCTGCTCTTAAAAAAGCCACAACAGATTTTACCCGTTACACCGTGCAACAGGTAAAAGCCTGTAACACCGTGTTCGTTAAAGCCTGTGTAAAGTTCATGAGTTTTAGTGTAGACACCTGCGGCTTATTTATGTTCAAAATAAAAAATTCAGTGAGTGCGGCTTATATTTGGGTGCGCTTGATAGTCCAGAAATTACGGTACTTATCCTATTTCTTTATTAATCTATGGAATAAATATCAATTACTAATCGATAGCTGCAGCCCAACTGTGATTATAATATGCACTTTGATAATCAGGATCACCATCTGAGAAAAGCAGTTGTATCCATTCTATATTCGGTAGAAATAAATCAAAAGGAGAAGAGCAGCCTCCGGAGATAGAGAAAAGCTCTCAGTGCTACTGGATCAACATATATTTCTACCCTCATAGAAGATAAGCATAATCCTAGATCATATCTAAATAAACTAGCAATAGATGCACCACACCAACATGCACACCATCAATAAACAAATTTTTAAATCACACAAAAACAGACCCAGACAATTTTATAAATAACCATGTAGATAGCAATAAAAATATAATAGACCAAAAATGTAAAACATTTACTCCCATTCAAGAGACCCAATTAGATTTTCCCCCCAGTATTAAACTTTATATACATCCTTATCCACCTAAATGTTTTTCCAAACATATCTCCAGATGAATTTGAACCTTGCTAGAAAATGTTGCTGGAATTAAGGGAGTCTTATCTGACTTATTATCATAACTTTGTGAATATAAATTATAAGTTTTCTACAGTAAAGCAGAGGTGAAGTTTGGTGTTCCACAAGGATCTGTCTTAGGCCCACTCCTTTTTACATTATATGCGCTACCTCTGGGTAAACATGACATTAACTACCACAGTTATGCTAACGGTACAGAGATGTGTGTTTTAGAAAAAACCAAGATGAGTGTGATCAGCTTAATAATGTTAGAGAATCCGAAGGAATGCATAAAAGACAGTAGATGTACAGTTTTGTGAAAAAGTGTTTGCCCCTTCCTGATTTTTTTTTTCTTTTGCATGTTTGTGACACTGTAATGTTTCAGATCATCAAAATAATTTAAATATTAGTAAAAGATAAATTAACACAACATGCAGTTTTTTAATTAAGAAAGTAATTGAGATCTATCAGTTTGGAAAAGGATATAAAGTCATTTCTAAAGATTTTGGACACCACAGTGGGACCCATTATTCACAAATGGCAAAAGGATGGAACAGTGGAGAATGGTCTGCATGACAGCGTTCCAAGACGAAAACCGCTGCTGAGCAAAAAGGACATTAAGGCTCGTCTCAGTTTTGCCAGAAAACATCTTGATGATCACCAAGATTTTTGGAAAAATACTATGTGTACCTACGATACAAAAGTTGAACTTTTTGGAAGGTGTGTGTCACATTACGTCTGGCAAAAAAGTAACAATGCCTTTTGGAAAAATAACATCATACCAACGGTAAAATATGGTGGTGGTAGTGTGATAGTCTGGGGCTGTTTTGCTGCTTCAGGACCTGGAAGATTTGCTGTGATAAATAGAACAATGAATTCTGCTGTTTATTAAAAAATCCTGAAGGAGAATGTCTGGCCATCTGTTCGTGACTTCAAGCCGAAGCAAACTTGGGCTATGCAGCAGGACAATGATCCAAAACACACCAGCAAGTCCAGGTGCTTAGTAGAGCATTAACCTTCATTTGTGGCTAGCATTGTGAACTGTGCTCACAGACATAAAATTTTAGAGGCGTTTCTGGGCCCATGCGGTGACTTCTATGAGATAATTATACCCGTTTTTTGATACTGTGCCACTTGAGGGGCTAAAAGTCACAGGCATCAAATTATCATACACTATTTTTCCTTGTGTACAGAAATATCTCTAGAATCTCAGTTTTTTTTTTTGTATTATGTATGTTTATGATCTGAAGCAAGTTAACCTAACTATTTAGAAATGTTCCTCTACACAATTAGAAATTGCTGTTGGTTTATGGCAGAATTTCAACAGTATATTCCTATGATGTTAGTAAACAGTACATTACTGTTTTTTGTTGTTGTGACATTACAATATAACGACATTTTACTGTATTTATTACTCGGAGTAAATAAAACATTACTATCCAGTATTTTTGTAAACTGCAGTGAGCTCACAAGGACTTTTATCAGTGTTCATACTATTAATAAGTGATTTCCCTTTCGTCTATGATATCGGGCAAACAAAATGCATTATATTTGCTACTGCAACTAACCTGTATTGTGGATATTTGAAGTGAAACTAGCTTTTATTTTCTCGTTTTCAGTGATTAACACACCAAATGCAGCATCATGGGGTACAGCTGGATTTCTGACTCGGATTATATTATACCCAATTACAGGGTGAATTTCATTTAACATGTGATAATTCTTCTGCAAAGTAAAATTTCCCAACATGCATAAAATCACATCAATATCTTTGTAGCATGCAGAAATGGCCGGTGTGTTTTTTTTTTTTTGTTAAAAGGCTACCAGTGCCAAAAGATCTGAGTGTTGGAGCTTGATAAAAATAAAAAAAGCTTTCCTTTTCTGAGATGTGTTCTAGACATAAATAAAACAAAGTATATTCTTGTTATCATCAATGAGTAATCTTTATTTACTCCACACTAATTCTAAACACACATTTATTTTTCAGATGGTTCATCGTGATAAATCCGGAAAAGGGCACCAAAGGGGACAGGGAAGGTCACCCAGAAAAAAAGACAACCATTAACCCTCATGTCTCCAGTCTCCAAAAAATTATTAATTTGGAGTGGGACTTTATATAAGTAATACACACTGCTGAGCGCACACACGCATATCTCACGCACCTATGTGCAAACTTACATCAAACCCACTCACATGGCATAAATCACACACGTGCATATTAATAAAAAACATAGTCTTTCTGTCCAGAGCAAATTTTTGGAATTTTACATTTACATCCTTATTGTCATTATAAGCTTTGGGCTTTTGATTTATTATTTGTTTTCATTTTATACAACTGTCAGAATCTAGTTTGGGGGATATTTTGAGTTGTTTTATTTAATGTTACAGTGGAACCCGGTTATGTCGATGTCTCAGGGGGTCGCCAAAAAGCATTGAGGTAACCGATGATCGAGATCAAAATGGCGGCCATATATTAACGTGCTTGAAATTTCTTTATGTACATGATGTGCGTTAATAAATGAGAATGTGCATGCACGTGTTTTTGAAGGGTTTTTTTTTACACAACAGCATTGCCGCGATTTGTTTGATGAAGGCATGCTATAAAAATATACAGTACATGTTTATCTGTCAGAAATCCACCTGCCACGCCCCCTTCGGCCCCCTTTAGCGTGTCAGGTGTTTTCTTGGCCGCTTTCTCTGAAGCTCCGCTTCAATCGCGCACATATGGTGCTTGTTTAGCATCATCACCAGCTCCTATTTACACTTCCACACTCTCACTGTCCGTTATTGTTGGTATATGCTGGTTCACGGCAGTCGTTATCGCGCATGTGTATCCCGTTACGTGCCTTCCCACCAGCACTCTCTAAACGGCTGCGCTTTTCTTTCCAAAGCGCATCGCGGATTCCCCCCAGATCCTGCCGGTGTTCATTCTTTGATTTTGGATGGTCATCACACGTTCCATGCAGCCAAGCGCGGCTTTCTCATCCTGTTAATCGCATAACATGTAACAATAAAAGGCATATGTGCACTAACTAACAGCAGCGATTCACCAGTATACAACACCTGTAGCAGCTATTTTTCCGCCACTTCCGCGAGTTCTTCTGCGGCTGCACCAAGATAACCGACATTAAATGGCAAACCCCCCCCCCCCCCTCTTGTGCTCAAGATATTAGGGTTCGGCGAAATAAAAAAAGTCGACATAACTGACGAAAAAAATGCTTAGAAAAAGCGAGAATTTGGCGGTTTCACTTCAAAAACCTTGACTTAATAGGGTTGTCGAGGTAACCGAGGGCGAGATAAGCGGATTCCACTGTATTTAGGTTTTATTCTAAGAACTCTTTTTAACGGTTTAATGAAGAGATGTTTTGAAACATCACTTTAAAGTTGCTTTACTTCCACATTTATATACTGTAGTAAAATCACAAAGTTTTAAAAAGGTTAACGGCCAAAGCTATTCTCAGAAATGTACTTTAAATGTAGAAACAGCATTGTGCTCTTTTTGTAACACTGTATTAGCCTTTTGTTGGCACCGTCCTGACGATTTTGAGATGTATAACAGGCATCAAATTCAAAATTACTTGATTGATTTGGATTTATGATGTTCAATGACTAATACAGCTATTCATAAGCTTGTAATAGTAGAGACCACTAATGACAGACACAAAGCTGGTATAATTTTGCTGCTAGTGCTGCGCACCTAAAAAAATCTTGTAGAAAACAACCATAACAACCCCAAGTTCCTTTTCAGTACAGTGGCTAAATGAACTACAAATCAGATATCTGAAAAAAGTATTCCATCACAGTTTTTAGTGAGGACTTTATGAATTTTCTTTACTGAAAAAAAAAAAAGTATTTCATAAGAAACAAACATAATTGTGAAGGTCCAACCTCAGACAGCATTTTGTGATCAGTCTCACCTAAAGCTCTACAATTATAGGGGAGGAAGAGCTGTATGAAGAGCTTTTTTTGCTCTTTTAGAATGTATGAGGTGTTGTCTCTAATTGCTCAAACTAAAAATTTCACTTCAAGCATTATAACAATCAAATAAATTGAGTTTTTTTCATCAAGCATTACACATTCAAAATCGAATTCTGCTCGCCACTGCATAACCGAGGTTAAGAAATATGGAGCTAAATAATACTACATACTAAAACAAATAACTGACCTGGTGGGCCCTGCAGATCAGGTCCAAGTCATGTTTATGGAGAAATTTGGCCACCACTTCAGCACCAAAGGTAAAGGAGACACCGCGATCGTTCTCACCCCAGCCTAGCACATCTTTATCAGGATCAGACCACAGAAGATCACACAGCAGGCCCTGGTCAGGCACATCTGTGGGCCTCATGATTCGTCGAATTTGCTCCATGGACTGCAGGTCTGGAGACAAACCTTTAGCACATAAAAAGGTGATACACATAAAATGGTACATCACCCACATTTGTTCAATTTTAAACATACTACCGTATTTTTCTGACTATAAGCCGCTACTTTTTTCCCACGTTTTGAACCTTAAACAACAAAGCGGCTAATAAATGGATTTTTCCTGGCTTTTTCCGGGTTTCACAAACTTCAAGCCAAAAAACTGAGCGACATAACATTAGACCAATGAAATTTCCGAGCGGCAACGAAAAAAACGCACCTCACCTGTGTTCTGAGCTGCACGGCTTTGGGAGAAAAACTTTTACCGGTGGCCACGACGATGACAAAAGATAAACTCCACAGAGAAAATACAGTGGTACCTTGACCTACAAATTTAATTTGTTCAGTGGACGAGCTCTCATCTCAATTTGCTCGCACATCAAATCAGTTTTCCATATTGAAAATACTTAAAATGGCATTAATCCGTTCCAACCCTCAAAATGACACCCTGTTTTTATGTTTCATGTTATTAAATTGGAAAATACATTTCTAAATAACAAATCTTGTATAAAAACATAATAGAAAGAGTATGTAAAGATATAATAAGGTTTTATTTAGTGTATTTTCCTTGGAGATGACTTTTACTTTTTCTTCTTTGCTTATCGTAATTTATGTCACAATCTACACTTTCTGGCTTTGCTTTGCCAACTAGCAGCGGTGTCTCTAGCTCGTACCTTAATTTTTTTCTGCTCGCGTAACAAAGCAAAAATAAATAAATAAATAAAAAATATTCGACCGAGTGCCGCTCGTACCTCGGAAAACTTGTACATTAATGCACTTGTAGGTCAAGGTACCACTGTAGTTGTGAAAGGAAGGAGGAAGACAGTAAACAATGACTTTCTTGCAATGACATATTGCATTTAGTGTCTTTCGTTAAAGCCTGTTTAAAAGTTCATTAGTTTCAGTGTAGACACTTATTATTTATGTTAAAAATTAAAATCTTTGTTAAATTCAGTGGGTGCGGCTTATATAAGGGTGCGCTTTATATTAATTACGGTATATGAATTATTAAGTGTATATTAATATAATATTTACATATACATAAATATATACATATACTTACATATACATACATTATATATATATATATATATAT
>MU583252.1:228202-274508 GCA_024362625.1 Silurus asotus
AATCGCTTAACATTTGTTTGACTGATGCGCCAAGTCAGCACCAAAATCTGCCACAATGCAATCATCCAGCAATTAAAACAGTCATTGTGGAAACACGGCAAAAGTTCCTTTTGGGTTACTGATAAATTATGTAATTTAAAACACCAATTACTTTAAAATACTTACAAGAATATTTTGCTGCCCTGTCATCTGAAAACATAAACAGGCTTGTCTGTTTAAGCAACATTCTCAGTGCAAAAAAAAAAAAAAAAAAGATTTCCGGACTATAAAGTGCACCCAATGAATTTTACAAATATTTTTTATTTTGAACATAAGCCGCACCTGTCTATAAGCCACAGGTGTCTACACTGAAACTAATGAACTTTACACAGGCTTTAACAAAAGACACATTACACACAGTGTAACGGGTGAAATATGTTGCACTTCCTTTAGGAGCATAGCGGTATTTTGGGAATAATCTAGCACTGCATTTTTCCGCTATTACTGCATGTGTGGAGACCGAGGATTATGTCCTTATTATTTGTTTCTTTGACTAACCCTTAACGCTGTTGCCAAGAAAAATAAAAAAGCCAGAGTTTTGGAAACCTTATATGATTTCTGTTGCAACTGGAGTTAGCGAGCTATCCCATGACCCAGACTCAACACGCTACAACGGCTTGTATCTAAACAGTAGCCTAAAAATTAAGTCATTGTTCACAATCTTCCTCCTTCCTTTCACAACTTTTTCTTTTGGGAGTTTATCTTTTGGCATCGTCATGCATTTAAAAAAAATAAACAAATTTTTTTCTTCCCGATGCCGTGCAGCTCAGAACACAGGTGAGGTGCGTTTTTTCGTTTCCGTTCGGAAATTTCATTGGTCTAATGTTATGGGGTTCCGTTTTTTTGGCTTGAAGCTTGAGAAACCGGGAAAAACCCAGGAAAAAATTCATAAATAAGCCGCTTCGTTGTTTAAGCCGCTGGGTTCAAAACGTGGGAAAAAATTAGCAGCTTATAGTCCTTAAAACCCGGTAATGGGAACCTGTGTTTTTTCTATGCTCTTTTTTCCATGTGTTTAATAGATATGTAGAAGTCCTTTGAAAAACATGTCCACCGTCTTTATGCTATGTACTATAGAGGGTTGAGCGAAGTAGGTATAGTCACAACATTTAGGGATATCTCCATACATCTATAACTTCCATCTCTTAGAAAAAATCCTTTACCTTATTTACTGGTTTACTTCCACATTGCTGTTGAACAGTCTAACTTAGGGTGTTTTCACACCTAGTTCGTTTGAGCCCTCCAAACGACCTCGTAGAGGTTCAGTGTGTATATGTGAACAAACCAAGTGATCTCAGACCCCTTAAAAGGACCCAGAAGCGAACCGTACTCAGACCACCTCCGGAGGTGGTCTGAGTACGGTTCATTTGTGGGTCCGTTTGTGGTTCGATTTGTTTGTGACATGTGAAAGCAATATGGTCCCGGTCCGCTTTGCATTTCGTTTTACCAAATGTCCCTGACGGCTTGCCATACCTGCAGCCGTGTTCCGTAACTGCTGAAACACAAAACTTTTTGACATGGCAGGTCGCGGAGTCGATTGGTCTTATGAAGAGAGCTGTGCACTTATTGATATTTGTAAAGAGGATGGCATTAAACGCCAACTATTCTCAACACAAGTATTTTTCCTGTTTTCTCAAAAACTGAAGGAAACGGGCTACAACAGAACAGCACCACAATGTCACGTACAAGTGAAAAAACTACGACAGAAGTACATAAACACAAGTGATAAAATTTCACACAATTCTGGGTTCTGAGTTCTTATGAGGTTGAGATGTGAACACGAAAGGGTCTGAGATCACTTCAATACTGAAGAGGACCAAAAAGAGAACTGGGTTCTCTTTTGAGTCTTTTTTATTGGGAACACGAAAGGGGCTGAGTTCACATTTGCTTAGATCACTTTCTGGTTCACTTTAAGTGAACTGGGTTTGGTTCTTTTAAAACGAACTAGGTGTGAAAACACCCTTAGGGTTTAAGGGTTTTAGCGCTGCAACAACTAATTGATAAACTCGATAATTATCAATAATGAAATTCATTGTAAACACCTCGCTTGCACATCAATGTGCACACCAACCTGTAAACACCAATGCATTTTTTTATCAAGCCTGTTTATATATTACAAAATATTGCTTTTAGTTTGCTAATAATGAAATTATGGTTATTTTCTAGCAATTTAGTAAACTTCTTTACTTCTGTCTTGACACAATGGACCCTCATTTGTGACATGAAATGCTACCCTTAATAAATGTAACTTCTTCAAACTGTTTCAAATTAGCATGGTTACATACAGCATCAAAATAAACAAGGTGTTACATTGAAATGGTTGTCTACGTTATTAATGAAATACAATCATGCAGGTGTCAAATTTGCACTTCACCTGTTGTGTGCACAAATGTTATTCAGACCAGAATATTTGAATGTAATGCAGCATTACGTACATTTACTCATCTAGACTGCAATAAATCTGTACCTATTCATACAACTAAAGTGATATTACAATTAAACCATGGCAAAGTACTGACTGTTATTCTTAACAACAATGAAAACTCCGGTCTATACTTCAGAGGGAAGAACAATATAAAATTGTTCTTCCCCCAAAATGATTTAGAGGAGGATTAAAGTACATCCGTTTCCTGAAATTAATATAAAACAAATCAAGAAGACACAGTCAATTACAATAAAAAAAAACCTCTGAAGTTGAGATTCTGATCAGTTTTCTCATCTTCACCACCTTCTAATCCCAATCCTATTCAGTGTATAGCAAATAAAAATGGTACTGCTGTATAAATACCTGAGAAATTATTGTCAGTAATTTCTAAATGCTGGTTGTCTGTTTGGTTTTGATGACCTTTTTTTCTACAGTGCTCACCCCTGAACCTGTCTTTACATATCATGTCATCGTAAGGCACCCACACTCACCCCCATGGCAACAGAAGATCTTCTCATCCACAATGGCAGCAATGGGTAAGCAGTTAAAGCAGTCTGTAAATGTCTTCCACAGCTTAATGTTGTAGCGCCTTCGGCCTGAAAACACGATAGTGGAACTTATATCAGGGAGCAGTTATTACATACGTTTTTGGACATATGTCGATATTTTCATATCACAATATTTTTCACTGTCCAGATATCATCAATATTATATTGCAATATGGAAAAAAGTTTGGAATCACATGTTAGTAGACCGTAGTTAAAATACAGGCAAAATATGTATTTTAAACATGTACAACTAGAAAAATGTTGCATTGCTGATTTCTTTGTAAACTCTTTTCCAACATTCGGTGTAAAGTTGTGGCAGACATTTTTTTTTTTTTTTACTAAAATACAGGTGCATCTCAATAAATTAGAATATAAATACAAATATTTTTTATTTTAGAAATTCAATATAAAATGTGAAACTTGTATATTATATAGATTCATCAGACACAGACTGATGTCAATGTTTTTTTTGTTTTTTGTTTTTTTAATGATTTTGGCTCACAATTACCGAAACCCACCAATTCACCAAAAAATTTTATACTTCATAAGACCAATCAAAAAACCAATTTATTTGTAAATTGTTAGCCTTCAGGAAAGTATGTTCATTTAATGTATATGTACTTAATAGTTGGTAGGGGCTCCGTTTGCTTTAATTACTGACTCAATTCAGTGTGGCACGTAGTGATCAGCGTGGCAATGGAAGCCCAAGTTTCTTTGACAGTGGCCTTCAGTTCATTTGCATTTTTTGGTCTCGTTTCTCATTTTCCTCTTGACAATAAGATTCTCTATAGGGTTCAGGTCTGAAGCATGAAGGGCTCCAAAACTTCCTGGTAGACGGCTGTGCTGACCTTGGACTTGATAAAACACAGTAGACCACTACCAGCAGATGACATGACTCCCCAAACCACCACTGACTGTGCAAACTTTACACTGGACCTCAAGCACCTTGAAATCTGTGCCTCTCTTCTCTTCTTCCAGACTCTGGGACCTTGATTTCCAAATAAAATGCAACATTTTCTTTCCTTTAATCTGAAAAGACGACTTTGGCATACTGAGCAACAGTCCGGTCCTTTTTGTCCTTTGCCCAGTTAATACACCTCTGATATTGTCTCTGTTGCAGGAGTGGCTTGACACAAGGAATGCGGCAGTTGTAACCCATGGATACGTCTGTACGTGGTGGTTTCCCTGAAAAAGACATTTTCTGGACAGATGCATTTGTTGCTCTAAAACCTGCATATACCTTATAGCATTGATCAAGCCTTTCCAAATGTGCAAACTGCCTATTCCACGAGCACTAATGCACTCCCATACCATCCGAGATGCAGCTTTTTTAAATAAGACAGATGCTTTCTTTCCACTTAAGTGCAGAGGATGTGGCATTCTGGGTTTCAACAAAGAAATCTATTTTAATTCGTCTGACCACTTTTCCTCAATACACTTTAAATTAGCTTTGGCCCACAGACGAAGGTGGCGCTTCTGGATCATGTAATGTATGCCTTCTTCTTTGAATGATAGACATTTAACCTGTATATGTGGAAAGCATGGCAAACTGTGGACACAGACAATGATTTCTGGAGGTGTTAATGAATCAATAAATTGATTTTCATTAACAAATCATGACGGTTTTAGAATCACTGCTGCCTGAGGTCCCAAAGATGATAGGCATCCAATAGTGATTTACATTATGGTTCCTTGTGCATAGAAATTTCTCTAGATTCTTTGAAACCTTTGATGATATTATGCACACTAAATGATGATATGTTTTGCAATTTTGTGCCACATTATTCTGAATTTGTTCCATAATATGTATACACAGACTTTTATATCTGCAGATTGATCTGGATAAGTCAGGGTTCAACCCTTTGTACACCATTTTGTTGTATAGGTGTGGGAGAATTAATCAGCACCTTCAAGATGACCCAGGCACCATTTAAGTTGCAGTAGACACTTTTGTTTCAAGAATCACAATGTAATAGAGACTATATCATCATACATATTACTTTTAAATATAATATAATAATTTAAATATTATTTACCATTTACCAGCTGTTAAAAAATGTTGCTTTATGTCAAGTTTGTTTGCAAACATGACAATAACAAATATGTCGTATGTCTATATATGGGTATATAGGTGTCAGAGTAATGGCTAGTAATTTCATTATCTGGTGATTCTGATTCTTCTCAAGGTTTTACCTTAGAATGTTTTCCTTTATTAGAATAATTATAATTCAGTTCATAAGAGAAGGATTCTTCCTATACAGGAAAAATAACTGCATTTCTGACATCATTAAGAACATCAACCAGTATGATCTTACATATTAAGATTATTTAGAAGATATTTTTTAATAAACAGCATCCCACGCTTTGTATGGAATGTTAAATTACTTAAAATGGCACAAAATGTGTATTTAATATATGTGTATACATTTTTTCCTTTATTATAAATTCTAGGTTATAAAATCAAATAACTGGTAACCTAACTGTAAATTACACAGGTCATTCCACCAATCAGCACACTGATACACAACTGACTATTTGATCAAACATACTCACACTCATCGTAGAAACCATAGATGCGATTGATTGAGGCGCATTCATGGTTACCCCTGAGGAGGAAGAAGTTTTCTGGGTATTTGATTTTGTATGCCAGCAAAAGGCAGATGGTCTCGAGTGACTGTTTGCCACGATCCACATAGTCCCCAAGAAACAGGTAGTTACTTTCAGGAGGATAGCCGCCATATTCAAAGAGCCTCAGCAAATCATAGTACTGCCCATGTATGTCACCTACAAAGTGAAGAGCAGGAGACAAAAAAAAACTGCGTAAAATAACCAGAATTTCAGGCTTAAGCTGTCATACAGCTGATCTGTGGCCTAGTTTTCACTATTGTGTAAATTTTACTTACCACAGATCTTTAAAGGTGCCTCCAACTCCAGCAGGATAGGCTGGCTTAGAAAGATCTCCCGAGATTTCAGACAGAGACCACGAATCTCATTCTCCTGCAGCTGAACATTTTTACCAGGCTTTGACCCTCTCACTGCAGAAGAAAAGCATATTCTTGATCATCAGGTTACCATTTTTATCTTCACAAAAATCTATGAAGAGTTACTTATATGTATGTATGGGTGACGTAGCTTTCTGTTGTTAATTATTTGCCGGGAATTCAGTGTTTGTATCGGCGTTAAAATTTTTACAGGTCGTTTTTTTTCCCTCTCTCATCGCTTTAAACTCTTAAAATATTATTTTGATTTCCTGCATCCTCTACTTTCCGGTGGCTCCGTTTCTTCTCTTTTTGCTTTTGGAAGAGATTTTTATTCCCTGTTCGATGGTTTGAAATCAGCGAGTGAAGCCCATTCACATCAGAACTACGAACACACACACACACACACACACACACACACACACACACACACACAACAGTAACCACATTAAGTTATGTAATTTCTCTGCTATGGTGAGCATCCAGCTCATTTAGTGTGTGAAGTGCAACATGTTTAGTCAGTCTTTCTCCGTTGTTGGCGATAATTTTCTTTGTGAGAAGATCTCAGCATTAAAAGAGCGCATCCAGAGTCTAGAGAGACGTAGTGAGTGCGAGAGCAGTCCAGGTTTTGCAGGGAAAAGTCTGGATGCCCTAGGTGGAGTTAGCATTCCCCGACTGGCATCAGAGTGCTTGAAGCGGGGTGAGTGGGTGACGATTTGGCGGCATACTCGCAAAGCCAAAGCTAATGCTAAGGCTCGCCCCCAGGAGCACAATTTCTCTCCGCTTCACGTGTCCAACAGGTTTGCTCTCCTTGATGAAGCACCCGCTGAGAAACCTGAAAGACCTCTGGTTATAGGAGACCCTATTCTGAGGCACGTAAAATTGCTAGACCTTTATATAACGGTAATAACGGTATTCAAGTTTCATCTTGGACATGTGGTCCTGTGCAACGCCCACATGTAAAACACACACACTAGTACCTCCGTAATAAAGACGGAGATGTTAGTCCCGTCCAAATCCATACATGAAATGACAGAGGTTGGCTGAAAAAAAAATTCTAAATCAAACGTCGTTTGGAAAACTAGTCCCGTCCAAATTGGGCTTAAGAGTAATATTATAGAAGTGTGTAAATTAGCGAAGGCAATGTCCGATGCAGTAACATGCTCTTTCCCCATCTCAATGCGACATGGCAATGTAGCCTACATCAGGCTATGGTCGCTGAACTGCTGGACGTCCGTGTGGAATTCAAGATGGCGCTGGTAAGGTCGGCTGCCTCATGACTGCTCCGCCCAATTTTTTCTATTTTTTTGTTTATTTTATACTTTTATTTAATTGGTACCAGTTCCATCTACACAAGATGGACATCATTAGATAGGACAGAGACACTCATAATCGACCAAGATGGCGGCGGGTGCACAACGCGAGGCCCAGCGTCTCTCCAGATTTTGCGATTTAGTAGCAATTTCTCCATCAACAGCAAGTTTATTCACGCAGAACAGGCTTGCACATCTCATACAGCCGAGAACCATTACTAGACATTGGCAACACTCACAGATACGGGCTTTCAACAGACTTTGAACTCCCTCGGGAAATTGCCTGAACACCGCGGACCGCTGATCCAGCTCGGCCGACAGTGAGACCACAGCTCCGGCGGCGAGACTGTAAACAAAGCGAGGCGGCATCGGGGCTAAGCTAAGGCTAAACCCACATCAACCATAGATTCCAAGCGTCTTCCTTGCCAATGTACGGTCTCTTGCTAATAAAATGGATGAGTTGCTGCTCCGGATATCATCACACAAACGGATTAAGGAATGTAATGTCATGATTTTCACGGAAACATGGCTCAACAACAACATTCCCAGCAGCGCCATTAAGCTCGGGGGTCGCAGTGTTTATCGGGCGGACAGGACTCTGGTAAGCGCAGAGGTGGAGGTCTGTGCATTTATGTTAACAACTCATGGTGCACGGACTCTACTGTTACTGAAAGTCATTGCTCTGTTCATTTAGAGTATTTGATGATTAAGTGCAGACCCTTTTATTTACTGAGAGAATTCTCAGCCATTGTTGTGACTGCAGTGTACATTCCACCGGATGCTAATGCTAAGCTAGCTATGGAGGAACTGCATGCAGCTATCAGCAAACAGCAGTTTGCACATCCTGAAAGAGCTATCATTGTCGCTGGAGATTTCAACCACTCCAACCTGAAATCTGTCTTACCAAAATTTCACCGCAATGTCGCCTGCCCTACTAGAGGGGACAAAACACTGGACCAGGTACACACAAACATACCTGGGGCATACACAGCCAGTCCCCTCCCACACCTGGGTCAGTCTGATCACCTCTCTTTGTTCATGCTACCCAAATACACACCACTGATCAAACGTGTGAAACCAGCTGTGAGGACAGTAAAGGTATGGCCAGAGGGGGCCATTTCTTCTCTACAACAACAGTTTCAGGATACTGACTGGAACATGTTCGCTTCACAGGCCACACTGGACTCTCACACAGACATGGACAGTTACACATCATCTGTTTTGGAAAATATTAACACGTGCATTGACAATGTCACAACTGTCAAACACGTGAAATGCTTTCCTAACCAGAAGCCATGGATGAACTCTGAAGTCCGTCTCCTGTTGAAAGCAAGATATGCTGCCTTTAAATCTGGCAGTGCGGGGGACTACAACAGAGCCAGGTCCAACCTGAAAAGGGGCATCAGGAAAGCAAAGCTCACATTTAAACGCCACATAGAAGAGCACTTTCACAACTCTGACCCTAGACGCAGTTGAAAAGGCATCCAGTCAATCACGGACTACAAATCCACAGCTCAACCAACCAGCAGTGCCTTCCAACCGAACGAACTTAATCACTTTTTTGCTCGTTTTGACCAAAGCACAGGACATTTTACACCAACCACGGACTCTGCTACTGCTTACAGCCCACTTTCAATCTCAACAACGGACGTCTATTCAGTGTTCAGCAGAGTGGATGCACGTAAGGCAGCTGGCCCGGACGGCATACCGGGACGTGTTCTCAGAGCATGCGCTGGACAACTGGCACAGGTTTTTACTGACATTTTCAACCTGTCACTGGCCCAAGCCATGGTACCAACATGCCTGAAGACCACTACTATCATACCAGTGCCTAAGCACTCAGCTGCTAAATGCCTGAATGACTTTTGCCCGGTTGCACTCACCCCCATTGCTATGAAGTGCTTTAAGAAACTGGTCCTGAATCACCTCACTGCGGGCCTACCACCTACACTGGACCCATACCAGTTTGCCTATCGCCCGAACAGGTCAACAGAGGATGCAGTTTCCACAGCTCTTCATTCTGCTCTCACCCACCTGGATAAAAGCAACACGTACATCAGAATGCTGTTCATTGACTTTAGCTCTGCGTTCAATACAGTCCTCCCCACTGTACTGATCACTAAGCTCAGTGAACTGGGTATCTGCACCTCCACTTGCAGATGGATTCTGGACTTTCTCACCAACAGACCTCAATCGGTCAGTTTGGGAAACCAGGTATCCTCAACCCTAATTCTGAACACTGGCATACCGCAGGGCTGTGTTCTGAGCCCACTGCTGTAAATATGCCAGATAGTTATCTGCACTGTAAATATGCTAGATATTTATCTGCACGACTGCTACATTTTGCACTTCTGGTAGATGCCAAACTGCATTTCGTTGCTGTGTACCTGTACAATGCAATGACAATAAAGTTCTTTCTATCTATCTATCTATCTATCTATCTATCTATCTATCTATCGGTGTACAATGCACTCATCTTTCGCCGTTTTTAAACCCGGACCCATGCTAGCAGAGCGAGATCCAAAAGGAAGAACAAAGGACGCAACCCGTCCACCGTTTGGGAAATCAGACCATGCCGCCATCTTACTCATGCATGTTTACAAATGTCTGTGACCAATCGGTGGCCACAGACCAGAAGCTGCGGGTAGATAAAACCATCCGCGGCGCTATAAGATCCCGCTCCGCTGCCTACAACACGGGGCTCGCCACCGGGGACATGGACGATTGCAAGGCTGCGTTTTACAGTGTTCTCAGAGCGGTGAAGGATGCAAAGCGGCGCTACAGGAGGAAACTAGAGTCACAGTTTCAACATGGTGGCTCTAGGAGCCTGTGGCAGGGACTAAGAACAATCACGGACTATAGAACACCATCCTCTAGAATGGTGAATGCGGACGCTTCTTTGGCAGACGAGCTAAACACCTTTTACGCTCGTTTCGAGGCTGCAGCTAACCACGCTAGCAGCGCTAGTGGCACAAACAGCGTGCACGCCAAGAAAAGCCGGAGAGGTAAACACGTTCACCAACTCGGAGCATGATGTGAGGAGGGCATTCAAGAGAGTGAATACCAGGAAAGCAGCAGGACCAGATGGGATCACAGGTTGGGTTCTGAAAGCCTGCGCTGACCAGATAGCACCGGTGTTGACTGAAACATGAGGGGACAACAGACTGTTCCAGTGAGAGGTTGAATATTTCAAACAATCCACCATTGTTCCTGTCCTGAAGAAACCCCAGCCCCCCTGCCTTAACAATTACTGTAGCCTTGACCTTAGTAGTGATAAAGTGCTTTGAAAGACTTCATCACTGCATCACTACCAGACACACTGGACCCACTACAGTTCGCGTACCTACAGGAGGTTAAAAATCTGGAGAACAACCGGGAGAACAACCTTCACAAGCCGGGAGAACAACCTTCTCCTGAACATCAGCAAGACTAAGGAGTTGATGGTGGAGGACGAAGCAGGAGCGGTCATACCAACCGCGAAACATCAGCAGGACCTCAGTGGAGAGAGTGGACAGTTTCCGGTACCTAGGGTGTTCACCTCACACAGGATCTGTCTTGGTCCTGTCACACCAACACCCTGGTGAAAAAGGACCGGCAGCGTCTGTACCATCTAAGACGTCTCATCTTGCAATGAGTCTGTTACTGCGTTGTTGAGGAATTTTGGTACACTCATCTATGCAGAATTGTTGTAATTTAGCCACATTGGAGTGTTTTCAAACATGAACCGCCTTTTTAAGGTCATGCCACAGCATCTCAATAGGATTCAGGTCAGAACTTTGACTAGGCCACTCCAAAATCTTCATTTTGTTTTTCTATAAACATTCAGAGGTGGAGTTGCTGGTGTGTTTTGGATCATTGTCCTGCTGCAGAATCCATGTTCTTTTTGCTCAACAGCAGTTTTTGTTTTGTGGCAGTAATCAGGCCTGGGTAATTCAGGAGGCAATCACTTTTTCACACAGGGCCATGTAGTTTTGGATTTGTTTTCCTTCAATGATAAAAACCTTTATTTTAAAACTGCATGTTGTTTTCACTTGTGTTATCTTTTACTAATATTTAAATTAATTTGATAATCTGAAACATTAAAGTGTGACAAACATGCAAAAAAAAAAAAAAAAAAAAAAAAAAAAAAAAAAAAGGAAATCAGGAAAGGGCAAACACCATTTCACGCCACTGTATAAGGATAGAGTAAGAAGCTAAATGGTCGGTAGACAGATAATGTAGAGTGGTTTATGAGCGTTGGCCGGCTTTATTTTTTCTGGTGTCCTTACTGTTTTTCAGCTTGTCGTCAACAAGAAAGAGAACTCAGATTAGCTATTTATCTTCCGAATAAGCACACAAGAAAAAAAGTAAACTGATGATCTGTCATTCTTGCCACTTGTCATTGCAACTAAGCAGGCATGATTGAAAAAAGCTACATGAACCCGTTAGTAATGTCCAAATTATGAAACAGCCAAATTGGCCCGATAATTAGGAAGGCGCATCTGAGACACCAATCCGCGCATGTGAGTTGTGCACTTGCATAAGGGAACATAATTGTCCCATACATGTAAACATTGTGATTTATTATTAGCATAGACATACAAAGTAAACAAATAAACTCCCCGGTTACCTTAGCAATGAACA
This sequence comes from Silurus asotus, assembly GCA_024362625.1. Taxonomy (NCBI): domain Eukaryota; kingdom Metazoa; phylum Chordata; class Actinopteri; order Siluriformes; family Siluridae; genus Silurus; species Silurus asotus. The sequence goes on from MU583252.1 coordinate 240,126, forward strand.
GTGGAGTTTTTTGACAGTGTTTGACCTGCTCCAACCCTCACCTAATACACAAAAATCATCATCATACTAACAAATTTAACAATTTATTGATGAACCTTGACCATGTTGCTGATGCACCACTGTTCCCTACTTGAACAACCTTTGGTAGATACTGACCACTGCAGCCCAGGAATCTCACCACAGAATGTTTTGGAGATGCTCAGACCCAGGCATCTAGCCATCACAATTTGGCCCTTGTCAAACTCATTCAAATCTTTGTGCTTGTCCATTTTTCCGGCTTTTAACACATCGACTTTGAGAACAGAGTGTTCATTTGCTGCAGAATATTTCCCACCCACTAACAGGTGCCATGATAAAAAGATAATCAGTGTTATTCACTTTACCATTCATAATGGTATGCCAGGGCGTGTATGTAAATTACATATTAGATTTAACGCTTTACAGTAATCCCTCGTTTACCGCAGTGGTTACGTTCCAAAACCGCACGTAATAAATGGACGCCACTCCACATATTCTTTTTTATGTATACAGTACTTAATTCTATAATTGATAATTTTTTTATTAATAAATTGTATTATTTTAACATTAAACTCCAAAAAACTATTACAGCTACGATGGTCAATATTTGTTGACTTTAGTTTGTATGAGAAATACTTGTTTTGAACAAAACAACAGGACAATTTACCCCTCCAGTGCTTGGACAGCTTCTCTGAGAAACTGTGGAATGGATTCACCATGACAGGGAGTGGGTTTTTTTTCCCCGAAACAAGCATTTCTCATACAAATCTCCTGTTAAAAAGAATTGTTAACACAAACTTTTAAAAGAAATTTAAAACAAAAGAACACCATCAAGATGTTCTAGGCACAATTTTTCCTGTAAAAAGTTAAACATTTTTATGAGACTCTACAAATGTACAAATTTTTGACTTAGGCAATAGTACAGTTGCCAAGTTGAGATGCTTTTATTTTTACATTACAAATCTGGTGTGGAATTCCCTCTCCAAATGCAGTCTCAGTACGCATGGTAACTAAAGGATAGTACAGATAATTTTCAACTGGAATTGCAAATCAAGTGTCAGGGGTGGGACTATATTATTGGGCATCTTTGTATTGGGAAGTGACCTCAATAGTGGCCAAGGGGAGAAATGCCAGTAATAGACTATTTTGCAGAATGTTTTAAACAATGGAAGTAGTCTGTAAAATTATGGAGGACATTATGATGCTTGCGCAGCAAGTTGATGACAGTTCATACAGATTTCCACTTAAATGAGCTTGTGGCCTTGATGAACAGCCACATCAGTAATGTTGTCTTTGCCAACCTAAGTAAAGTGGCTAGTCTTGAGCATTATAATTTCCGCCACAATTTTACAGACCACCTCCATTATTCAAAACATTCTGCAAAAGAGTCTGTTACTGGTAGGTTCCCTCTTGGCCGTCGACTGTAAGTGATGTCAAGACTTTGCTTTTACATTTGAAATCACTGTGCCTTCACGGAGGCAAAAACACAAATGGTAAAAAAAGACATGGCAAAAGACGTTTATCCTAAGTGTATTAGCACATGTTCCGAACGATTGCTATTTTATTGATTTTGTAATTCTTAAATCACAGGAACTATTTTGCCATAAGGACAAAAGGCGCCAGCCATTTGTTGTCAACACTATTAACTAGCTAACTCTAATCCAGCTAATGTATAGTGTCTAACACGTGATTGAAAACTCGTAACATTACCACGGTTCCGCCTGCAAATGTAAATACCCGGTCAATACAGTCATCACAAAATACCTTATCGATAACGATTGTCATGTGCTAAACAATAACAAGAAACGAATATATCAAGCTCTACAGCTTGACTAGCTGGCAATAAAGTGTTTCAGTATAGCAACCAAGCTAGCTAGTCAATCAAGCAGAGTCCCTAAAATTTCCAACAATTTAACCAACATAAAGCATACATTAGCAAACTAATCGTAAATAAAATCGTAAAAACGTATTTATTAATTAGTATTCATGCCTAATTTAGAAGTAAACTTTCTCAATCTTACCTTCAAGCAGGCGCTGTATGATGCTGTCTATGTTAAGCTTATCGATGTCGGCCATGCTTTGCTAACTAGCCAAATAAACCGATTCCCTGTATATATTTACACCTCACCTAAGCACTAAACAATACCTAGAAATACACTTAACAAGTTACAAGAACATTTGGCTAGTTTATCTGTTGAAGTTATCCTTTTCTTCTTTTCCTCTTGCTTTTTTTTTTAGGAGTGATGAACCTCTTTATGCCTAGAACACCGACAAGGAAGGATAAGGGCGAGTTAGTGGTGAATGAATCGGCTCTCAAAGAACGATTCATTTAAGTGAGAGTGAATCAAATACAACACGAGCTGAGGGCCAAATGAATCTATTTATACGTGGATCGATTTCAAAACAACCGAACCAACAAAGCAAATCTGAAGCGAGGTGGCGTTTATTTTTTCTTTTTTTATTATTGTATTTTTTTGTATACAACGAGGTAGATATATGCTGTAGGTTCATGAGAATCTGGTAACACTGGGCTAAATGGGCTGAACTCCCTCTGAACAGTGGTGCACATATTACGGCTGTAAATTAAAACAATACAAACCGCGAAGTGTCAAGAAAAAGTATTTGCTACAACGGCAACACCACCTATGCCACATAAAAAAAAACACGAATCGGGAAGAAATTAGCAGCAAAAGAAACAGAGATTTCTGGAACTGAGATCTGGAATTCCTGAAAATTCATAAATTGGATCATAAATTGGCAGAGATGGGATCATATCCGCTTTTCTCAGTGGCACAGTCACAAAACGTTTTGGGTATTTTCAGGTTATACCCAAATACAGATATATATATACTGTGTGTGTGTGTATGTATATATATATACAGGGAGTGCAGAATTATTAGGCAAATGAGTATTTTGACCACATCATCCTCGTTATGCATGTTGTCTTACTGGAAAGCCTACTACCAATTAAGCATATTAGGTGATGTGCATCTCTGTAATGAGAAGGCGTGTGGTCTAATGACATCAACACCCTATATCAGGTGTGCATAATTATTAGGCAACTTCCTTTCCTTTGGCAAAATGGGTCAAAAGAAGGACTTGACAGGCTCAGAAAAGTCAAAAATAGTGAGATATATTGCAGAGGGATGCAGCAGTCTTAAAATAGCCAAGCTTCTGAAGCGTGATCATCGAACAATCAAGCGCTTCATTCAAAATAGTCAACAGGGTCGCAAGAAGCGTGTGGAAAAACCAAGGCGCAAAATAACTGCCCGTGAACTGAGAAAAGTCAAGCGTGCAGCTGCCAAGATGCCACTTGCCACCAGTTTGGCCATATTTCAGAGCTGCAACATCACTGGAGTGCCCAAAAGCACAAGGTGTGCAATACTCAGAGACATGGCCAAGGTAAGAAAGGCAGAAAGTCGACCACCACTGAACAAGACACACAAGCTGAAACGTCAAGACTGGGCCAAGAAATATCTCAAGACTGATTTTTCTAAGGTTTTATGGACTGATGAAATGAGAGTGAGTCTTGATGGGCCAGATGGATGGGCCCGTGGCTGGATTGGTAAAGGGCAGAGAGCTCCAGTCCGACTCAGACGCCAGCAAGGTGGAGGTGGAGTACTGGTTTGGGCTGGTATCATCAAAGATGAGCTTGTGGGGCCTTTTCGGGTTGAGGATGGAGTCAAGCTGAACTCCCAGTCCTACTGCCAGTGTCTGGAAGACACCTTCTTCAAGCAGTGGTACAGGAAGAAGTCTGCATCCTTCAAGAAAAACATGATTTTCATGCAGGACAATGCTCCATCACACACATCCAAGTACTCCACAGCGTGGCTGGCAAGAAAGGGTATAAAAGAAGAAAATCTAATGATATGGCCTCCTTGTTCACCTGATCTGAACCCCATTGAGAACCTGTGGTCCATCATCAAATGTGCGATTTACAAGGAGGGAAAACAGTACACCTCTCTGAACAGTGTCTGGGAGGCTGTGGTTGCTGCTGCACGCAATGTTGATGGTGAACAGATCAAAACACTGACAGAATCCATGGATGGCAGGCTTTTGAGTGTCCTTGCAAAGAAAGGTGGCTATATTGGTCACTGATTTGTTTTTGTTTGGTTTTTGAATGTCAGAAATGTATATTTGTGAAATGGGTATAAATTTTGTTTTTTGTTAAGTTGCCTAATAATTATGCACAGTAATAGTCACCTGCACACACAGATAGCCCCCTAAAATAGCTAAAACTAAAAACTACTTCCAAAAATATTCAGCTTTGATATTAATGAGTTTTTTGTGTTCATTGAGAACATGGTTGTTGTTCAAATTAAATCCTCAAATAAAATTAATCCTCAAAAATACAACTTGCCTAAATAATTCTGCACTCCCTGTGTGTGTGTGTGTGTGTGTGTGTGTGTGTGTGTGTGTGTGTGTATATGTGTGTATGTATGTATGTATGTATGTATGTATGTGTATATACAGGGAGATTAACAGATTACACAGCCCTGATCAGAGGCCAGTTGCAGATAATTTACAACTTTCAACAGTGCTGTCTCTGTGTTATGAGTCCCAAATCCTGACTAATAAATTTAATGAATGCCATCCTAGTAGATTAACTGGTGTGCTACAACATTTTATAGTAATTTGTAGATAAAGGGGAGATTTGATAGTGACCTATAGTTGGATAGCTGACAGGGGTTGAGTTCAGGATATTTCATTAGGAGTTTTACATTTATGGCATTTAGCAGACACCCATATTCAGAGCCACCTACATTTACCTTATTCATACATTTCAGCAACTATGGGGTTAAGGGCCTTGCTCAGGGGCCAAGGAGTGGGAGTTCGGTATGGCTGTGATTTGAACTCATGGCCTTCAGATTTAAAGTCCAATGTCTTAATCACTAAGCTGCCACCCTCCCCAGTTTTATTAACTGCTATCTTAAATGATTTAGGTACACAACCAGTGTTAAAAGAAGAATTTATTAGTTTTAAAAGATGTTTAACAGCTTCAGGAATTATCAATTTGAAAAAACATGTAGGGAAGGGAGATAATTAATAAGACTTGTTGCAGTAGCTGACATGAATGTACGTTTAATATGGTAATGTGTCAAGGTACATATATTATGACTGAGGCATAGTTAAGGAGATAAAGTAATGATCTAAATTTATTTTAGACTGTTTTCAATCTAATGTTCTCAAATGATTATTAAAATATCAATATCAAAATAATATATAAAAATCTAAATTAATGCTTTGTCTAAAAAATGTATCTAGGTTTGAAATTAAATCCACAAATTATGCAAGAAAATCATAATAGGGCCCTATTTATGATTAGCTTTTTTGTGTTAGGCTTGTATTATTATAAATAAATGCAGAACTGCCTTCTTTGATAGTTGTATTAATCTGGTGCATATAACTATACTAGCTTAATTTCTTTCTTTCTTCTTCTTCTTCTCATTTTTTCTTCTTCCTCTACTTCTTTCATCTGCTCCCAGTTGGGGTTGCCATAGCAGATCATCTATAGTCATACCACCACTGTCCTCTACATATGCCTCTTTTAAACCACCTGCATGTCTTCCCTCACCACATCTATAGAGCTCCTCCTTGGCCTTCCTCTTTTCCTCATGTCTGGTGGCTCCATCTTCAACAGTCTTCTACCGATATGTCCCTCTTCTGCACATGACAAAACTGTGGGACCCCTCTCCTAATGAACTAATTTCTAATATTGTCCATCCTCTTAACTCCTAATGAAAAACGCAACATCTTTAATTCTGTTTCCTTCAGCTCTGCCTCCTGTCTTTTTGTCAGTGCCAATGTCTCTACTCTAGGACGAGGCCAATGACTGTAGTGTCATCTGCAAACTTCAGGAGCTTGACAGAGAGGTTTTTAGAGGTGCAGTCGGCTGCCTGTCTGACAGGAAGCTGGTGATTCACTGACAGATTGGAGTGGGCATGGAGATCTGGGTTAGTTTGGCTAAGAGGTCAGGAATGATGGTATTAAAGGCTGAACTGAAGTCTATAAAAAAAGATCCTTGTGTAGGTCCCAGGTCTATCAAGATGTTGCAGAATATAATGCAGTCCCATGTTGACTGCATCATACGCAGACCTGTTTTCACTGTAGGCATACTGAAGAGAATGCAGCAAGGGTCCAGTGATGTCCTTTCACATTCACAACAATTTCTTGACTTTACTTGAAAAGGTGCAGTTTCTCTGGTATCACCTCATTTACTGTCCGTGTGGAAACATAACATTCCCTTTGGTGTCCTGATGATTTACGTAATATAAACCACCATTATTACCTTAAAACATTACAAGAATATGTTGTCTTCATGCTTAGTGTTGAGTTTGGTTTCACTAATAATATACATTTCATAAAGCATCCAAATTTCTCCATGTCCATGTTGCTTAGAGTATTAAAAACATGAAGTATGGTACATTTAGAACAGTTCAAAATGTGCGATTAAGTTGTGATTAAATATTTTAATTGATTGACAGCCCAAATATTAATATGATGTGAGGTCCAGTTACCAGAGTGACACTAAAACAGGTAGTTGTAATAACTACTTTTTACTTAACCCAAACTTCATTACTTTCACTTGAGTAAAAAAGTATAATCAGTACTTTTACCCAAATATTTTAAAACATGAGTATCTGCACTTCTACTTAAGTAAAGAATGTTTGTACTTTTGCCACCTCTGGTGTATAGTAGAAATGACAATAAAAGCCTTTTGACTTGACTTGACTTGACTTGACATGAGCGTTATGGATGGTATGTGACTAGGGAACAGCTGGGAAGATGTGTACAAAAACAGCAAGAAAAGCAGAAGTGTGGAGGTTAGAGTTGGCAATTTAAATGTAGGCACTATGACTGGTAACGGTGATGATGAAGGGGAAAGAGGTTGACATGTTGTGTGTTCAAGCGAACAAGGCAAAAACATTGGAGGGGGGGGATGATGTGGATGGAAATAAAATGGTCTAGGTGTAGTCCTGAAGGAAGAGTACAGAGTGTAGTGGAAGTAAAGAAAGTTTCTGATATGAACGTGAACAGGGGATGAACGTGAGGCTGGAAGTTAAAGGCAGAATGATAGAGTGAGGGAAAAATGATTTGATCCCCTGCTGATTTTGTTAGTTTACCCCCTTACAAAGAAATAAACAGTCTAGAAATTTTAAAGTGGGTTTATTTTAAAAGAGAGAGACAGAATATAAAAAAAAAACTATTTTAAAAATCATTAAAGAAGGGTTATATATTAATTCGTATTTGATTGAGTGAAATAAGAATTTGATCCTGTGTCAAATTAGCAAATGCCAAATTAGGTCTTGCCCACGGTTGTGTAGAGGTTTGACTGGAAGAGGTTGATTCTGTAACAGGTGTCTTTTGTACACATAATAATTTGATATTTGGAGTACTTTCCTAAAGAGACAGGACTAATTTGGGTGCGTGGGAGTCAGAATTCTTACTGGTTGGTGGGGGACCAAATACCTATTTCGACCAAATACAAATAATTTTATATATAATTATCATTTTTTAAATCATTTTTTATATGTATAATTATCATTTATTTTTATTTTTTATTATTATTTATCTTTTTGTTAAAATAAATTACCAAAAAAATTCTAGACTGTTTATTTCTTTGTAAGGGGTAAATTAACAAAATCAGCAGGGGGTCAAATAATTATTTCCCCTACTGTAAATGTCATCAATGCCTATGCTCCCCAATGGGTTGCGAGATAGAGGAGAAATAAAAATTCTGGAGTGAGTTAGATAAAGTAGTGGAGAGTGTAGCAAAGAAAGATTGATTGGTAATTTCTTTGGGCATGAAGGGAACAGAGGTGATGAGGAGGTCAAATGGACATTATCAACTTGTGCTTGTTAATAACATGAACAGCAGCTATGCTAATTCCTCTCCACTGCTTTTCTTTCTCTACCCATCCTGAGGAATCTGGAGGTTGCTCCAGCTCCAGTCGTGTCCCACCTCATGAAGCTTATGGACCTTCAAAGAAGTAGATGCCGAACCCGCAAACATCTGGAACCATCTAGAGACATACCATTGCCATTTGGATCCCACTTTATGTAGAGTTTGGACATTAGACCTCCATGTTGGATCTATCTTCTTCTTTCGGCTGCTCCTATTGGGGGTCGCCACAGTGGATCATCCGTCTCCATACCACCCTGTCCTCTGCATCTGCCTCTTTCACACCAACTACCTGCATGTCTTCCCTCACCACATCCATGAACCTTCTCCTTGGCCTTCCTCTTGTTCTCCTTCCCGGTGGCTCCATCCTCAGCATTCTTCTACCAATATAACTCATGTCCCTCCTCTGCACATGTCCAAACCATCTCAATCTCGCCTCCCTCACCTTGTCACCAAAACGTCCTACATGCGCTGTCCCTCTAATTAACTTATTTCTAATCTTGTCCATCCTCGTCACTCCCAACGAAAGCCTTAACATCTTCACCTGTCACTCTTCTCCACCCACTCCACCCTGCCTGCACTCTTTTCTTTACTTCCCTAACACACGCTCCATTACTTTGCACTGTTGACCCCAGGTACCTGAACTCCACCACCTTCTCCACCTCTTCTCCTTGCAACCGCAGAACTCCACTGCCCTCCCTCTCATTCACACACATGTACTTTGTTTTACTCCTACTGACTTTCATTCCCTTTCTCTTCAGCACGTACCTCCACCTCTCCAGGCTCTTCTCAACTTGCTCCCTACTCTCACCACAAATCACAATATTATCCGCAAACATCATAGTCCAGGGAGACTCCTGTCAGACCTCATCCATCAACCTGTCCATCACCACTTCAAACAGGAAAGGGCTCAGGGCCGATCCTTGATGCAGTTCAACCTTCACTTTGAACCAGACTGTCGTTCCTACTGCACACTTCACTGCTGTCACACTGTCCTCATACATGTCCTGCACCACCCTCACATACTTCTCAGACACACCTAAATTCCTCATACAATACCACAATTCCTCTCTTGGCACCCTGTCATACGCTTTCTCTAAATCCACGATTACACAATGCAATTCCTTCTGCTGTTTACAGATGGTCACCTCTTTTCTCAGCCTGGCCTCCACTACTCTTTCCCATAACTTCATGGTGTGACTGATCAACTTAATTCCCCTGTGGTTACTGCTCTTACTTCCTCCCTACTAATCCTATCCACTTCCTGCTTCACCAACTCCACATCATCCAACCTTCTCTCTCTCTCTCATTTTCCTCGTTCATCAGCTACTCAAAATACTTCCTCCACTTTCTCAACACACTCTCCTCCCTAGTCAACACATTTCCATCTCTATCCTTTATTGCTCTAACTTGCAGCACATCCTTCCCAGCTCAGTTCCTCTGGCTGGCAAATCGGTACAAATCCTTTTCTCCTTTCTTAGTGTCCAACCTCTCATACAGCTCTTCGCATGCCTTTTCCTTGGCTTTCACCACATCCCTCTTTACCTGCTGCCGCATCTCCTTGTACTTCTGCCTACTTTTCTCACCACTCTGTCGATCCCACTTTTGTTTTGCCAACCTCTTTCCCCTTATGCTCTCCTGCACTTCCTTATTCCCCCACGTCTCTATGTTGGATCTATGATAATCTGAAATGTTCAGCTATTTCATGAGTTGCTCAGTAGCTCCTGGTTCCACAATGTCAACTGACTGTATAAGACCGTAGAAAAGAAATTAATCATACTCGCACACTCCTGTATTCATGGTAGTTCTCACTCTCCACTGTATTGTATTGTATTTAGATTTATAATAATACCCTTGATATCACCCAAATGAGGATGAGTTCCCCTTTTGAGTCTGGTTCCTCTCAAGGTTTCTTTCTCATATATCTAGGGAGTTTTTCCTTGTCACAGTAGCCCCAGGCTGCTCATCAGAATAAATACACACAGGAATCGGTAAACATGAAGTACATACATATTAGCAGTGCACAATAGACACTCTCTGATCCGCCACAGCACAAGCAGCAAGCAGTGGCTCGGTAAAAGCATGCCTTGCGGCGTGCAGCACACACTTCGAGTCAGGATCGTAGAACAGGAGTGTTTGTGTGGTCCAGTCCAGCAGCACTCCTATTTTTGTGGGATTTTTCACTACGACCAAATTGACGATCTGGCTGTTGTGACAGTAGGAGAAGTTTCCTTCGTAGTGTGAGAGGACCCAGGATTTGGCGTTGAAGCCTAGACGAGATTCGTTGGTCGAGACACCTGTCCACCCCATACAATCAGTAAGAATTTAACTACTAACATGGCCAAGACCAAAGAGCTGTCCAAAGACACTAGAGACAAAATTGTACACCTCCACAAGGCTGGAAAGGGCTAGAGGGAAATTGCCTAGGTGAAAAAAGGTCCACTGTTGGAGCAATCATTAGAAAATGGAAGAAGCTAAACATGACTGTCAATCTCCCTCGGACTGGAACTCCATGCAAGATCTCAACTCGTAGGGTCTCAATGATCCTAAGGAAGGTGAGAAATCAGCCCAGAACTACATGGGAGGAGCTGGTCAATGACCTTAAAAGAGCTGGACCACCATTTCCAAGGTTACTGTTGGTACTAAGACACTAAGACGTCACGGTTTGAAATCATGCATGGCACCGAAGGTGCCCTTGCTTAAACCAGCTTATGTCCAGGCATGTCTTAAGTTTGCCAATTACCATTTGGATGATCCAGAGGAGTCATGGGAGAAAGTCATGTGGTCAGATGAGACCAAATAAAACTTTTGGGTCATAATTCCACTAAACGTGTTTGGAGGAAGAAGAATGAGGAGTACCATCCCAAGAACACCATCCCTACTGTGAAGCATGGGGGTGGTAGCATCATGATATGGGGGTGTTTTTCTGCACATGGGACAGGGCGACTGCACTGTATTAAGGAGAGGATGACCGGGGCAATGTATTGCGAGATTTTGTGGACCAACGTCCTTCCCTCAGTTAGAGCATTGAAGATGGGTCGAGGCTTGGTCTTCTAACATGACAATGACCCAAAGCACACAGCCAGGATAACCAAGGAGTGACTCTGTAAGAAGCATTTCAAGGTTCTGGCCTCCACACAGACCTGACTGATCTAGAGAAGATCTGTGTGGAGGAGTGGGCCAAAATGATTTCAATTTTTTTTTTTTTCTAAATGTGTGATTTTTTTTTTACCACCAAAGTAATGTACTTAAATAAAAGGTTGGATTTTTCTCTTTTTTTTGCATTTGGGTTCTATGTTGTTTAAAAAAAAAAGGAGAATTTTTTGAAGTCCACGACCACATCTTAAACAGGGGTGCCAATAATTGTGGAGGGCACTGTATCTAAAAGCCCACCACCTCCAAGCTTAAAAAGAGATAGATAGACAGATCACACAGGAACTAAGCACCTCCTGCAGGACTCAAAGACTGGACGACACCCCCAACGGGGATCCGGGAGTGAATGAACCCAGCAAGTATCTGTAAATGGTCGACGTCACCAACGGGGGTCAGAGGCTTGGGAAGTGGATCGTTGCTGGGGTGGTTAAACAGGAGCTTGGATTTTGCAAGAAAGGCCAGGTAACTGGAACAACAGGGAATGAGAATGTGCATTGTGTGACTAACAATGTTATGTGAACCCTTGTGCAGAGACCAACAAAGGAATGAAGAAAAGTTCAAGTCCAAAACACAAACAAGGAAAACAAAAGAGCAAATTATAAATAAAAAACCCAGAAACACATTAGTAACATAAGCCAGCACAAAATAAACCTGCTATCCAAAACATCGAGGAACAAAAATCTTGCAGAGAAAAACATATTGGAAACTTGGAAAAGCTGGGGACTAGTGCAACAAACTCAGGGAACAATTGCAGTTAAAACAATGTAAAGACCAAGAGATATGAAGAAAAACATAATCTTTGGAAAAGGGAACAAAAGTAATGAATGAGAAAAAAAGCAGACTTTTATAAACATATACAGACGCGGGGGAAACACTGGAAACAAATCAGACGAACCGGCAAGAAACTGGCATAAAAAGAAATTGATTTGCACAGTGTGTTAACAAGCTCCAGCTGGACACTATCAGAGAAACGTAGAACCAACGGCATCTTGTGGTGGGAACTGAGAACATTGGGGCATTACCCGGAAAATCCACCGGATCCTTACAAGTATAATGCTTTCCAACCTTACTTTAGCCCCATTTGTGTGAACAATTTCCAAACTGTCGACATGACTGCATGTACATAATAATGTATGCCTTTCAAGTTTCATGCAAACCCTTGTAGGCATTGCAGCAATCTACAATTCTATACCAAAATAAGACACAAAAATATATGATAACTGCCTCTCAGTTAAATGACATTTATTCCATAATAGTTTGTCATACCTACGAATTATAAGAAAGATTGAGAACATGGCTTACTCGTTTCATGCAGTGGAAATCTATTTATTGTCATTATGTTAATTTACTATAATAGCCTGAAGAGTTTAGGTCAGTTGATTAAATAGTTTATGAAATTAGAGATAAAAGTATAAAAGTAAAGATTTACCATGTTTTTAAAAAGCTAAAGTGCAAAACAGTATATCAAGATTGTTGAGCCTGTTGCAGTGTCTGGAATGTTTTTGTTGAGAGCCAAGGAATCTGTTTGGAGGCTGTGTGTTTTTCCCCTTTAGGTCAAATGTGACCTTCGCACCTGGTGACCAATCTGAGCCAGTTGTGCTGTTCCCCTTTTGGATCTGTGACTCACTGGTGTACTGAGAGTCATTTAATTATAGACATCACAACATGCCTGAGGGAGAGTGATGAGGGAGAGGAACAAGGGACAGAATGAAAAGAAGGGATAGTTTAATACTTCTAGTCTAGTATGTCATGTTCAGGCATTTATGCAAGGACTGCACTGGATGGCTGTTCTTAACAAGAAGAAATTCATCTTTTTCTGATAAAGGTAAGTCTTAGCCCAACCAAAATTGATATGTGGTCATGAGGGGACTGAGGGGACTATGCAGCTTGGAGTCAGGAACACTATCAAAAGGCACTTTTAAGAAAAGGCTACACAGCAAAATGAAAATGCAAATGACCAACATGCTCTGTTTTGTGTGCTACTTGAGACCAATAATATCTCATCAACATCTTACAGGCAGATCATTAATATAAACAGCGATAAAGAAAGAAGAGACCGTATGAATTATACAGAGAAACAAAAAATGGAGGCATCTCTTCCCAAAACAACCTTGGATGTGTCAGAGGACCAAGAGTGCAGTGTAGCAAAAGGTAAGGAAAGTGCATTGTGTGTTATTGTAGACACATATAGGATAAACCAGAGACTCTAATCAAGCAAGTTTGATTAGACATTCGAACAAGCTTGATCGTTGCTGTTTACAACAAGCAATATCTGCCTCATTTGACCTGACAAATCATGAGGCTAGTGTACCAGTGTTGATTCAGTTCTGATTTATTTAAAATTTGAGGAACACTTTGAGCTAAAAGTGTCAAACACATAAAATAAAAGTGTTTTGTAAAAATAATAATAATAATAATAAATAAATAAATAAAAAGACACTTATGGAAACCATATCACATGGCATTATTTGTTTCATAAATTTTCCAGTTACATTGAAAGACAAAGTTTGAGTAGGAAAGTGAACAGTGAAAAAGTTTATAAAAACATAATTATCTAAAGTAACTATAGTGCATAGGTTAAGTTCCCCCAAACAAAATACTTTCTGTTGGGTACAAAAGCTTTCCCCCTTCTCCATTATTTTAATAAATTAGTGCAAAGATTCAAAATATAAAGTGAATCACACCAACACAGTTAAGACCTGCCTACCAGAGACAATTAAATCAATATTTACTAGTATATTTACTAATTTACAGAGAAATGTATGAATTTGGAGGAAAAAATTATATAAAAATGATAAAGATAGCTCTGCATTCATTACAAACCTTTCATGTCCCTATATAACATGTTAGTAACTAATTTCCAATTTATTTATTTTCCAGATAATTTTAACGAGAGAGAAATTATGAGAACTTCCCTGGAACAGGAAAAAGACCCTACCTACCCCACGGCTGTCAATACAGCCCCAGTGCAAATTCATATATTACCTGTCTCTGTGATCCCAAGCATGAGCTCAGATAGCTTAGTTACAGATACCGAAAATGAAAAATCAGTTAAAAATAAAGGTCCACCACCACCAGTTCTGAAGAAACCAAAAAATCCTTTTGATTCAGGCGTTGTACATGCAATGGACAAGCCTCGGACATATTCTGAATTTCTACAAAATAACATCAAGCTGGGAAGAAGAGAGACGGCGTTACAGTATGTTCTTGATGACTTTGATGAATACACTTCAGATCTAGACACATTGTCTATTTGCCCAGACACATTAGGCTCACCATCTTACATGTGCATAACAGGGGGCACTGACACTGATTCTCAGCCTGAAAATCCCACAAATTATTCAGATTTATATGGTAAAGAAATGGACCTCTGGACAGAAACAGTGGACATTCTTCCTGAACCAGGAGGGTTGGATATATCTCAAATAAGACATGTATTAGAAAAAAAGGCAAGAATGAAAGGCTCTCCACCACCAGTACCGAAAAAGCCACTAAACCCATTTGTTGTCATTGAGAGAGATGATATTTTACCAAACAGTGTCACTGCAGACAGTTTTAGGTATGAAAATTGTGATTACAAGCCATATACTCACAAAGCTGTGCATGAGGAGGAACCTAAAACGATATTTGCTACAGACTATGACAATCATCTTGTTGCCATGGATGAAAATGATTTTTCTGGATTCAGACCAGTTCTCATTACGCAAACTGGTAAAGTGCATAATAAAAAGACACATCAAAGTGTTGTAGAAGTACTGGAGTTAAACAAAACCTCTGATGCCAACAAGCATTTTTCACATACAATGGAAAGAAGACTGTCACCAAAGAAAAGTGAGTCCATCCATTAGATTTTCTTCCTTAAATTATAATAATATAAATATTCTCATTTGTCAAGAATATGGCAAAATAAGAAATATTTTGTCATATAAGTCAAGTATAAATATTTTTTAAACGAATTAGTGATAGAGAAAGAGATAGAGAGCATAGAGATAATAATATAACATAGAGATAGAATAATAAATAGGTTATTTTAGCTCTCTATTTTTACTTTTTTGGTTGTCCCGAAATCCTAAAACTTTCCTAACATGATGTTATGAGCCGGAGTTGTACTGAGACCATAATGCAGAAATGTGATATGTTTTGGAAATGTGAATAATATAAACTCTGGATGTGATGCACACAATGTTATAAACTACTAATTATCAACATTATCTAATCATTATTCTTATCCCCTTGTCCTTTTGTGAATATCTGCACAGATAATATTTTGCCTAACCAAAAGTATACATTTTATTTAAATTTCCGACAGTGAAAACATCTATTAGATTCTTAGAATTGTGCACACGGACTGCTGTACAGTCATTTCTGTTTATAAAATGCTCATACTGAAACTACCCTAAAAAACACAATACTGTTTGCCTTAAAAATTCATAAAAATTTACAAATAATTATTATTTTTAATGCCAATATCTGGTGTGACCCAGAAGAGAATATGTGTGAGTTTGTTTCCTCTCAAGGTTCCGTCCTCTTGTCACTCTTAACTCTAATCTAAAAACATATAGAAATTAATGAGGAACTAGACACGAAGGAGAACCCCTTATTATCTGGGTGACACCATATAGTGGAAGCCATAGTAATTTTAGGATCTTGCATTGGCATCACAGAAGGAGTACACAAACAGTTCAAAAGAAAATGGAAAACAGATATTTTCATTATATAAAAGGCGGCTTATTGTGTTGAGTGTAATCAAGCCTTTTAAAGCAGCTATAACAGTGTAAAATCAGCTATGACTGTATAAAACTATGAGGTATGAGGAACACTTGAGGCATCAGTGTCTTGCCTCTTAATTTTCAAGAAGCCTAAACATTTAAAAGAAATTGATGATTAGAACTATTTATGGTTTAAGAAAGAAACTCTTCTATTCAGATCAATTCTATTTTATTTGTATAGCACTTTTAACAATGTACCATGCCAGCTGTACAGAAATAACTAGATTACGAATATGCATTTAAAATGTATAAATTAGTCCCTAAAAGTTTATCCCTAATAAACAAGTCATTTGTGTGACTGGTAGGGAAAAATTCCCTGAGATGGTATGAGGAAGAAACCCTGAGAGGCACCAGACTCAGAAGGAACCCCATCATCATCTGGGGGACATAGAAAGTTCTTCTCAGACTGTAGTTATTTAAAAATTACTGTAGTTTTTTTTACTCTGGGTCCTGAAAAGAAAAGTGTATTTGAAAGAAACAGGCATGTCACAACTGTTTGTTTAGATTTTATGGGGCAAGGCAATTCTGTATTTTAAAGTCATTAATAATTTTTTTAATCAATTGGAAGTCAACATAGTGCAGCTAAAAAAATATTATTATTTTATGTAAAAAAATGTTTCCTAGAACAATTTAGAACAATTTAGATCTGAACTGATGTGCATCCATTCCTGAAGCCAGTCCTCAAAGCCAGTTTTACTGGAAAGTGCAGTGGAGAGATGCTGGGGAGAGTTTCTGAGAGAACAAATTAGTTGTGTGGATCTTTTAGGTTTAGGAGTGAAAACACTGTAAAGACTATGCAAAAAAATTCTCAAGTGTCCTCTCAATGGGATAAACACAGTCCTTTCTCTTGCATCATTTGTGTTCTGCAAGAATGATTTGAATGCAACTAATCTAAGAGCCTACACAAGCATTTTGTTTTATTGCTTGACATTTTTTTTAATGATTAGTTTATGTAATAATCTTTTAATGTAATCATTTTGTTTATGCCTGGCAAAATGCCACCCCACAGCTCCAGGATCCTTGATTTGATTCTGAAATGTAGTTACTGTCTGTGCTGAGGATTGCATGCTCTTCCAGTGTTGGACGGTGGTTTTGTCCAAGACGTGCAGTTAAGTAGTTAGATTGTCCCTAGTTGTGAAGACGTGTACAGCAAAAGACAAATGCTAAAACAGGCTGTGAACTTAGTTGCTTACTTTAGTTGCATTTCAATGAAGGATTACTTAAGATTAATTAATCAAACTAATTACTTGTTACTCTGATTACTTTAGTTATTCATTTTTTAACTAATTACTTTTGATAATTCTGAAATGGTTTTGCCTAGCCCCTTCCCCAAGAAAGACAAACAGAGGAATCTGATAGATAAAACTATTTTATCATCTGCTTAGTGTGTATTTGCTGTTAATAGTCCTACTGCTTCATTATGGTTAACCATATTCATCTACTATGGCTTTTGCCATTGAAAGGTGTGAGGATGAGGACTGAGATGTAGTGATTCTCTTGTGGAGGAGGGGAAGGGTAGAGCAGCAAAAAAGGGCGTTGCTCTATTTCATTCAAATAAAGGAGAAGGGGGGAAGCTTTTGTACCCAGCAGCAATACATCGAATTATCGGGTGCTGGGAACAAATACATGTTTTGATTACCTGCTTAAGAACAAGTACAATTTGTATAAAAGGTAAGAGACTATAATTTGTTTGGCAATACAAGATCGGTTTATTTAACCATCGTTTATTTAACATATGTGCACCGGGACATGATCATCTCCAGTTACGACTAGCAGGTCTTTGCATTCAAAGCATTAACCGCATTTTGTGCACAAGGGAAAACAATATTTTTTATTTCCTCTGCATAGTTATGGATGCATTTTGTATATGACTACTTTAAAAACGGCTATCGTTTCTCGTGCCGGGTGTAGCATAGCATTATTAGCTAAGCTAGCATTTAACAATAAAAAATAATGTCGGCTAACCAACGCGCAGGAACATTACACATCAGCATTATCTCTTACAATAATGAACTCCTAATGCTTGGATGTGTTTGTTGTTCATAGCAAGACCGTAAGACTCACTCAGGGCGTGCTGTCAAAAAAAAAAACAGCAGTCAATTGCAATGCATTCATTGGATATTTCGAGACTCGTCTTTTTTTGGTTTTACTTAAAAATGTCCTCTCTTAATTCCGCTTTCCATAAAGCGAATTGGTACGAACCTGAAAGATACTGAGTGAAAACTAGATGTGAAACAAGAGCCATGGTACTCATTAATGCATATGTCCGTTATTCTACAGAAGCAAATGCAGATTTACAGGTTATCACAGACATATATAGATTGATTAAATAGACGTGTTGGAAATCGTGCGGTGTAGGATTATTTCACCAAGGCTTTATTAGAGGTTATTACTCTTCCGGCATGTCGATGAAATGTGTCGTTTATATACAGAATTCTGTAAATATATGTTTATTTTTTTGCAAATACACAAATCTTTACTTAAAATTTTACTTAATACTACCACTTATTCATAGGCTTACTGAAGCAGTGTATTTATATAATTTTGTAATTGTACTTGAATACATTTAGCTACATTTAACTACTCAACTAACTGAGCAAAGCTCTTATTTCATAGCTCTAATGCTACGAAGCTTGATTATGGTATTTCTTTTTAAATGACCACAAAAATTACCACAAATTTTAAATGAACCACAAATATGACCACTAATATTTACAAAGGGTGCCATAATGAATGCTCTGGTATTTGACCATTCATTTGCAATATGGCCCCCTTTGTAAATATAAGCTAAAGAGGCAGGGAAAAATGGTCTTTATAATTAAAAATTCTTGATCTAAAAACAAATGCAATCACAAGATTTTTTTTATTTATTTTATATCTTTGTTAAATATGTCTGGCATAAATATTGGCACCCTCTATGAATTAATATAAATGAAATATATTTCAAGTATATTCCTATTAATATTTTACACTTTTTATTACACTATTGTGACTAGGAACAGTTGTTCCAACCATGACTTTCCGTTTCACAGAGGTATAAGTATGAGGTAACAAAGTTTAGCCAAATTTAAAGTTATTAATCACTGGATAAGACTGAAGAGCTTCACAAAATGGGATGTGGCTATATGAAATCAAAAAGGAAAAGCATTAATAATGCCAATTTCCACCATCAGGGCAATAATTAAGAAGTTAGAGTTTACTAAAAACCTTATGAATTATTCTGGAAGAGGACATTTGTCTACATTGCCCCAAAACACTGCGAAGAAAATGTTTGATTGGCCATGGTTTTTCCAAGGATCACAGCTAGAGAACCGCAGAAGTTAGTTGCATTTTGCGGTCTCCATAACTACAATCCAATGCCACCGACATTACAACAATTTTTATGCAGGGGCTTTAGAAAAAATCCTCTACTCTCATCCAAAAC
This sequence comes from Silurus asotus, assembly GCA_024362625.1. Lineage (NCBI taxonomy): Eukaryota > Metazoa > Chordata > Actinopteri > Siluriformes > Siluridae > Silurus > Silurus asotus. Next base: position 259,393 of record MU583252.1, read on the forward strand.
CTCAAGCATTTTCAGTTTGCCAGACACTTCTGTAACTTCTTATAAGCTTTGGTTTTATAATTAGATAAAACACTAATAGAACTTCTTAGGTAATAAACACCAGAGATGTAACTGGAAAAGTACTTCAGGTCAAATATGGTGTGGCTTTTAAATTCTTTGCAGCCCGTCTTTTCTTATATTTAACAAGGGTTATGATAAGATAAGATAAGATATACCAATATTAGTGGCACTCACTACATCTTATTTCTAATGTTAGCTAAAGTTTTTATTTGTGCCATTAAAGGTTTTTTTTTATTTATCTTTGTAGGGGCTACGTTTTAAGTTCAGTATTCTTTTAAAGAAAATGGTTATATATTGTATACAATTTCAGATAAAAATCTGAAGCTGACACTATAATCCCAATTCCAAGAAAGTTGGGACACTGTTTAAAATAACAATAAAAACAGAATGCAATAATCTACAAATGAACAATGAACAGGGCAACAAAGGAATTTTAGTGTTACTAAAAGGAAACAGCTGAAAAAAACATTTTGCAACTAACTAGGTAAATTGCATCAGATCAGTTACATGAATAGGTTAAAAAAATAAATAAAAAAAATAAAAAGTCTCTCAGAAGGAAAGATTGGCCGAGGTTTAACAGTCTGTATAAAACTGTGCTTACAAATAGTGGGAAAAAATCAGAATAATGTCCCATAACATACACTTGTAAAGACTTTAAATATTTATTTAACTACAGTACATAAAATCTATCAAATGATTACAACATTATCTGCCTGACCATTGCAGCCTTTTATTCTGGAAAAAATTTCAGGACTGACACTAGAATTCTGTATTGGACAAAATTGGGACAATATTCCTGAACCAAATCTCCAGCAACTGGACTCCTCAGTATATGTATAGAGACTGTTGTTGAAAGAAGAGAGGATGCTACACAGTGGCCCTGTCCCAACTTTTTGACATGTGTTGCAGCCATCAAATTTAAAATTAAAATATAATTTTTTCCCCCTATATTTTTTCCTTAAAATGGTACAAAGCCAAATTGCAAAGAAGTTGGGATATTGTGTAAATGTAATTAAAAACAGACTGCAATGATTTGCAAATATCATATATCTATATTCTATTTACTATAAAACAACCAAACAAAAAAAAACATATAAAATGTTTAAACCAAGAATATATAAAATTTTAAGTAAACAATAACGTCATTTTGAATTTGTTGGTTGCAACAGGTTTTAAAGAATTTGGAACAGGGCCACGTTTACCACTGTGTAGCCTCACATCTTCTGTCCATATACATCTAGGGACTGAGGAGACCAGTTGCTGAAGTTTATGGAGTGGAATGTTGTCCATATATGTGCCTGATGCAGGACTTTAGCTGCTTAACAGTTAGGTGTGTCCTTTGTTGTATTTGTCTTTTCATTTTGCACCCAATGTTTAAAAAAAAAAGTGAAAGGTCTAGACTGCTGGCATACCAGTTCAGCACTCGGACTCTTCTACTATAAAGTCATGCTATTGTAATGGATGCAGTTAGTATTGTCCTGCTCAAATATGCAAGGCTTTCCCTGAAAAATATGTTTTCTGGATGTAAACGTTTGCTGCTCTAAAACCCGTGTATCCCATTTAGTATTTAAAGAGCCTTTGCAAATGTGCAAGCTGCCCATTGAACAGGCACTAATGCACTTCAATACCATAAGAGATGCGGCTTTTTTAACTGAGCGTTGATTACAAGCCAGACGAGCTTATCTTTAGTACAGAGAACATGTTTTTTTTAAAAGAAATTAAAATTTAGATTTGCTATACATTGTACATTTTAAATTAGCTTTGGCCCAGAAAGAATGGTGGCTTTTCTGGATCGTATTCACGTATGATTTCTTATTTGCATTCTCGTACTCACCTCACACATCCATGTCTTCAGCACCACCCATATGATATTTACATTATTACAAACTGTTTACATGATGTTTTTGCACATCCTTTTGACTGCTATTGGTGTTTTGCACAAACCCTTTTGTTTAAATTTTGTTTACTCACAAGTGCACTCCTATACTCAGTTCTCTCTGCACACTGTACTGTATAATATACAGTAGGTTTACTGGCGGCGCGATTGTGTGTTTTGTGTATTTGTCCTACATTGTCTTGTGTTGTCTTTGCACTGTCTGTCTTGCACTGTTTGCACCAGGTTGCACACGATGCACTTTATGTGGCGAGGATGTTTCGCTGTGTACTGCATCAGCTATATAGGGTTGAAATGACAATACAAGCTTCTTGACTTGATAGAGATTTAACCTAGGTTTGTGGATGAAGAGGCAAACTGTGTTCATAGACAATGATTTCTGGAGCTGTTAATGAGCCCATGCAGTAATTTCTATTCAAGAATCATGATTGTTTATACCCAATTATCTTACTAACCTGTTGTCAATGACCCTAATTAGTAGCAGAATAAAATTTGAGTTGGAGAAACAATCACACTTACATTTTCAAGACATTTGTATCCCCATGCCAACCTTTTTTGAGACTTGCAGCAGTCAAATTCTAAATGACCTTTTTTCTGAAGATGGTACATTTTCTCAGTTTAAGCATTTAGATTTTCCATTTTCTATTGTGAAAAAAATATGGGTTTATATGATGTAAGGAATTATCTCATCATCTGACCCGTGGCAGGATCACCTTCTGTCGTATAGACAGGATACCCCAGATTTCAGCCTTTCCTCTCGATCTCTGCTCTCCTACAAGCACTTGGGGAAGTCTCAATGAAAACACACGAGGCAGCTCTCAGAGAGAAGTTCTAAAGTTTATTGTCTCACACATGAAAATATACTTCCAAAGAGAAGGAAAGGGAGGGCTGCCAGGTGTGTGTGTATATGTGTGTGAACAGAAGAGAAAGTTAGGAGAGACAACTCCACAAGGTCATGTTGAGCCTGCAAAAGATAAGCCTAAAACAGAAATACAGGGACCACTGTGTGTGTACGAGCAAAGTAACAAATGCCACAAAAGGTGAATTTGAAATGATCAATGTACCTAAATGAATCAAAACATCATTGAACATTTAGTGGACAAACTAACAATTATTTTTTAATACTTGATATAAATCAATTACATTTCCTCTATTTGTGAGTGTTTCTGCGTTTAGTTTTGTCTTTAATAAGTGAAAAATGGTGTAAAATGGTGGGTGAATGACTTTTATATAAAAACTTTTATATAAAAGCTCCTTTCTGCTTCAGCTACCATCCCTGGATGAGAAAGACATTCTCAGAGCAATCCACAAATTTGGATACATTTCTAAGAGCTCCCTTTTATGTATAATTATCACCCTAAATGCATTTATTGCACAATTAAATACACACGTCACTGTGACTCAGAACCAACTCCTTGTCTAATTGTAGCCATAAGATACATACAACCTCTATATCTTTATATATCATTTAAATGAGCCGTTTAAGCTGCACTGAAGATTTCCCTTACTGAAATCAGTTCAGGACATATTTAGTACAATCAGAGAAAACATCACCTTACTTAAAGGGAACCAAACCAATAAGTGCTGTTTAACTTCAATCCAACTAGACTAGTGAAGGTGGATTTGTTTTGTAGCTACACACATTATGATAAACCACATACTATAAATTATAATGGTATGCAGCTAAAATAAACATTGTTGCCCTATGAGTAAAAGCACAGCAGACAACACAGCATATACAGTTAAAATATTTCATTAAATGCATTAGCCTATACTTTTCTCATAACGAAATGAGTGCTAGAGCTGCATACACACCTTTATCTTTTGCACATTTCCCCCTACTTCTTTCCTATTTTTCCTGAATTGGGCTTCTGATGGTTTAGACCTTTTTTGTCGTCCATAATTTTAATTTGGATTCAGTTCTCGTTACTGACGTGATGTCATCCAACCCCCACCTACCTTTCTGAGTGTATGAGTGAGGGAACTTCTCCAGTCGTTGGGCACACATTCCCAGTTCCGAACAGGTTTCTTGACCATGACATGATATAATAATTGACGTGACTGTGTGTAATTGAGCGGGGGAAAAAACAATAAAATATTTTTTTTTGCCTTAGCACCATGTGCCACTAAATCCGCCACAGCCAAGCAGCAATCAAAACGAGTTTAAAACAGAGTGCATGCTCTACCCTGATTGATGGCTTGCTGTTTACTTGACCAGGTAAGTTTTTATCCACTCATAAATTAAGGAAAGGAAAGACTGATTTTGCGGAATGTAGTTGAGTAAAAAGTAAGGTATTGGACTTGTAGAAATGTAGGGAAATTAAAGTAAGTAAAGTCTCCCCCAATGAAAATAAAACTTTCTTTCGGCTTCTTGAATTAGGTCTCCCCAAATGAAAATACTTGAGTAAATTACAGACACGTCAAAAAACTAATTGATTCGTACACAGTGAATGTCATTAGCGATTAGATGGGCTGCTCAAGTTACGGGTTAGCGTGACAGCAAGACAACACGCCCGCTTGCAAAAAAAGCAGCAAATAACAGCAGCAGTAAACAATTATATTTTTAGTCACTGTTGTAGTTTCCAGCGAATGCTTATGCATTTGTACGCTAATGCATATTTTATTATTTTTTAATCAAGCCTGTTAGATTGTTGCGTTTCTCTGTTTCATTCTCTTACAGTAAACAGTAAACGTACGTTTTCAAACGTGATTTACTGCGGCTTTACTACGTTCAAATGCTTGTTTTCAATGTTTTTATTTAGTTTATGCATATATCATTAAATTGTTATATAATTAAATTAATTATATATTTAAGATGCTAAATATTTGTGTATTGTTTTAAACAAAAATTGTCAAAACAATGTATTATATTTATATTAAGCATGCCTTCTGCAAATGTTATTAAAGACAATACAAATGTTGATTTTGTGGGCTTTCTTCGTGATGGAGCTGGTGTTGAGTGACCAGGTGAGGTTGTCTGCCAGATGAACACCAAAGAATTTGGTGCTCTTGACAATCTCCACTGACGATCCATCAATAATCAGTGGAGATTGGTCACTCTGTGCTCTCCTGAACTCCACAACCATCTTTTTGATTTTGTCAACGTTCACAGACAGGTTGTTTGCTCCGCACCAGGCAGTTAGCTGTTTTACCTCCCCTATGTAGGCTGATTCGTCGTTCTTGCTGATTAGACCCACCACGGTCGTGTCTTCGGCAAACTTGACGATGTGGTTGGAGCTGTGCATTGCTACACAGTCGTGAGTCAGCAGGGTGAACAGCGGTGGGCTGAGCACACAGCCTTGAGGGGGCCCCAGTGCTCAGTGTGGTGGTGCTGGAGATGCCGTTCCCGATCCGGACTGACTGAGGTCTCCCAGTCAGGAAGTCCAGGATCCAGTTGCAGAGAGAGGTGTTCAGGCCCAGTGGGCTCAACTTCTCGATCAGGTGCTGAGGAATGATTGTGTTGAATGCTGAGCTGAAGTCAATGAATAGCATTCGTACATATGAGTCCTTGTTGTCCAGGTGGGTGAGGGCCAGATGGGGGGTTGTGGAGATGACATCGTCCGTGGAATGGTTTAGACGATACACAAACTACATGGGGTCCAGTGAGGGTGGAAGCTGGGTCTTAATGTGCCTCATGACGAGCCTCGCACTTCATCTCGATGGGTGTGAGCGCGACGGGACGATAGTCATTGAGGCAGGAGACAGTAGATTTCTTCGGCACAGGAACAAGGGTCATTGTCTTGAGGCATGTGGGAACAACCTTGCTGCTCAGGGAGATGTTAAAGATGTCATTTAGGACATCTGCTAGCTGTTCTGCACATTCCCTGAGCACTCTGCCAGGAATGTTGTCAGGTTCAGCAGACTTCCGTAGGTTAACTCTGCATAAAGTTTTCCTCACTTCAAATGTGGGTAGACAGAGCACCTGGTCAGTGGGAGGAGGGAAGGTCTTCTTCGCCTACACGTTGTTCTGTACCTCTAACCGGGCGTAGAAGTTGGCGGGGAGGTGGTAGCTCAGTGGTTAAGGCATTGGGCTTTGGATCAGAAAATCACAGGTTCAAATCCCACCACCACAAAGCTGCCACTGCTGGGCCCTTGAGCAAAGCCCTAAAACCCTCCCCTGCTCAGTTGTAAGTCGCTCTGGATAAGGGCGTCTGCCAAATGCTGCAAATGAAAATGTAGCACATCTGGGAGGGAGGCATCACTGTCACAAGCAGGTGATATTGTCTTGTAGTTAGTGATCGCCTGAATGCCCTGCCACCTGCGCCGGGTGTCTCCGCTGTCCTGGAAGTGGTCGTGGATTTTCTTTGTGGGGGACAGTTTGGTCCTTGCTGTTTTTAAGGCCGTCTTGTCCCCTGTTCTGAGAGTCTCTTTGTTTCAACAGCACACGCACATTTGCAGTCATCCACGACTTGGTTGGAGCATGTAGTTGTAGATGGTCTTAGAGGTGGTCACATCATCAACGCACTTGCTGATGTAGCTGGTCACTGATGATGTGTACTCCTCCAAGTTGATGGAATCGCCATTGGTTGCAGCCTCTCTAAACATGTGTCAGTCAGTGCACCCAAAACAGTCCTGAAGAGCAGAAGTCCTCCTTCTGGCCAGATTTTCACCTGTTTTAGAACCGGTTTAGAGCGTCTGATGAGCGGACTGTATGCTGGAATTAACATAACAGAGCTGTGGTCTGAGTAGCCGAGATGGGGGCGGGGCTCCGCACGATACGCGCTGGGGTATGTTTGTGTAAACAAGATCCAGCGTGTTCGCTCCTCTGGTTGCAAAGTCCACATGCTGATGGAGTTTAGGGAGCACATTCCTGAGATTCACATGGTTGAAATCTGCGATAATAAACAATCCGTCGGGGTGAGCATTCTGCAGGTCGCTAATAGCGCCGTAGAGTTCACTCAGTGCCTCATTGGCATTAGTGCTGGGAAGAATGTACACTCCGACAATGAAAACAGTAGTGAATTCCCGTGGTAAATAAAATGGTCTACATCTAACAGTTACAAACTCCACTAGCGATGAGCAAAAGCATGAAACAAGCACTGAGTCCTTTTCTGTTTCTTAACGGAAACGCCATTCTGAAGCGTCTTTACATGTATTTTGACCGCTCCCACCACCGCAACACTAAACAAAGTGCGGCTGCTTAACCGTGTATTTTCAAGTTGCGGCTGGCTAAACTGCAGTCTTGTGCTGCTGCTGTCTTGTTCATTTCGTAGAGCCCTGTCACTGGTGCAAAAGTAGGACCCAAATGCAAGTCAAGTCAAGTCAAGTCAAGAAGCTTTTATTGTCATTTCAACCATATATAGCAGATGCAGTACACAGTGAAATGAAACAACCTTTCTCCTGAACCCAGGTGCTACATAAAACAACATAAAACAACAGTCACAGAACAGAAGAACACAGAGCCAGGAACTAAGATCCTCGCCACATAAAGTGCATGTGTGCAACTGGTGCAAACAGTGCAAGAGACAACACAGGACAGTGCAAGACAACACAGGACAGTGCAGGACAACACAGGACAATACACAAAATATAAAAATAAAAAACAGCAGTAGCTCCGCCAGTAAAACCTGTCGTGACAGGATAAGGTGCACAGTAGCAGAAATGTAAACAAATATAAACAGAATTTTGCAATTCTTTAATAGTGTGAAAAATATAGTAGCAGCAGTCAAGATAAAGTGAACAGTGACCAAGGGATTAACGGAATATTGTGCAAAAAGAGCAAGGACGCAGCAATAAAGCTAAACAGAAGTCTTTAATGCGAAATAATACAGAAAGCACAAAGTGCTTGAGCAAAGCTAAACAACAAAGTGTCAAAAACTTACGGTCCTCAGGGTAAGATAAATCACACAAAAAAACAAACAAACAAGAACAAGTGTCCAAAAACTCATGGTCCCCTGTGAAAAGTAATCCACACAAAAGCAAGGTGTCCGAAAACTTATGGTCCCCTGTGTACAGTAATCCACAAAAAAACGAGCAAAAATGTACAACCCTCCAGGGGAAATAGTCCACCGAGAAAACACACATAAACAGAGAGAAACAAACAAAAAACACCCGACCGGAATTTGAGAATGAAAAAAAAAAAAACGTGAAAAAACTAAAAAGAAACGAAAACCGGAAGATCCGAAACTGAAAGCAAAATATGGTAAAAAAAACTAAACCGAGGGACAGGGAAGTCTCAACGAAAACCCGGAAGCCAACGAGACAATCTGGCAGCACGCGTGAGAAAGCCGTGTCTATTTATGTGATGGCAAGATGGCGGCCTAGACGGTTGCGGGTTTGCTCTACCCCGGAAGTGGAAGCACCGGAAGTGCCTGCGCTGCTGGCTAACAAGCCCTACATCTTTTCCACTCGACAGCATGCCTCTGTTTGTGGTGCTGCAGTAAATTGGTGGTACTGCTACCTTTGCTTGCAACAGCCTTCAAACACACTTTGCAGTGGGGTGTTGTTTGTGCTACGTCTGACGCAGCAAAACTGAACCAATTGCAAATTACAGATGACACTGTGCCTTTCTTGGGAACGAGTTCTTCGGCTAACGCGCGGGAGTTCGTTCGAAACTATGGAAGCCCAGAAGGGAGCGTTGGGTGGACATTAAAGAGAAGCCGGAATTTTATTAAAACAGATCGATGTAAACTACACATTCGAGTTAATCGATAAAATCAATTTATCGCCCAGCCCTAGGAAATGGCAGCGGTGAATATTCATTTTAAGAGGAAGGAGGATCATAGTGTTATGAGAGTTGGCTGACTTATAAGAGTGGAGGAAGGTGCACACAGGTGGACTATGTTTAAGGTGTTGGCAGGGGACAGTGTAGCTAGACAGCATCGAATGGTTGTCTGTAGGATGGCATGATGGCTTTGAAGGTGAAGAAGAAGAGGAGGAGTGTGAGGACAAAGAAGAATGAGATAATGGAAACTGAAGGACTGTAGTATGAGATTCAGGGAAGAGGTCAGACAGGGGCTCGTGGTGGTGAAGAGGTGCTGGATGATTGGGCAAATACTGCAGATGTGATAATGGAGACATCTAGAAAGGTACTTTGTGTAATATCTGGAAATAGAAATGAAGACAAAGAGACATGGTGGTGGAATAAGGGGGGTAAATGAAAGCATCAGGAGGAAGAGGTTGGCGAAACAGGATTGGGATCATCAGAGAGATGAGAAAAGTAGGCAGGAGTACAAGTAGATGCAGCACAAGGTTAACAGAGATGTGGCGAAAGCCAAGGAAAATGCATATGAGGAGCTGTATAAGAAGTTGGACACTAAGGAAGGAGAAAAGTATTTGTATGAATTGGCCAGGCAGAGGGACCAAGCTGGTAGGGTGTGCTGCAAGTTAGAGCAATAAATGGTGCAGATGGAAATGTGTTGACTAGTGAGGAGAGTGTGTTGAGAAGATAGAGGGAGTATTTTGAGCAGCTAATTAATGAGGAAAATGAGAGAGAGAGACTTTGGATGATGTGGAGATGGTGAAGCAGGAAGTGGATAGGATTAGTAAGGAGGACGTGAGAGCTGCGATTAAGAGCGTGCGAGTATGGAAGTTTGGCACATACCCAGCTCCAAAGAGCCCCCAGAACCACATCGGAGGCACCTCTTTACCAACCAGGAGACCAGGTGTGGCTATCTACCCGAGATCTGTGCCTCTGAACTGCCCTGTAGGAAGGAGGGGTATGGAACAGAGGAACGCTCATGGGTTCTCAGACAAGACGTCTTGGACCCAGCACCTCAATCGAAATCAACACCTCAATCATCCTAACCGTCTCGCACACTGTGGTTGTAGGCGTCCCCGGCGCCAGGTTAGGGCGCCAGGAGCCGCCCATGGAGGAGGGGGTAATGTCAGAGAACCACCAGCCACGCCTCTCTCCTTCACTCAACACTCTCACTCAGCCTCTTCCTCCTACAAATCACCTACATTGGTCCTCCACATACCTGTCCCCTTTATAAGGTCCCTATTCCCCTTCACTGTCTGTCTGATTAACAGGTTACTACTATAGATTATTCCGGACTACCTACTGCTCTGTTCCCTGTGCTTCTATGCTCCTGGCTACTCTTCGCAGGGAGCACTCAGTTAAGTGTACCATTTGCTTCAGTCACATCTCAAACTCTTGTTTGTGTGTATGTTTGGACTATGAAGAACATTCTGTGTTACTCTGAGTTTCTGACGCTTGGTCTATCCGTGAAAGAGGAGGCTTATGGATGTGGTGAGGGAAGAAATGCAGGTAGTCGGTTTGAAAGAGGCAGATATGGAGGACAGGGGGTGTATGGAGACGGATGATCCGCTGTGGCGACCCCAAATGGGAGGAGCCGAAAGAAGAAGAACTTATATATATATTCTTCTTTCAGCTAAAATATTAGGGGAGTAACGGTACACATATTTGGTACAGTGTGAGCACACGTGCAATTATCAGATGCAATAATTTTTATGTCCCTCTGGAACATATCAAATCAAATAAAAATGGTCACATACATACAGGGTACGACATGCAGTAAAATGCTTATTAGGACAGTCCGGTATGAGGGATAAGGATGGATAGAAAAATAATACAAGAAAAAGAATACTGATAAATAAAGTATAAAAAAAGATATATAAAATAAAATATAAGAATATATAAAGATATAAATATAAACATAAATAAAAATATTAAGATATAAATAGAACGGGTTTACCTCTCCGACTCTCTCGGCGTGCACGCTGGTTGTGCCGCTAGTGGCGCTAGCGTGGTTAGCTGCAGCCTCGAAACGAGCGTAAAAGGTGTTTATCTCGTCTGCCAGAGAAGGGTCTGCATTCACCATTCTAAAAGATGGTGTTCTATATTCCGTGATTGTTCTTAGTCCCTGCCACAGGCTACTAGAGCCACCATGTTGAAACCGTGACTCTAGTTTCCTCCCGTAGCGCCGCTTTGAATCCTTCACCGATCTGCGAACACTGTAAGATGCAGCTTTGTACTCATCCATGTCCCTGGTGGGGAGCCCCATGTTGTACTCATCCATGTCCCTGGTGGGGAGCCCCATGTTGTAGGCAGATCTCAGAGCATCGCGGATGGTTTTATCCACCCACGGCTTCTGGTTGGGAAATATTCTGGAAGTGTTTTCTGGCACTGTATCATCTGCTAGTTTCCCGATGAATCCCACAACCACTTCCGTAAACATGTTGACGTCATCAGAGCTGCGCCTGAACATGTCCCAGTCTGAGTCATCCAAAGTGTCCTGCATAGCTGGTACCAATTACATTTACATTTACATTTGCGGCATTTAGCAGACGCCCTTCTCCAAAACGACGTACAAAAGTGCTTTAAATCTCTAGTAGTGAATAATTCTACACTGGTACGCAAGAATACAAACTCAATATAAATATAACTCGAATTCTACAAACTTGGAAAGTGCTAATTTAGGTATTTCAGGAAGAGGTAGGTCTTCAGTCGTCGCTTAAAGATAATCAGGCACTCTGCTGTACGGACATTTAGGGGAAGTGCAGGTGATGTGCTGAATAAAGTTCGGTAGTGCCCGCTTAAGGTTGGCACTGTTAAAATCTCCTACCACAATGAGCGCAGCATCCCGATGCTGTGTTTGGTGAAGAGTTATTGTCTCATGTAAGTCCCGTAAAGCAGTGTCTGTGTCCGCTTGAGGTGGGATATAAACAGCACTGACTATAACCAAGCTGATTTCCCGAGGTAGATAAAAGGGCCGACATTTGATGGTTAGTAGTTCCAGGTTTAGTGTGCATGAGTGTGAAGGAGGAACCTTGATCGCACTGTCGCACTAGTGGTTGTTCACCATCAGACACACTCCACCTCCTCTTGACTTCCCAGACTCCAGTGTTCTGTCCATGCGGTAAACCGAGAAAAACTCGGCCGGCTGGATGGCGTGGTCCGGTACCGCTGGGTTCAGCCATGTCTTGGTGAAGCAGAGAAAGGTTGCAGTCCCGAATGTCCCTCTGGAACTTGACCCTTGCCCTGAGGTCATCAAGCTTGTTCTCCAGTGACTGGACCTTGGCTAACAGGATACTAGGTAAGGGAGCGTGGTATGCGCGTGCCCTCAGCCTGTTCCTGAAGCCGGCTTGTTTCCCTTGCGGACGCTGGTACGGGTCACATCCTTTGGTCTCCCTCAGGATCTCGCTCGGCCAGCATGGGTCCGGGTTTAAAAACGTGGCTGACTGCAAGTTTGTTTAGCTTTCACCTCACACTTTGACCGCATTTTTTTTTTTTTTTTGTAAACTTGAAAACAAACACAACAATGCCAGGGGTATAAAAATCTAAACTAAAATCTAAACTGAAAACGTTACAGATTCTTTAGCATTTTATGTCTTGCTTCAAGAGTTTACATATACATATGTTAGGGGTGGGAGAAAAAATTGATTTACCAAACTATCACGATTCTTTTTAAAACGATTTTTAGATCACTTTGTTTACCTCAGAATCTATATATATTTAATTATTTTACTTTTCCCGAGAGGTGGTGGGAAGACGTTACCTCTTTTATTCCAACAGAGGGCGATTTTGTTGTTGTCTGTATTAGATGACGTCGTATCCGTTTTAAGATGGCGCAAGAAAGCAAAACCATGGCAGAGGCAGGGGAGTAATCCTCTTTAAGAATTGTTTAACGGATAAAGACCCTGCTTTAGTCACAGACATTGAGTCTAATATGGTTATTGCTGCCCAAATAACCGGCTTTCTCTATACTAAGTGCGACGCGCACATTCTCAATCTGGCCTCACAGCGCGCACTGAAGCTGCCCGCTGTCGCAAAGTTACTCGGACGTGTACGATGCATCACTGGATATTTCCATAGAAGTGCTGCAGGACTTCATGTTTTGCAGGAAAAACAAAAGTTACTGGAGCTCCTTGTGCACAAACATTTCGAAAACCTTTTGAAACGTCAAACAGACGTTTCAACGAGATGAAAGAGTGCCTATTACATGGGAGCAACAGGCTGCAGTAACAGCTGCACTGCTCACCTGAGCTGAGGAAGAGAGAGGATATTAGCACCTTGACTGAGTCGGATATTGGAACAGTTTAACAGCACTTTTGTTTTATTTTAGAGACTATTGTTTTTAGTTATTTTGTTGCACATTTGAATATTATATTCAAGTTTTTGGTACTTGAAAGTTTTATGGTTCAAGGTTCTTTATGCACTATGTATGTGTATGCTCTTGAAATAAAAATTCAGATAGATGTGATGCATTGTTTTTGTTAATATAACTCATATACAGTCTCTTTAAGGGTATGATCAAGTATTTGCCATTATCTTATCTTTATTAAGCAAACAAAAATCACAATTTAAACAATGAATCGCAATAGTTACAGAATCGCAATATGTATTGAATCTCCAGATTAGTGAATCGTCCCAGCCCTTTTTTATATATATATATACAGTGGAACCTCGGGTTACGAACGCCTCGGCATACATATAATTTAGGTTACGAATTGCAGTTTATCAACATTTTTGCCTCTGGTTACGAACAATATATCAGGATACGAATGTCGCTCAGCAAAAAATCGCAGGCAAGTTGGTTTTTTTTGCTCTATCCACACAGCTCGTCACATCAGTTAGCGTCCTGTGTCCCTAGCGAGAGCATCGTGTTACTTATCCGCTTGAACTTTTCCCGGCAGCAGCGTAACAACTCGTTAGTTGATGCTCGTGGAATAATGAGATGGACAACATTAGCCGATGCATAAGCACTTTACTTGTTTTTATGAAGATAGATTAGCAGGATTACAGTCTTTTCCGAAGTACAATACCCATAATGAACTTCACTCTGGACTTCAATACCAACTGCTCTCATTTTCCCTCTAATGCAACAATTGTCTCAGCGTTCGTGTTAATAACACTGTCTTTAATATTCTATAATATAATATATAATAGTATATAAATAATATAATATAATAAGATTCTCTTTCCAAACAATATCTCTCCCTCCTCCCCCTTCTACGAACGTCGTCTCCTGCAGGAGTCTTCTCAAAGGGAAAGTACCTGGTAATTTGGTTTTTATGTGGTATGATTTTGATATAACGTTAAAAGTAAATAATATTAGCGAATATTGGCTTTATTTTTATTTAAGTAATATTTTTGGTTGTCCAGAACGAATTACCGAAGTTTCTGTTCATTATTATGGGGAAATTTGTATCGGGATACAAACTTTTCAGGTTACGAATAAAGTACCGGAACGAATTAAATTCGTAACCCGAGGTTCCACTGTATATATATATATATATACAGCTGCTACAGGTGTTGTATTGTATACTGGTGAATCTCTGCTGCTAGTTAGTGCACATATGCCTTTTGTTGTTAAATGTTATGCGATGAACGGGAGGTGAAAGCCGCGATTGGCGGCGCGGAACGTGCGATGACCAGCAAAATCATAAAATGAACACCGGCAGGGTCGGGGGGAGAATCCGCGGTGCGCTTCGGGAAGAAAAGAGCAGGGTTTGAGAGAGTGCTGGTGGGAAGGCAGGTACCGGGATACGCATGCACGATGACAACGACTGCCGTGAACCAACATATACCAACAATAACGGACGGTGAGAGTGTGGAAGTTTAAATAGGAGCTGGTGAAGATGCTAAACGAGCAGCATATGCGCGCGATTGAAGCGGAGTTTCAGAGAAAGCGGCCGAGAAAGCACCTGACACACTGAAGGGGGCCGAAGGGGGCATGGCAGGTGGATTCCTGACAGATAAACATGTACTGTATGTATTTTTATAGCATGGCTTCATCAAACAAATCGAGGCAACGCTGTTATGTAAAAAAAACCTTCAAAAACACGTGCAGGCACATTCTCATTTATTAACGCACATAAAGTAATTTCAAGCACGTTAATATATTGCCGCCATTTTGATTTTCGATTATCTCGATCATTGGTTACCTCGATGCTTTTTGGCGACCCCCTAGGACATCGACATAACCGGGTTCCACTGTGTATATATATATCCTCGGACCTTTGGAGCTCTCGATGATTAGGGACCAAGACCGGTCACGAGTTCCGAATTTTCGGAACCTTTCAATTCCAACACAGTAAAAACCCAAAGAACACTATACGAAATCGATTTAAATGAGTAAATAACACTATTTCACTATTTACATAATAAAAATAGTTTTAAAGCATTTTTTAGACAATTTTAATGAGATAAACCTTGATTAGAAATGTTAAAACTAGCGTTTTGAGCAGCTTGCGGTTG